>VZTM01006582.1:55564-106771 GCA_013400555.1 Jacana jacana | reverse complement strand
TTCTTCAGCCACATTTAAATTGATTAAAAGCTGTTAATGTGATGTCCCAAAGTGCTTACAATAAAATCTGGGTTTCAGGGCTTTGCTTTATTCTGAACCTGTTTGCAATTTCCACTAATTGCAATTCTGTTTAGTTTTCCTGTAATCTGGAATACGTCATCCTACCTTCTTCAGCTGTAAGAGTGGCTTTGCAAAAGTGTAACAATATCAACGAATTTATGAAATAAGACATTTTTATTTTACACAATAGTGCTTTGACGGGTAGTGAACCAAAAATTACAAAACAGAATAAGCTTTGAAGGCTTTCTGCTGCATCATATGTTTTGAGATTTTTTTTTTTTTTTTCATCTCAAATCATAAAACTAGTTACAAAACTTTTTATAAAATGGTCATTCTGGTCTTAATTTGGCTCACAGGCTTGCTTTTCAACCTTTTTCACGAGTGCACATGACACTGGCACCAGGGAGATAATAGATTTAAGAAAGGAAACATGTCAGTTTTATTTAGTAATACCCTAAAAAGAAAGTAGACACATCTCTGTTGTTACATTTCCGTGGCCAAGATATAACACAGTCGTCTCCTGATTTTTTACTGTTTGATTTTCAGTATATCTTTTAATGTTTTATTTGTCATCTTTTGTCAGTTGAAAGAAAAAGAATCACCATTGCTGTCAAAAAGGCACTAAGTAGCTGCCCCTTTTGCTTGTGGTTACTGCTTGGATGAAAACCTGGCATTACCGAATTTCCTAGTGAGCCTTCTGTGCAGTGAGCCAGGGGATATGAAGAGAAGCAAAAAAACTCCTATCTTGATTTATTGACGGTTAGTCCAGAGTCTGTAGGTGCTGTTAGTACCTAATATAAAACTGAAATACATCCATCCACTAAGTATTTCAGAAATGAGGCAGGCAGACAAGCTTATCTTTTCTCTTCCTCTGTCAGATGCTTGAGGACTGATATAAATGACAATAGGGTTGGGTCTTCTCACTTAAAGAATCCTTACTGAGTTTTTGTTTCTGTCTACTTGTGTGTCCATCTCTCTGCTGTAGTTTAAATATAGATGTCCCCAAAATAAAAGCAAAACCTTGTCTTTCTAACGGGGATATTTATGTTAACAGATTTATTTAACAGAAATATTTTTATATATATTCTTATATACTGTTATATTAACATATATATATGTTATATTAACAGAAATATATATATATATAAAATATTCTATAATCAGAAATATTTTTACAGATTATGCATATGAAACCTTAGCTGAGTTTTGAAGTTTTAAAATTATGCTGCAGTAAAGTTTCTCTTAAATAGAATCCTTGCAGGCTCTACTGATTTGAATTGTGTTGGAAACATGAAATTGAAAGGAAGCAACTTCTAAAACAGAAGGGGAATCTAAATCTAATCCTCATAAAGATTACTTTCTCACTTGGTTTATGACATTTTCAAGTTAAACAACAAGGGATAGAAAAAGACTGTGGTTGCAATGGGGGAAAGACAAAAAGTTACTCTGAATAAGATGAAAATATAAATTTAGCATTAAGTAAACCCTAGTACATGCAATAATGGGAGAGGCAAAATATGTTAACATTCTACATTGTAGTGCCAGCAGCTTAACTTGGGCACCTAAAAAGCAATGCATCACAAGTAAGGGTGATTCACAGCAGGAATTTCTGCTGGCCCAGGTTTTTCTGAACACGGAATTCAGGATTCGAGCCCCAGAAGGATCTGGCAAAACAAAAGGCAAAACTGCAGGGAAGATGTTCTGTACTACAAATTTCTTGAGGAAGATATTTGCCCTTCAGAATGACGTGCAACAGTCTTGTGTGCTTTGCATGGCCTTTCTTCACCTGCATAAGACACTAGGGAACCATTTCATTGCTATTCTTTTGCTCCTTGTGGTGGATACCTTCCCTTTTGAAAACCATGCGAGGTGACCTACGCTTTTTGGAGAGATCTTGTAGGCAACTAACCACAAAGTCTGGTGCCTTTCAACCCCTATTCAAGGGGTGTTTCAATTTGGGAGGTACTTTTATTTTACTGGAGGTAGCATTCCATAGGTACATATAATTTGCCTGTAGTCAAGCCATGAATCCTGACACTGTTTGCATACTGAAGCATCTATGTGTGCGGGTTTTGGTTTTTATCACTTTCTTATCAGGATGTGCTCTCAGAAAAAGCAAGTTTAGATTAGTGATTAGCCCTAACACAAAACCAAATATAAGAGGCATTCAATAGCTTTATGACCAGTGTGACAGATTGAATGGAAATTTTCACCTATACTCCTACCTCCCAAATACATACAATTTCTACAGAAATAGTATTTAGGGGTGACATCCCATAAAGATATTTGCCTGTGAGAGCAAATATCTTTCACTCACAAAGGCTTTTTATTAGAGCTCTGTAAATCTTGCAATATAAATAAAATTTTCTCTTTGTTTGGGGAAGTTTAGGGTTGTTAAGCACAAACGGGTGACACTTGGGAAGGATTTTTGAGGCAACAATTCATTAATAGGTATTTACTACAGTAAGTCACAGATAGAAGTGTTGAAATAGATAGCATTGAGGTTTTATTTCTGAGAGCATTGTGCCAGTGAGTGCTTTTTCAAGTTCCTCCGACAACTGTAGAGTTAGTTTCATTCCTGATCTACCTCCACTGACAAGAACACAATTTCATCCACAATGGACTTGGCTCAACGGGATTTTTGCGTTGTGATCATGTAAAGAGTGTTCCATGACTTTATGTACTCATCCTTGGAACATGTTTGCTCTTTGTCATAGAATCATAGAATCATAGAATCATTTAGGTTGGAAGAGACCCCTGGGATCATCAAGTCCAACCATCAGTCCTACTCTACAAGTTCTCCCCTACACCATATCCCTCAACACCACATCTAATCTACTCTTAAACACAGTCAGGGATGGTGACTCCACCACCTCCCTGGGCAGCTGATTCCACTGACTGACCACTCTCTGTGAAAAACTTTTTCCTAATGTCCAGCCTAAACCTACCCTGCTGCACTACAGCAGGCTTGGCTTTGCCAAGCCTCAGGAACCATCAAGAGTTATTTTGTGAAAGGTCTAGTAAGATATTCAGTAAGAGCCACTGTCAGAAATGGCCGTTTTTTTCAGAACAGCTATTTCCCGCTAGCGTTAGCTGCCACTGAGGGCTCACGTGTCTGAAGAACTGACCTGTTATGCTGCTCACATGCTATGGCCCCACAATTAAAGGTTTTACTTGACTACATCTGAAGTTAAGTGACACCAATTGCCTGACACCTATATGGTTTGTTTGGTTTTGGTTTTGGTTTTGTTTTTTGTTTTTAATCTAATCACCTACAACAGGTTTTTCTTGCAAAGAGATGCTTGGATTAAACAGCACAGGTGATCAGAGTCCACAAGTAGGAGCATGTGCCTGAACCCGCTCTCTGCTCCTCTTTTATTAAACAGCACAGATGTACCCAGATGTGCCCAGGCCTGGCAGCCTTTTCAAGCCCCTGTTGCCACATAGCTTACTGTTGCGGGCCTGTAGCCCATCGAGGCATGAGTTCTTGCTTGCAGCTGCTAAATACTGTGACACTGTTTAAAATAAATAAGCTAAACCATAAACTATTGCATCTGCCAAGAAAGATCTATACAACCCAAACAGTGAAAGCAGACTGCAAAACTGAAACTAATTTTGCAGAATTACAGGTGTTGCCAGTAAGATAGCTGCAAACAGAACATTTTTTAACAACTTATATCTTGCAGAAATTGAAACTCAACAGTTTTTTTGTTAGAAGAGGGCTTGTAACTTCGACTGCTCCCTTCAGCCTGTAAACCGTCTAAGCAACTGCAATCTGTCCCTGGTTCTCAATTACATGTGGTGTTTTCCTTATATTCTTTTTATATATTTGATATACCAAGAACAACTGATTGTATGTTCTTTCCCTAGTTGAAAAGAACAAAAAAAAAAATCCAGTACTTACTGGGAATAGATCACTGTTTAGTTGAGGGGGAAAAAATAGTCAGAAAATATTGTACATTACGAGAAGCAAGGTCATGACATCTAGAATAAAATAAGATGCTTTTAGCTCATGGAGGTCCTATGGTATAGCATTCTCAGGCAGCTATCAACTTAATTTCTATTTGTGATATGTGAAAAAGGGAAAACGTAGCAGTTCAAAAGCTAGGGAGAAGTGAGACTGGTAAAACATTACCATCATTTGGAGGGACAAAAGAGTTTCCAGGAGGTAATTTTAATGGATTCCATTCATTCAGAGATAATTTTTCAAACTACATAAGGCTTTTTCTTAGTTTGACTAATAGAAGTACGTTCCTAATTTCTCTTTTAACATATTTGTTTTCTCTCTTGACTTTTTCCTCTAGGTTTTTAAGCCAAGTATTCATGATCCAGCTGGCTCATAGGGATCAACAACCTCCTTGTGAATAATGGTTAAAAACGAATCTCACCTGGATGTTGAAACGCTGGCAATGCTCCAGAATAAAGCTATCTCGGTCACCCTCCCAGTTGTGTATTCACTGGTGGCTATGATCAGTATCCCTGGCAACTTGTTCTCCCTTTGGGTGCTCTGCTGGCACATCAAACCCAAAACGTCTTCCGTTATCTTCATGATCAACCTAAGCATCACAGATCTCATGCTGGCCTGCTGCTTTCCCTTCCAGATTACTTATCACATCCAAAGCAATCACTGGATCTTTGGCAAGACTCTTTGCAGCCTCGTGACTGTGATGTTCTACTCCAATATGTATTCTTCCATACTGACCATGACCTGTATCAGCATTGAGCGGTACATGGGTGTGGTATATCCCATGAAGTTGATCAAGTGGAGAAGAAAAAGATATGCCCTGGCTGCATGCCTAACTATGTGGATTTTCTTGCTCCTAGCCTTCTACCCACTAGAAAGCACAGATCTGACTTATGAAGTGAAAGAATTGGGGATTGTAACCTGTTTTGACGTCCTCAAATGGGATATGCTGCCCAACTTCGCAGCCTGGGTAGCCTTTCTCCTCACACTGTTTTTCCTGCTTTTCCTGATCCCTTTTGTTGTAACAGTGGGATGCTATATTGGCATCATACGGAAGCTTATTCAGACATCAAACAGATATGGTAACAGGCAGAAGACAAGATCCATATACCTGGCGCTGATAGTCCTTCTGGTATTCATCACTTGCTTCGCTCCAAATAACTTTATTCTACTTGCACATATGATCATCCGCCTATTTTATGGCAGGAGCTTGTACCCTGCCTACAAGTTGACCTTGTGCCTAAGTTGCCTCAACAACTGCATAGACCCCTTCATTTATTATTTTGCATCCAAAGAATTTTACCAGAAATTCATGCAAGTATTTCGTCCTACGGTACTGCTCAGTGACAGTTTGGAAAACAGAAGGGAAAGTGTATTCTCTGGCAGGACCATGTCAGCCAGGTCAATGTCAAGTGGACCTATGGATGGCTTAGATGGAGTAAGGGTCTATTTGCAAAGGCAGGAAAGTGTTTTTTAGCCTTAAACATCCCCAGAAGAAAGGCACCTTTGAGATCTATGAGTACACCCAGAAAACATTTCTTTTTGAGTGGCTACCCTCAAATTACCTCGCTCCAGTGAGAGAACTCAAGCCATACTTGTAATGCACATCCTACTTCAGTACCTTCGGGTAAGAAATGGAAGCGTTAAAGGAACTGAAGGCACTGAAGCAAACCCAACATTCATAATGAGGGGTTGGCCTGGCATTAGTCCTACTGTATGAAACTAAGGGATAAGTTTAGAAATTTCTTTCAGGTTGTATTATCTCAGTCTTCAACCAAAAGTTTGTGATTCTCAGTGAATGTGAAATATTTCTGCGTGTGAATTAGAGTACACACTGAAGTCAGACTTGGGGTAGAGGAGTTATTTTTCCAAGCAAAGTGCTGTATTTTTGTTATCTTTTTTTTTTTAAGGTATTTCTTTCTCTCTTCTATTTCTATAAAAGTCAGTAAATATAGCTTGTCGTTTTACCATTAATGCATAATGCACAGGCACTGTGAATTCACCACAACACTCACCCAACTGTTTATCGGAACCTAACCACAATAACCTTTTAAAAGGTTAGGTTGACTCATATTATTTATTTCAATTTTATATAGCAAAATATACAATAAAAGGGAAGCTAGAACTTTCAGTGTTTGAGACCACTTCAGCTGCTGAGCAGATTGTATTTTCATTTCTTGAAGTTATTCATTTCTCAGGACAGTGGAGACCAGTTGATTTAAGAAAACAGATTTTCTCAGATCGACCTCCTACAGTAACAATGCTGCTGTTCGTACGGGATTGGTATCGGCAAGCCGCTTTCACCAATTGACTCTAGGCTATAAGCAGAAGCACCACCCACCTCAGCAGGGAATTTAGCTTTAATAGTGCATGGACAGTGGGGTTATCTTCTGTACAGCAATGTTGCAGATTATTAACCAGATTTTCAGCTGGATATATGAGAATTCAACCACAGACTGGAGTGATTAAATGCCAGCAAAAAAAAAAAAACGGATTATAACCTGTCCCAATGGCCAGATATCAGAAACAAACTTCCTTCAGAAGGGCAAACAGAAAGCAGAAGAAAAAATATTAAAGAAAGGCTCGATAATGGGAGATTTACCAAATGCCCTGGAAATAGGTCACAGCAAGTTGATTGTGCAGTCCTGTGTTTGGGACATATCCTTCTCCATCAAAGTATCTTTCTCCAGTGTGTTTGCACATAGTGTGTCAGGTTTTAATTCTTCCCACATCTCAGCAACTGCCTGTGTGCTTGGAAAGGTGACTGCTACAGAATAGGTAGTGGGAATGGACAAAAGCAAAGTTTTTCCTGTAATATTTACAGCTTTTTACCTACCTTTGGCCCTCAGTGACAGTGAAGAGCTAAAAAACACCTGACGGAGCCAGACAAGTTTCCACTCACAAGCAAGACAAAGCTAGATGGTACCATTTTGCTGCACTGTGACTCCATCCTACGCTGAGTAGGAGGCTGTCTTCAACATCATGGATAGTTGATAGATGCTATCGTGATTTCTGAGCTCCTGTGCCTAAGTAAAAGACAACACACAAGGCCCTTAAAATATCCCTTTTTTCACCACTAATCGCCACAAATTTCTTTCTGACAGAGGCTGTTTAACCACATAATCAACTGTGACATATTTGGATGTCCTATTTTCTGCTAAAGCATTGTCAGTTATTGGAGCAGGACATATGTGAGTGAACCTAGTAAAACCTTGCAAAAGCCACTGGAGGTGGCTTAGGGCATTTCACAGTGTTAGTTTTAATCAAGCTGCACATTTTCTGCCACACATGGCTAACCTTAGGGACAAATTGCCTGGAAGCTACCCTGCACTACCAAACTTTGTGATGGGTACATATGGGTCATGAGGTGGGCTTGCTACGTTAAATAGCCTTGGGTCTTCTGATAGAGGGGAGCCCATCAAATATATTCCTGTGTGAGTCTGAGACTCTGAGCTCCTGTGTCAGCTCTAGCACATTCTCCAAAACGCCTGTTTGCACCAGGATCTCCAAAGGAAGAAGGACAGCTCTTCCTAAGCTGCCCCACGTCTCTCAGGAAGAAATTCAGTTAGTTAACGTACGTTTTGCAAAGCTGCGTATTAATTTAGCAGTGCATGGTTTCACCTTGCTGTTCAAGTCCCTTCACTTCACAGAATTCTGGCTTTCTCACCACCAAGACTGTTTTCAGCATTTCCCCTTTTTTTTAAAAAAAAAAAAAAACAAAAAAAAAAAAACACAAAAAAAACCCAACCACATTCCAGTATTTTTACAATGCAGACCATTACTTCTCATTACTTCTCCTAGCTCTAATGAAGATCTTCACTCTGTTTTATCTCAAACCCGATCCTTAAGCACTGCAATGTGACTGAACTGCAACTGACACCAAATAGAGCCAAAGGGGAAGAAACTTTTCACTCCAGACATTAACTGCTATATTTTGAGAAATACTGAATTGCTTTTTTGGCAAGAGGGAAAAGATGCTCACAACTGACAGAAAATGTTCTTCTCTCCAGCCTCACACAGCTTGTCATAGCCCTTCACTCCTCTTCTGACATTGTCTAAAAAGGAATAGGGAGGGTGCGTCTTTCAGGTACCTCTTCATGACATTTTATTAAGTAATCTCTAGTTAGTTCAGGTTAGGCAAAATTCCCATTTTGGAATCCCAGTGGGATTGCTCCTTGAGAAACAAATGCAGAAATGAAGCCTGTGACTGAAACTTTTTGAGTCCAATGACACATACTGTGAAGGCTTGGAGGCATCTTTTAGAGAAGAGGAAGGGAAATCTAATTAAAGTGCCCCAATATACTGTTCTTTGATACTGGAAACACGTTCTTCTGGGGCACCATAAGGTAGCAAGATTTCTACTTCCTCGGTTAGTGGGTTTGAGTTGGCATACATCCATACATATATATATGTGTGTGTGTGTGTATAAACAATATATACACAAATATATATATAGATTGCCATTTGAGACATTATTGAGAAGCACATGTCTATATTGCCTTTGGTTTGGGGGTTATGGGCCCCGGTCGCCATGCTTACTTGATTGCCCCTGTGGCTAATGCAATTTTACTGAGAAGACGTGAATGTATAGGCTTCTATTTAATATAGAGATGTATTTTTTTGTGGGTTTTGTTTTAAATATTGCTCAGTGATTTCATCGATGAATGTGCTTGGATTTTTTGTATATATAATGATAAAAAAATCCACCATAAAAAAGACATGATTTAATTGCATCTGCCATGAGTGAGAAACTTGCAAACTTAGAAGATGGCAGGGAAACCAGCTTAGGGAATAAATGAATAAATGAATGTTTCCCATTGCTATTGGGCCTTTTTAGATTTCTGTGGTAAGTCTCTTATTTTTTCCAAGTATTTTGAAAACTGATTTTTTTTTTCTTTGCATACCCTTTGCATACTCTTTTTTTTGGTTTTGTATGTATATCTCAGAAACTGGCACTGGCGTATCCCCTTCACACAAATATTAAAAGTAGCAATACATGAATGAGGTGTTGTTGGCTAATTTGGGATCCTTCTTCTTGCCCAATAAGTGTACCAAATACATATATTTTTAAGTTTTAATGCATTTTTGAAGGCACCTGGCAGCCAGGGCCCATCCCACACCCAGCCAGGCACAGGGCAGCTGGGGGCATTGGGGCAGGCCCAGCCCTGGGCATCTGGCACCTCCCTGGAGATGGGGATGGGCCAAAGCTGGGATGTGGGGTTCCAGCTCAGCTCAAGGGTTCCATGGCTGGGCAAAGCAAGGCTGTGGGGAGCTGGAGACCGGCCCTGCTAGGGCATCACTGGGGCAGGGGCTCATGGCCCCACCGGGTGGACCTGGGGTCCTGGGTCCTAAGCAGGGTGGGGGGAACACTGAGGGGTTGGGCAGGGACAGTCAGGTCTGGTGGCACCTTGATAAATGTTCCCTAGAATGACTGCTCCATTTTGAGTTCACCATCTGTTTGGCTACATCTATGCTGATACATGAGAGGGCCAGAGCTCATCCTAAAGTCACTCAATCATTTTTTTTGTCATTTTTTTCCAGTTCAAAGTGTTTAAATTAAGGTCAGATCTACATTGAGTGGCGTTTTTCTAAGGAGATGCTTACATGCCCAAAGGTGTTCATGACAGCACAAATGTTTGAGGGTGGAATTTAGCATTGGCAAGTGTGTAGTAATGCCCATGGGGAAATCCAGTCCTAACATTGTGTGCAAAATAATGTTGCTCAGTGGTGACCACGATGAATCATGATACATAACTCCATGCATCAGCTTGTCATTGTAGAAATCCATGGTTTGCCCACATCTTGTTTACTTTGTGCACTTCTTGCCTCTTCATCACAGACAGGATCTAGAAGTGACCCTTCCAGTCAAGAGATGCACATGTGGGATAATCTGAGGTACAAATTTAAAAACTTATGAGTTAAATAGTTTAGGGATCTTCAGCTCTGAAAAGAGACGATGTAAGCTAGGTAGGAAAGAGGTCTACAAAATCCTCAATGGAGTTCAGATGCTGACAGGGATGAGTTTCACTGTATTTGCCCAAGCAAGAGCAGGGGAATAACATTAAGTCGTGGTGGGTTGATCCTGGTTGAATGCCAGGTGCCCACTAAAGCTGTTCTATCACTCCCCTCCTCAGCTGGGCAGGGGAGAGCAAAACATAATGAAAAATTTGTGGGTCAAGATAAGGATAGAGAAAGATCATTCACCAACTGCTGCCATGGGTAAAAATAGGCTCATCTTGGAGAAATTAGTTTAATTTGCTACCAATTAAAACAGAGTAAGATAATAAGAAACAAAAGCTAAATCTTAAAACACTTTTCTCCCCACCCCTCACTTTTTTCTGGGTGTCTCTTTGCTCCCAAATTCTCTGCCTCCACCTGCTGTGCAGCACAGGGGAATGGGAAGGGTTGTGGTCAGTTCATCACAGGTTGTCTCTGCCACTCTTTCCTCCTCAGGGAGAGGAATCCTCATACTCTTCCCCTGCTCCAGCATGGGCTCCTCCTTCCACAGGTCCTGCCAGGAGCCCGCTCCAGTGGGAGCTTCCCACAGGGTCACAGTCTCATTTGGGGCATCCACCTGCTCCAACACAGAGTCCTCCATCGGCTGCAGGTGGAGATCTAATCCACCATTAACCTCCACGGGTTGCAGAAGGACAGCCTGCATCACCATGGGTTGCAGGGGAATCTCTGCTCTGGCACCTGGAGTACCTTCTCCCCCTCCTTCCTCACTGACCTTGGCATCTGCAGAGTTGTTTCCCTCACATAATTCTCACTCTTCTCTTCTGACTGCTGATGGTGTTGTGCAAGCATTTTCCCCTTCTTAAATATGTTATCCCACAAGAGCTACGACTTTTACTGATAGAATCATAGAATCATTTAGGTTGGAAGAGACCCTTGGGATCATCAAGTCCAACCATCAGCCCTACTCTACAAGTTCTCCCAGCAGTGGGTCCATCTTGGAGACAGCTGACATTGGCTCTATCAGAAATGGAGGAAGTTTCTAGCAGCTTCTCACAGAAGCCACCAACCTTGCGATGCAAACCCAATGCACAAGCTAATGAGATCCAAGCTCAAAACCAGGAAAAGTTACTATCTCTTCTCATGACTTATAAGTCACTGGGGAATCCACCGTAGGTTACTAAATAGGCAAACAACAACAGACTTGGGAAAATCCCTCAGCTTAAAATGATCAGAGGTTGGAGGAGTATTAAAGGAAAATGACATTATGCGATTGCCTTGTTCTTCCTTTTCTTGAAATGTCAGTCCTTTGAGGAAGGACACTGTAATCTAGATATCCCTTTCGCCCCACTAATCAGTCTCATGCTCCCACCTAAGGCCTGCCAGGACTTCTTTGGATCCTGGCCTCTGCCACCCCGTCTGCTCTGGTGATACCAGTGGGGGATTCAGAGGGGAGTATTGCATGTTGCTGTCTTGGAAGAGGCCGGCCTGGAGCCGGGGAGGGAGCTAAGAGTGCCCCAGGGAGAGCCTGGCCCTCCATCACTTAGCCCCGTTGACAAGTCACAGAATCACAGGATGGTTGAGGTTGGAAGAGCCCTCTGAAGGTCACCTTGTCCACCCCCCCGCCCCGATCAGGCAGTCCCTCAGGTTCAGGTTAAAATGAACTTGTGTATTGCCTTTCAGCAAACCCCTCTGGCTGCTGGTAACAGTTAACCCATTTTGTTTCAATGCATACAATTATGAATTCCATTTCTAACATCTTTTCTCACCTTTGTTCTTATCTTTCCACCACCTGACTCTCTTGAAGGTTGCTGCTGTTAGAGCTGACCTGCAGCAGACCTTATTGTCCTCTTGGGGCTGGGCCATGCTCAGTTGCTGGCTCTTTTTCAACTTCTCAAATAGCAGCCTAATCTGCTCTTAAGAGCTGCAGCTGCATTAGTCAAGAGTTTGATTTCCTGCCCTGAATTGTCACAAATACACCAGCAAGACCTCTTGTGTCCCTTTGCTGAAAGAGCATTTAACACTAGTCTTTTTTCAATGATCTGACAAGTTCCTTCAGAGAAGCTGATTTAAGATATCTTGACAGTATCTTGTCCTGGCAAAGTCCATTAGAAGAATCAGTTCTATTGGCAAATTTTTCAGATTTATCTAAAGCCACAGCTCTTTTAAATGCCCAAAAGGAAATTTGTAATATAGAATGACTCTCGCAGGAACAATTAGGATATAAGCCTTGGTTATTGTATTTCAATGAGTTTCATCCGGAAAAAAAAGGGGAACTCTCTATTGGAATAAATCTTGTACTGTCTTTCCTCATTTATGCTGCAGTTCATAGCTTTAAAAGGAGATACTGAGAGCAAAATTTCACTCCTACTATTAATCTCTATATATTTGGATTACATTCATTCTGGATTAATTTTTTGCAAGTAAGTGTTCTCTTGTCAAACCTATAAAGTACAATTATGGAGGGCATAATAGGGTATAATGCTTAGTTGAAATCTTCTTTTTAAAGCTTGCTTTTTTATGTGACAAAAAAGACCTGCCTGTCTAAGGTCTGGACCCTACTGAACTCCTGGCCTTTCATGGTTTGGTTGAAACTCTGATGACTTCTACTGTTTTTCCTTAAAGTCCACACAGCTGGAATACCTTATCAAATGGAGAGAGTCTCTGGCCTCTTTAAATATGAAACAAGAAGTTCAGAGCTGCCAGGCAGAACACCTTTCTAGCCTTTAGCACAAATAAATGCCTCCACTCACTCTTTGACTATCTTGGCTCCTGATGATGGCCTGCAGTCAGTCTTTTTCTTTTCCTTCTGCAGAAACATTCAGCGCTGGGACACTGATGGTCCTCTTTCCCTGGTTTCTGCCCCACTGCCCACATGCCCTGGCTCTGGCATGCCAGAATTACTCAGATGCAGAAAGTGAAGTGCATGTGTTGTCCTGCTGGGAGCTGCCAAGGCTAATTGCCCCTTTAAAGTTTATTCTCCAACATCTTCCACACTCTTAACAGCTGTTGTTGGATACAACGAGGTGCAAGAAAAATAGGGAAGGGTTTTGTTGAGTGCCTTCAATCTGAGAAAACTCAAAGCCTTGGCTCCTCTGCTGTATACCTGAGCAGCCTCAGCAAGGGAGAAAGCAACAACAGACTTAGGGGAGGTATAAACAAATTCAAAATAGAGATGGGAGAGAGGCTGAAGAAGTAACCTCTGTGGTAGCCAGGGCGGAAGGAGTGTGTGGGGGAATACAGTGAGAGTTTAGAGAAAGATCTAGAAAGTCAGTCTCTGCAGGAGACCAGCTGCAGTCAGACAATGTTCAGTAAATAGTTTTGCTCATAAACATGCGGTTTTGTTTTAGAAACATGGAGCCCTTTCAGTGTGAAAGCTGGTAACAGCAGCAAATCTCCAGATCTCCGCTGTAAGGAAAACAAGGTGGTTAACACAAAACTAAACCACTCCCTCGATACTGGCCAAACATCTCATAGAGGGGCTCAGATCTCTGGAAACGCGGCTTTGCAGGCACAAAAGGTGCAACTTTTCTGATCAAAATTAGATACTAATTGTTGTGCTAAGGCTCTTACTGCTTGGCAGCATTCATGTTGACTGTCTCCTCCACTTCCAAACCATACATGACAGTTGCTTTAGTTGTTGGTTGCATTGAGATATCCAGATGCTGGTAGACTTCCGTGTCCACAAAAGCAATGTTGATATCCCAGGACTCTTACCACCTTCTCCTGTCCTTGGATTTTTTAATCTTCATGATTTTAACAGCAGCTTGTTCATCTGATAGAAAGACATGTTGACTCATGAGCTGGGAAATAATACTCCTGGGGACCTCAGGAATAGGCTGCATGTCTTTCTCATCTGCCCAAACCCATATAGCTTTAGAAAATAAACGCAAATAGAGAAGTTAAATGGCTGGAAGCTTCTTCCCATTATTTACCTCTACAAAAAGACTGTACCCTCCTCTCAATTAGAAACCCTCTATGGAGACCCAGTGGTTTTTTCTCCTTCAAAAAGTTTCAGCGCTGCAACACTGATGGTTCTGTTTTGTCAGTTCCTCATTACTGTCCACGGGCTGACAGTTTTCCTTTCCCCGCTTCACCTTGTTTTCCATAGTATATGCAGAACGCATCAGTATCTCACTCCATTCCGGTGAGTAATGCAAACCACTCTCTACACTTTTACCTAAAATATCAACATATTTGAGCTTTGTAAACAAGGCAAGTGTTCCCACATATTGCTGCTAAAACTAACCCTTTAAAGGCATACAAAAATAAGATAAAATACAACAAATAACTTTTGTTCAATTGATAAATCCAATCAGATTGAGAAGATAGAAGACAAAACCAGAGCCTTTAATCTGATAACATTTACTCCGAGTTTTTAGTTCAGTTTTCAATTTGGGTCACTGGGTGGAATTATTCCTCTTCTTACAACCACATAAACTTGCTGGAGGGGCCTTAAACTCTGTTACAATCATATCTTAGCACCTACTAATGTGTTTAGGATGTCTTTTATAGCTCCAATCTCTGTGTGTCTCTTTCAAGATACTGCTAGACCTTTTGAGATTAACATTAGCTCTGATTTTCCCTCTGTTTTCACACATGCAGGCATACCCAGCTATAATCCTGATACTTAAAACTAGGACTTTGAGTGGTCTTTAGACCTTACAAGTTGCAGCTCTCTACAGCTATTTGTAAATTAAAACATATGAACAAATGCATAGAAAAATTATGGGATGTACTGCCCTCTTGTGGATATTTAAATAATGAACATATTCTTACCAGCTCCACAAATGTTTTTGAACCTGGAGCCTCATAAGTAATTTTTTTGGGAGAGCTGGGATTTCAGCTGAGCCAATAAACCTTCTCTTTCCTGGATCTTATCTTCATTTTCCCTACCTTTATATCATTTTCTTTGCAGTAATCATTATACTGCACAAGGACAAGGAAGACTTATTTTTCCTACTTAGGCAAATATCCATTTGTATCTTACATTAACTATGTGTACATGTGTTTTATATAAATACACACAAATATATTGCAGAGCTATGTTGTGTATATAATACCTACATTATGTACACACATATTTTCTGAAAATATTTTATGAATTTACAATCATAGAATGGTTAGAGTTGGAAGGCACCTTAAAGATCATACAATTTCCAATCCCCCTGCCCTGGGCAGGGACACCTCCCACTAGAGCAGGTTGCTCAAAGCCCCATCCAGCCTGGCCTTAAACACTTCCAGGGATGGGGCATCCACAACTTCACAGGACAACCTGTTCCAGTGCCTCACCACCCTTACAGTAAAGAATCTTTTTCTAGTATCTGGTCTAAATCTCCCCTCTTCAATTTAAAGCCATTACCCCTTGTCCTGTCACTACACTTCCTGATCAAGAGTCCCTCTCCAGCTCTCCTGTAGGCTCCCTTCAGATACTGGAAGGCTGCTATAAGGTCTCCCTAGAGCCTTCTCTTCTCCAGGCTGAACAAGCCCAGCTCCCTCAGCCTGTCAGCAGAGAGCCTCACCTTCATGGCCCTCCACTGGACCCATTCCAGCAGTTTCATGTCTTTTATATGTTGAAAACTTCAGAGCTGGAAACAGTACTCCAGGTGGGGTCTCACAAGTACAGAGTAGAGGGGTAGAATCATCTCCTGTGTCCTGCTGGTTGCACTTCTTTTCATGCAGCCCAGGATGCAGTTGGCTTTCTGGGCTGCCAGTGCGCATTGCTGGCTCATGTTGAGCTTCTCATCCACCATCACTCCCAAGTCCTTCTCCTCAAAGCTGTTCTACAACCATTCTCTGCCCAACCTGTATTTGTACCTGGGATTGCCATGTTCCAGGTGCAGGACCCTCCATTTGGCTTGGTTGAACTTCATGTGATTTGCACTAGCCCACCTCTCAAGCCTGTCCAGGTCCCTCTGGATAGTATCCCTTTCCTCCAGCATGTCAACTCTGCCACCAACCTTGATGTCTTCGGCAAATTTGCTGAGGGGGTACTCTATCCCACTGTCCATGTTTCAAAGAAATATGTTAAATAGCACTGATCCCAGTACTGACCCCTGAGGAATGCCACTCGTTACCTGCCGCCACTTGGACATTGAGCCGTTGACCACAACCCTTTGAGTGCAGCCATCCAGCCGGTTCCCTATCCACCAAGTAGTCCATCCATCAAATCTATGACTTTCCAGTTTTGAGTCCAGGATGTCGTGTGGGACAGTGTCAAACACTTTGCATAAGTCCAGGTAGATGACATCTGTTGCTCTGCCCTTGTCTACCAAGTCTGTGGCAGTATCGTAAAAGGCCACCAAATTTGTCAGGCACAAATTTGGCGAATGTGCTTTCCAAATATAAACAACTGAGAAACAGTGGTCTATTTACAGTCTGATAAACTATTTCTTTTTCTCTAGAGATTATGTAAATGTCAACAGGAGTGAGACTGGGGCAATGCTGAGATGAGGGATGGAACTACCCCTGGAGCACAAGCCAGACCAATGACTTTAAGAGAGGGATTTGAGGTAATGTGCTGTTCATCAAAGACACAGATAACTAGGAATGTTGTCATCAAACACTTACCCTCCTGTCCCAGTGATTACAGGGCTATTAGGCACAGCATGGTCTTCTCCTCTGAGGCTGAATGTTGGCCTCAAGCTAACAGCACAGAGAAAGCAAGCTGCATATCAGAAGCGGCAGGCACTGGGCTGGGGCAGCAGCTGGGAAAGACAGTGCTGGGAGTACATGTAACTGTGCTGCTGCTTCTATATCATGAATATAGGGATGTACTAGCAGCACACCATTTCATCCCAGAAGGGACTATAGGGGCTACAGCACACATTTGATATCAGAGGGAGGAAGGAAGGAAGAGTCCTTTCTTCTGCCCTGTGTTGCTGCTGTTGACCTGGCAGCTCATCCCCTTGGACAACACAGTGATAAAAATCTGTCATTCTGTGCTTCTCTCACTTGTATTTAGTTGTGTTCACAGTGAGATATTTTTTTTAAGGCTCCAGGCTTCTCCAGCTTGCAAAATCTTCTTTGTGGCAGAGGCCAAAAGCAAATCAGTTACTCTGAATCCCTGACATGCCTCCTTTAATTATTCTTGGAAGAAAACTTGTTACACTTATTTCAATGTGTTGGCCAAAGATGCTTCAGCAGGGCTTGGATAATGATTTATGTGTTGCTAAAAGGTGGTATATGAATCACAGAATGGTAGGGGTTGGAAAGGACCTTTGGAGATCATCTAGTTCAACCCCCCTGCCAAAGTAGGTTCATCTAGAGCGGGTTGGACAGAAGCACATCCAGGTGGGTTTTGAATATTTTCAGAGAAGGGGACTCCACAACCTCTCTGGGCTGCCTGTTCCAGTGCTCTGCTACCCTTAAGGTAAAGAAGCTTTTCCTCATGTTTGGATGGAATTTCCTATGTTCCAGTTTGTGCCTGTTGCCCCTTGTCCTGTCACTGAGCAGCACTGAAAAGTGTCTGGCCCCATCCTCTTGACACCCATCATTTATAAGCACTGATGAGATCCCCTCTCAGTATTCTCTTCTCCAGGCTAAACAGACACAGGTTTCTCAACCTTTCCTCATAAGAGAGATGCTCCAGTCACTTCAGCCATCCACTGGACTCTCTCCAGTAGTTCCTTGTCTTTCTGGAACTGGGGAACCCAGAATTGGACACAGTACTCCAGATGTGGTTTCACCAGGGCAGAGTAAAGGAGGAAGATGATCTCCTTTGACCTGCTGGCCACACTCTTTAATGCAACCCAAGGTATCATTTGCCTTCTTGGCTACAAGAGCACATTGCTGGCTCATGGTCAACTTGTCCACCAGAGCTCCCAGACCCTCTCTGCAGAGCTGCCTTCCAGCAGGTCAACTCCTAACCTGTACTGGTGTATGGGGTTACTCATCTCTAGGTTCAGGAGCTGACATTTGCACTTGTTTAACTTCATTAGGTTCCACTCTGCCCAACTCTACAGCCTGGCCAGGTCTCCCTAAATGGTGGCACAGCCCTCTACAGTGTCAGCCACTCCTTTCAGTTAGTGTCATCAGCAAGCTTACTGAGGGTACACTCTCTGCCCCCTCATCTAGGTCATTGATGAGTATGTTGGATAAGACTGGACCCGGAACTGAGCTTGGGGAACAACGCCAGCTGACGGCCTCCAACTAGACTCTGTGCCACTGATAACAACCCTCTCAATGGCCAACTTCTCCTGTGCATTGCTACATCCAGATTTGATACAGCTGCTTCTCATTGTCCCATATGAGAGACAGACTGGTATTCCTCTGGTACTAGATATAACACGCTCCCTCAGCAGTTGTGAAGTTTCCTCACAGGCAAGGTACAATGTCATTTGATAGCTCTGTGGGATAAACACCTTCAAATTAAGTATATGTAAAAACATTTACAGAGACATTACATAATATATAGCCCACATATTAAACTTATTTAATATGACTTCCCGCAGTTTCCCCAAAATACCTCTATATGTTTGTAATATCACTCCACTTTAAATAGAAAGGAAATTATGGGGAGCGATCATGGAGACACACTAGTCTATTGTAGGCCTTCCAAGCTGGATAGAAGAGGAGGAAGGAGCATTTAGACCTGAGCTGAAGAAAACTGAATTGATAGGGGTTCTTAAAAATTAATATGAGAACAGAGAGCTAAACAGTAAGACCAGTGATAGAAATCCAGGGTACCCACTCTGAAAGCACTCCATGAGTCTGGAGAAATGGCTCTTGACAGACTTACAGTTTTTCAGTAAAACTTCAGCAGCACTCTGCAAGAAGCAAAGCCATAATAATTTGAGATCCAACTTGAGCAACCTGCTCTAGTGGGAGGTGTCCCTGCCCACGGCAGTGGGTTAGAACTGGATGATCTTTAAGGGACGGGGCATCCGCAACTTCTTCGGGCAACCTCATTGGATGTATCTTCTTAACACTAGAGTATGCATTTCACTTTGCTATTAACCAGCTGAGAAAACACACAGTGCCACGCCATTTACAAACACTGGGAATAAACCCAAGCTTTTGCGTTAAACTTCTCCTACTTGCCTTAATTAAAGGAGGGGGCGGGGGTGTCTTAAACGGGGCTCCTACCACGCAATACCTACCTGCAATGGCCACTCCTCGCCATTTCAGCCCGCCCTCAGGCGGTGCACAGCTAACGGCCGGTAAAGCTCTAACTTCCCTCAGAGCCACCCTGCCCCTCACGGCGCAGAGGCGCCCTCCTCACACACCTCCACCATGACCGGCGCAGGCCCACTCCCGCCGGGCCGCAGTCGGCCGAACCCCCCTATGCCGGAGACTACCGGCTCGCTGGGACTGGCCCGGCCTGGCTCCGCCCCCGCCGCCCTATAATGCCGGCACCGCCACCTTCACCGCCCCTCCAGGCTCGATCTGCGCGGAGCGTGAGGCCGTAGGCGCGGCGGCGGCTGCCATGGTGTTGAACCCGGTGCTGGGGAAGCTGGTCAGCAAGAGGGTGGTGCTGGCCAGCGCCTCGCCGCGCCGGCAGGAGATCCTCACCAACGTGGTGAGTGAGGGAGCGATGGCGGGCGGGCCGCTGGCCTCCCCGCGGGCGGAGGAGCGGGCCTCTGGCGTCGCCTCTCTGCCTCACACGGGCGCTGCGGTGTGCGTGGACAGCGGCTCTCCCGGGCCTACGGGGATGCGTCGGCCGCCGGCTCCCGGGGGCTGATGGCACAGGGTGGGCTCAAGGCCGAGCCCGGCCTCCCCCAGCAGCTGGGTGCGTTACTGTGGGGGCAATGGCGGCGGCCCATCCGCTGGGTGCCGCGGTGCCCAGCCCTCCAGCTCGCCCGCCGGCCGGGGCAAAGGCCCGGGGTAGCGGAGCCGCCGAGCTGCACGCCGGATTACAGATGAATATTATTATTACTTTGTGGGTTTTTTTTACCAATCCCAGTTCTTCTCGGTCAGGTTTTCTCCCTAAGAACGTATGCCTGTGTCAGTTTTGTGTATGATCAAATCAACGTGGGAGTGGGTGAAAGTATCTCCTTTTAAAGTGGATTAAAGTATCTCAGCTGCCAGGGAGGTGGGGTAATCAAAAACCAGACTTGCTCAGGCTGAAAAATAGCCTGTGTGATTACTTACTGGTGTATAACAGAAAAGTTTGGGAAGTTTTACAGTGGGCTGAAGTAATTAAAAATGTACTTAAATTGCCCTAGCTTTAAAAATCAATACTGAAATTTCTGAAAATGTGATTTAGTCTTCTGAAACATATGAATACTTTATAGGATTATAAGGTATAATGTCTCTTCTTTCTGTAAAGCCCTTGTGGAGCGTGAGGGAAGCCCTAACCCATCATTCAGACCATCCAGCCCCTGTGGAGGAAAGTGTCCACCTCACTGGGCAGGCTGCAGGTGGATTTTGAATGGTGCTCGAGTACTAGAATGCATCTAATTTGGATTGCTTAGTGGTGTTATGGGAGAAGCTGAACTTAAATGGGATAAAGGATATTCTTTTCAAAAGATGGAGATGCGGAGAAGCACTGAGGTTCAAGCATGCACTCAATTAGAAATGTGGTGTGCCTTCTGGGTGTAGGCAACTTACCCGGGAGGCAAGAAGTAGGAAGAACAGGTTTTTTGACAAAACCTTACAGAAACTGGCAGGTTTTGGTCTACGTATTATGATCTATTAGGTGTGGGTGGTAAAGCTCCTGTAAGAATGTGTACTACTGGTGCATAAGTAAAGTGCTATGGATGGATTCAATTAAAAAAAAAATCCAGTAGTAGTGTGGCCTGTTTATGAAGTGCACAACTCTTACACTATTCAGTTTTTATAGGAGGAGAGTGAGGTTACTAATGTAATTATGTTCTAATAAATAACAAGGGTGGGTAAAGTGTAGTAAGCACACCAGTTTAAAAGTTTTTTCTGATTGGGTTTTTTGGTTTGGGCTGCTGGCAAATGACACATACACATCACGCACTGTACTAGAAGCATTTATTTTTCTTCCCCTCTGTGTGTTTGGAGAGGAGGGATGTTAAAGTAGGAAGTGCCAAAATCAAATTTGTCACTTGTTTTATGTCTTGGGAGCACCCTTTAATAACAAGATGAGATTGACTGCATTGGTTTCCTTTGTTACAGGGCCTGCGGTTTGAGGTGGTTCCATCCTGGTTTAAGGAGACACTTGAGAAGTCAGCTTTTGCAGCCCCTTATGAGTATGCCGTGGAAACAGCAAAACAGAAAGCTCTTGAAGTAGCAAACAGAATGCATGTAGTAAGTTACCAGCTGGTTTTGGCAATGAGGTTTTGGTCTTTAAGTGGTGCATGTTACTGTGACTTGCTTTGCATGTACCTCTTGGGTGGTCCCTGAGTGCATTTTACCCACTACAAGGGAAATGGAGGTTTTCTGTCACTTGTGAAGTAGAGCTTCCTGAAATTAACTCATGTAATCCAAAGAAGGCCTCATGCCTGCAGCTTGGGCTTTCCACAAACAAAAGTGGCCTGCGTCTTTTGTCAGCAGCGCACTTACTGTCGCTTGGGATGTGTACTTGGTAGCTCCTTCCAGAAGCCAGGTGTGTGGCTGGATCTTATCCTGGCTCAGAATCGTATCTGTTCACTCCACTTGTTGCCTGGGGAGGGAGGCAGACGCTATGGCAACACGCACTGATGTGTATCCAGTGCTTTGTTGTAGCTTTTATCGAACTGCAGTGCAATTGAACAGTTTTGACAAGAATACTCAGAATTTGTGAATATAGAGATGCTGGGGGTGAAGCAGAAAGTGAAAACAAATTCCATTTAAAGCTTTCTGGACAAAGAAAGAGGCAATTTCATTTTAAGAAGGGAGAAGCTGATATGATTTCAGGTGCTGTAGTCAAGGCATCCATTTTGTATCCTAAGTATTATCAAAACCAGTGAAACAAGTTACATTATTAGTGGCATACCTTAACTTCTGCCCTTGGCTGTGATCACTGTGTGTGAGCATATAAGGCTATTCTCTCCCAGAACCTATTTTGAAGTCCAGCTGATTAGACTCCATGAAGTGTACCATAACAATTTCTTAAGAACGCAGCTCGGAAAGAGAGGAGTGCGTTTGCTGAAGCTATACTAATGGCAGAAAGGGAATGTCGAACACTTTAAACCAACAGTGTTGCCAGATGTCACCATTCTTCAAAGCAAATATTGCGTGATCTCCAGTGTCAATCGTTATCCAGGCTCCCGTCAACTTCTTTTCAGAGAATGGTACAACATTAGGGAGGGTGGATTTTAAACTCAGCCTCAGTAACCGACTTCCATCGGGCTTTTATTGCAAAACACTACGCTGGAGATAATGTTAGTTCAGTGGATTTCAAAATGCTTCTTCATACAGGAATTTTCTTAATGATGTCTGGAATTAGTTCTGCTATTCAAAGCATGTCAACAGCCTTCCTATGGAAGAATCACCTCCCTACAGGCTTTTTAATATAATGATCACAGGTACAGACAAATTGCCTGTCTTGCTGTGTTAAATAATAACTACGTACCTCATAACATGCAAGTAAATACAAACTCATTTAACAGGATAGATTGCAATTTAATGCCAAAGAAGGCTGACTTTTGAGAAGGCAGGTAGTTTTTTCCTAGATGCATTTGTTCATCAGTAATACATGCTCGAGCTTTCTGTTTTCCTCACTTTTGTGGTGATATAAATTATTACTATTTTGTGAACGGGGCTAAAGGAGACAGTGTCTTGTTTTCAGGTCAGTGTAGAACCCTACCTGGAAATCAGCAGACTTAAATTTTCTTACCTTAAGTTTTAAAAGGTTTTGTTCTTTCTACCTCTTTTGAGAAATCCCTTCTTTCTTTATGCCTCTGCAGAAACACCTGAGAACACCTGATGTTGTCATAGGAGCAGACACTATTGTGGTAAGAAGTCTCTGTGTTTAGCATTGTTTTAATTTATGACAGGTGTACAAAATACTTCTATCTTTAGGTTTAAAGTTTGAAAGCTATCTTCACTGAGAAATTATACCAGCAATATGATGCATCTTTTGCCTTTTCTGGGTGCGGGTGTTAGGGTTTTTTTTTCCCCAACAAGGCAATTTTTGGTATCTTGAGTGCTAAATGCCTTACTTGCATAAGTACCACCTTGGATCCTCTAGTATGTAAGGGAAATTATGTTCTCGGGCAACTGTTGACTGTCAAGAAGTGCAGATCATGTGAACTGTTTGATGTTGTGCCTTGTGGTGGGCATCACTTTTAGACTGTCCTTGTCACAGAGACAGTGAGCAGTTAAGGACAGAAGAAGTTGAGTTACCCTTTTGTTTGAGAGCTGCAGCCACTGGAGAGAGTAGAGTGTTGTGTTTATGATGTGCTTGACACTAAATTACCTGTTGTACCAAAGTGCTGCTTGCTGTATTCAGTAGGGTCCCGCATGAAACTGAAGTGATGGTTTGCGTGTCATTTCTGACCTCAGTGTCTTGACAAGTCAGAAAAAGCAGCACACTCACTCTGTCTTTCTGTTTTAGACTGTGGATGAGCAGATCCTGGAGAAACCAGTTGATAAGCAAGATGCGTATAGGATGCTGTCAAGGTCTGTAATTTTTAGGAAGATTCTAAATGTATATATTAAGCTGTTTTTAAGGGAGCTGTGTGAAGAACTCAGTAGACAGAAATTTGTCAGTAATTTTTAAATAGTGCAAGTCCATTACCCACAGTTGCTCGCTCTTACCCCTTCACCTTAGGAAGCTGATCAGGGACACAAACCATTTTGTTTTCACTTGGGTGTTAGTTTTCAGAGTCACTTATCACAAGACTGTATGTATGCTTCAGCTGGTACAGGAAGGGGGGCTATGATGAGAAATGATGGGAGAAAGGACAGAACCATCATAGAAGTGGTTTGGGGCTTGACTTCTACTGGAAAAATATTGCATGTACAAGAAAGTTAGATGGTGATGTACATTCACAGACACTTGCTTTAAATTCTGTAGTTTGACTGAGGAAGACAAATCTGCTTCAGTTAGTGATCTCCATGGGTGTTGGCCTAGTGGTTTTTTGAGGTTTCTGCCTCTTTTTCCTAAAGGATACTTTTCCCTACAAGCTTAATGTTATCTTGTAGCATGCCCTTCTTTTAAGAAACGCCAACTCTGGTTACTTCTCTTCTGAGGGGTAAGACATGATGAATCTACTAGTCATGCTTCAGCTTTATGGGGGGAACACAGGACAGGTGCAGTGTTTGTTTCACCAGTTTGCGTTCTAATTCAGGCGTCTCCCGAAGAGAATGCAAGTGGCTTGGTATTTTATGGAGTTTTGTTCTGTCAGCCTATTTCAGTTTGCTGTTGGGCTTTTTTGTTGGGTTTGTTTTTTTTTCTCATTCCACTGATGACTGAAGCTGAATTTTTGATTCTTTGTGGCATGTTACCAACTAAAAAGCAGTAAAAATTAAAAAAAAAACCAAACCAAACCCAAACCAAAGTGACAGCAGCATATGTTACCAGTTGGAGATTCCCAAGGGAGTCTGTGTGGCAAGAGATTTCTCACAACTGCTTTTGCTTGAAATCATGCCAAGTTTGATTAGTTCAAAACTTGTTTGATTGTGGTGTGGTGTGTTTTTTTTTCAGAGCTTAGTCTGCTTCTAACACATGCAAATGTTTTTCTTTGGTTTTTAGGATTTGTTGGTTTGGTGTTTTTTTAAGATCAGTAGGTCAGTCTCTTAATCATGGATATAAATGCACTTAAAGTTTAGTTTTTTATAGCTCCTCTTAATTCTTTTCTATATGAACAGAAGAAAATGCAGACAATGTGTATATTTGCATATATCCAAAGTATCAAATGAAAATTTTCTCTTACTGATTGATCATACAATAAATTATGTGGAATCTTGGGGCGGGGGGTGTTAGTAAAAGTGCGAGATGCTTCTGATCACATCAGATTATAGCTTAGCTAACCTCTAGGAGACTATTCCTTAATTAGTCTCTTCAGAGATTCAAGTTCTTATACTATTTATTATACTTCCATTACATGTTAGATTAATAAATTTAAAGCCCTCAAAATCAATCGGCCACAGTGTGGCGTGCTGGAGCCACTACAAGAGTGAGCACATCGAGCCTGGGGTAGGAGTGCCTGCAGGTGCTTCTCTTCAGTGATGCATCTGTGAGTCAGGCTTACCCTTTGCCTGGCGACCCCTCTGCATGAAATGAGTACATAACCTCTAGTTGCCTGTCACTTGTTTAGCCTGAGTTGCACCATGCTGCTATTTACTGCCAGCTTTCAGTGAAGATGTCTGTCGTAGCAACCTGTATGTTCATTGGCTTTTTCTCATGCATTTGAAATAGTCACTTTTCCCTGTGTAGAGTAAATAAGCTGATACCATGGACTACTTTTCCAAATTGTGGACACTGGTACAAGTGAGGTGTTGGACAATTGAAATTACTGAATCTCTTGATAGTACTTTTTTGTTTTGCCAATTAAAGTAAAATGTATTTCTTTAGGATACATGTCAGAACCATCAAGTGATATATTAATATAATTGTCTGTTTCCCGGGCTTTAGTAACATTTTTGTGGAACATCTTGTAGAACATTTTTGCACATGACAGATTTCATAAGACTGCTGCTTAATGCATATTTTTTCCCCCAACAGGCTGAGTGGCAAAGAGCACAGTGTGTTTACAGGAGTGGCTATTATACATTGCCACAGTAAAGGTACATGTGTCATTTTATTAAAACTCAGTATTTTTATTAATTATTCTCATAAGGACTTGTACAAGTAGAGAAATGGGATGGTCAGTTTCTATATATAGTCTGAATTGGCTTCCTGCTCAAGATGAAAATTACCGTATCAATTAAAAACTCAATTGACAAATCAATTGAAAACTCCCCACACAAGCCAACCTTCCTACTCTATTAGGCTTTCACAAAGAAAGAGGATGACAAAATACAATAGACTTTAGAAATACTGGTTCTGAAAGCTATGTGACTAATTAAAATACCAGTGTAAACTGTGGGAATATTGTAGAATCATAGAATGATTAGAGTTGGAAGGGACTTTAAATATGATCAAGTTCCAACCCCCCTGCCATAAGCAGGGACACCTCCCACTAGAGCAGGTTGCTCAAAGCCCCATCCAGCCTGGCCTAGAACTCCTCCAGGGATGGGGCATCCACAACTTCTCTGGGCAACCTGTTCCAGTGCCTCACCACCCTCACAGCAAAGAGGGTTTAAAAGTTTCTGGTATCTAATCTCAATCTCCCCTCTTCCAATTTAAAGCCATTTCCCCTTGTCCTGTCACTACACTTCCTGATCAAGAGTCCCTCTCCAGCTCTCCTGTAGGCTCCCTTCAGATACTGGAAGGCTGCTATAAGGTTTCCCCAGAGCCTTCTCTTCTCCAGGCTGAACAAACCCAGCTCCCTCAGCCTGTCTTCATAGGAGAGGTGCTCCATCCCTCTAATCATCTTAATGGCCCTCCACTGGACCCATTTGAACAGTTCCATGTCCTTCCTGTGTTCAAGACTCCAGAGCTGGACACAGTAACCTAGGTGGGGTCTCACATGCGTGGAGTAGAGGGGTAGAATCACCTCCTGTGACCTGCTGGCCACGCTGCTTTTGATGCAGTCTAGGATGCAGTTGGCTTTCTGGGCTGCCAGTGCACACTGCTGGCTCATATTGAGCTTCTCATCCACAAGCACCCCCAAGTCCTCCTCAGGGCTGCTCTACAGCCATTCTCTCCGCAACCTGCATTTATTCTTGGGATTGCCATGTTCCAGGTGCAGGACCCTGCAGTTGCCTGGGTTGAACTTTAGCCTACCTCTCAAACCTGTCCAGGTACCTCTGCATGGCATCCCTTCCCTCCGGTGTGTCAACTGCGCGACCAAGGTTGGTGCCATTGGCATGATTTGCCCATGTTGAAGCCATACTGGCTGTCACCTGTCACCTCCTTATTTTCCATTTGCCTTAGCAGAGATTCCAGCAGGATCTGCTCCATGATCTTGCCAGGCACAGAGGTGAGACAGATTGGGTTATAGTTCCCTGGGGCTTCTTTTTTTTCCTTTTTTTGAATATCAGGGTTATGTTCCCCTTTTTCCAGTCAGCGGGAACTTTACCAGATTGCCACCATTTCTCAAATATGATGGAAAGCTCCTTAGCAACTTTGTCTGCCAGCTCCCTCAGGACCTCTGGATGGATTTTGTCAGGTCCCATGGACTTGTGCACCTTCAAGTTCCTTAGTTGGTCTTAAACCTGATCTTCTACTGTGGGCAGTTTTTCATTCTGAGAGCCCCCATCTTTGCCTCCCGTGACTTGGGCAGTGTGGTTAGAGTCCTTGTCAGTGAAGAATGAGGTGAAAAGAGTCATTCGGTAGCTCAGCCTTATCCATATCCTGGGTGGCCAGGTCTCCTGCCTCCTTCCGGAGAGGGCCCACAGCTTCTCTAGTCTTGTCTAATATTCCTGACATTTATAGAATTATTTTTCTATTGTCTTTGATGTCCCTGGCTAGATTCAGTTCTGTCTGAGCTTTCTCTTGCCTGATCTGGTTCCTGGCCACTTGGACAGTGTCTTTATATTCCACCCAGTCTACCTGTCCTTGCTTCCATCCTCTATAGGCCTCCTTCTTTATTTTTGGTTTTGAGCTTGTCTAGCAGTTCCTTGTTCATCCATGCAGGCCTTCTGGCTTTTTTGCTTGACTTCCTCTTCATTGGGACGGACCTCTCCTGAGCTTGGAGGAGGTGATCCTTGAATACTAACCAGCTTCCTTGGGATCCTCTCCCCTCCAGTTCTTTTTCCCATGGTACCCTGCCAATCAGGTCCCTCAGGAGTCCAAAGCCTGCTCTCCTGAAGTCGAGGGTAGCGAGCTTGCTGCACTCCCTCCTCATTGCCCTAAGAATCTTGAATTCCGCTTTGTCCTGATTCCTGTAGCTGAGGCTACCCTTGAACTTAACATTCCACACCAGCCCCTCCTTGTTGGTAAGTACAAGGTTCAGCACGGCTCCTTCCCTTGTTGGCTCCTCAATCATTTGAAGAAAGTTATCATCAACACATTCCAAGAACTTCCTGTATTTCTTGTGCCCTGCTGTGTGTCCTTACAACAGATACNTGCTCTCCTGAAGTCGAGGGTAGCGAGCTTGCTGCACTCCCTCCTCATTGCCCTAAGAATCTTGAATTCCGCTTTGTCCTGATTCCTGTAGCTGAGGCTACCCTTGAACTTAACATTCCACACCAGCCCCTCCTTGTTGGTAAGTACAAGGTTCAGCACGGCTCCTTCCCTTGTTGGCTCCTCAATCATTTGAAGAAAGTTATCATCAACACATTCCAAGAACTTCCTGTATTTCTTGTGCCCTGCTGTGTGTCCTTACAACAGATACTGGGGTGTTTGAAGTCCACCATGAGGACCAGGGTGTGTGAGTGCAATGCTGCTTTCTGTCTATAGAGGGCCTTATCCTCCCTGTCACCCTGGTCTGTGTTTTAAGAGTAGATTAGATGTGGTGTTGAGGGATATGGTGTAGGGGAGAACTTCATAGAGTAGGGCTAATGGTTGGGCTTGATGATCCCAAGGGTCTCTTCCAATCTGAATGATTCTACGATTCTGTGCTTTCTTGGTCCTCGGTGACCAGTCACTGTGCTCCTGAGAGTCCTCTTTTACCCAGGGTGGGGAGTTACAAGTAAGGCAGTACAAACTGCGGGACTGAGCAGAGTCTGATCCGTATTAACTTTATTCTTGTGTTTTATTTATACAAGCTGATGAATACAAGCAGTTGCTGTATCTGCAGTTGCTTCATTTTTCAGTAAATAAGGGAAGCTTTACAGCCCATTTTCAGGGGATGAGTTAAGCAATGGCTTAATGCCTCAGAATGTTAATGAACTGTAGGGAGCAATAGATCAGTTCTTTGTTACATAATTTATATAGTGAGCAAGTATTTTTTTCTGAGAACTGCACCATTAATATCATTTAAGGAGTGTTTGGTTTGAGGGACTTCCTCAGATAATTATGCCCATGTTATTTTAGTGGAACTTTTGCAAGAGTCATTTCTCTGAAATTTTACTGGACATAGGATTTCTGTAGACAAATTATTGACAGCTTTTAATCTGTACTGGAACGATTGCTCTCACCTCTTGTAACAGAAATGAAGTCAGTGATCCAGTACCCTTACAATATGCGAGTACAGTAGAAAGGCAGCTGCTGCAAAAGAAATAAAACATGCTATCAAGGGGTTCCTGTGAGCAATCCAGCCAGAATAATAACGCCTTGCATTGTTTGCTCTAGGAAGAAAGTTAAAATGCACACAACTGCAGTACTGATGCCATGATGGCATGTCTCATCCAAAGTTTACAAATTTCAGCCACATCATATTCAGATGACTAAAAATACTATAAGTCTGTGTTTTCCCGAGTGACACAATCAATGAAAGAGTTTTCTAGAATGCTTTTTAGTTTTAGTTCACAACTACAGTGCCATTAAGTACCGCATATATGTTACAGATGGAGTTTTCATCTTGAGCTGATAGTTTGTGGGGTTTTTTTATCAATACTGAAGACGTAGTCATCTGTCTTCATATGCAACAACTTTTTAAACTTCAGGTGAATCATTAAATGTTTGTTCAATACTTAACACCATTAGCGGTTGGATAGTGTTCTTCCCTTGCTCTGTGTTGTGGATCTTTCTTACTTTTCCTGAAGAATTTCTGCTGCTGTCAGACCAGCAGCAACAGGAGTTGCTGACCTTTAAT
This sequence comes from Jacana jacana, assembly GCA_013400555.1. Lineage (NCBI taxonomy): Eukaryota > Metazoa > Chordata > Aves > Charadriiformes > Jacanidae > Jacana > Jacana jacana. The sequence goes on along the minus strand of VZTM01006582.1, from coordinate 77,155 downwards.
TTTATAGGAAAGAGAGAACTAAAAATCTACACTAATTTGTGCAAGGCTGTTTCCTTCTGAACGTGTTTTGGAAAAGACTTCCATCTGCAATGACACCAGATTCACAGTGTACCACATGCAACAGGGTCTGCTCCCAGGTGTCCAGCACTTGTTTGCACCTCTGGTGTTCTCTCAACCACTTCTAGATACCAAAGACTGAAATAATCTTGTATTTCTTGAGAGCTGACATAAAAATGACACTGTTGGTTACTGATGGGACTGCTGAATGCCTAAGTCTGTAGTACAGATGTAATCACATGTTCACATTCAAGCATTTGTAACGGCTCTGTGTTTAAGTATGGGGTGGGTGGCATTAAGAGTTCTTTGACAACAGTCGTAAAGTCAGAAGGGTGTTTGTAGCCTTGTTTGTCTTTAGGGCTGGATGTGTAAGCTAGCAATCCATAAATAGCTCTGCATAAGCATTGTTAATGTAAGAGTGCATCCCACACAGTGGGAGCAACCTGTTGACCCCAGAACAAGACCACAGAGGTTGAAAATGCAAGTTTTTATTTTTTGGGGGGAGCCTAAGAGTCCCCTGTCTCTGAAGAGCAGTAGTCATTTCGTACACCTGTGTAGTATCTTTATTTTTTTCCAAGCAAACCTGTCATAGCAGTCCTGTTCAAGCAGAACTGAAATAAAACTGAGATGTTTTGCTCTCTAAACTACAGGGTTTGTTTCTAATAAGACCTCTTCCTTTCTGTAGATAATCAGCTAGAGATGGAAATCACTGATTTCTACGAAGAGACTAAAGTAAAATTTTCTGACCTGTCTGAAGAGCTCTTATGGGAGTACATTCATAGTGGGGAGCCAATGTAAGTAAGACCCTGAAGGTGTCACACAGTCCTTGAGAATAGCCCTTAGGTTATGTTATTAGCCACCAACATGAAACATTTAGTCCTGTGTTTTAGGAAATTTTGCAATAAATGATAGCGTGGGTGATGCAAGGTGTGTTATTCTGTTCTTGTCTAGAACTACCATTCTTCCAGGGAAAGTGATCTACCTTTTTAGTACCCTAACAAATGTGAAAATTGAAGACTGTTGAAATACTCTGGATTAGAACAAGTACTTATGCAATATACAATTACCTCTCTGTTAACAGAGGCCTTCAGGGATCTTGGATACCTGAGACAATGGCTTGTTCTCATTATAAAACAGGTGGATAGAGTGAGTACTGGACAATTAGGGTATTGGAGAACTTTATTGAAAGAAGCTAGAACTATATTTATTTAGTTTATCAAAACCACACTGCTCTGATGCAAAAAACTCCAACTCAATTTTTACTTATTCTTGTGTGCAGCGTTTGTGTGTTCTTACGTCATGATCATTGCTTGGCTCATGTGTTTCCTCCACCCTTACAATATACTAGTTACCTACAGAAAACATTGATTCCACAGAACAAATAGGATGAGAACAAAATCCCTAACTACTCCTAAGATTAAGTTGATTGTCTAAAAAACAAAACAAAACAAACTTATTTGGAGACAACAAGGAACTGGATTGTTTGTGACTTTATGGAATTTACCTTTTCTTTGTATTTGATAAAGCTTAGTTAAGGCAAGTTAGGCCATAATTAGCACTATGGCCTGCATATCTGGTGATGTGAACTTTTGGCTCTGACTTCCATTCTGACTATGTAAAAACATCAGTTGTCGTATTTTCTATGCTCATTTGTGCTATTGAACAATACAGTCATGTTTTACTGGGCAAAGAGGAACAAGGGTAGACTTTGGACTTATTTAAGTGCTTATATGTAAATAAGGCATACTTTCTGAACATGCAAAGTTCCCATTCTGTTAAAGAGCCTGAAGCTAAATTGGATTATGCAGAGAAGAATCTTTTAGCAAGAATATAGCTTGTAATGGGAATTGCTTGTTAGTTTTTGGGAAGGTGATCTTTAGTAGGCAGCTAATCAGAAAGCTGCAGTTTGAAAGAAACCATGGATCTTTAGGAGGTATGTCAGGTTGAAAAACACTTTGGAATATTCTGAGTGGTTTGTCTGGAAAATGCAATAGGCTTTAACAGTGCTGTGCTCCAGCAAAACGGCTCATGAGCGGCACTGGGTAATCCTGTTCATTCTGCTAAACAAGGTGTGTGACAGCAAGGGTCACACACCAAAGATTCAAAGAACATAGTTCATTAGTCTCTGGATCAGAAGAGAATCAATCCTCATTCATATAATCAAGAGGACAGGAAGCATTTGCTCTAGCCTTGGGAAGGAACTAGTAAATAGAGTGTCATATAAGGTTTGCAAAATGGTACGGAGAAGTCTCTTATGAGGGTCTTTTTGTTGTTTGGTTGGGTTTTTTTGTCCCCTCCTCCATGGACACCCATACTCAATACATGCTCATAGGCATACAGGTTTTTATAAACACTATTTCAGTTAAGTGACTATTTATTTGTTTTCTTTTTTAATGGGTACTTAACTTTGTGAAATTTCATAAAAGTCTTAATGACTACATGAAAAATTAGAAGAAATTTGAGTTTTCTCTGCTGTTGAGAATTGAGTTCTTTTTAAAGCAAGGAGAGTTGGATTATATTATTTTAAAAGCCAGGCAGTGGTGCCACAGGGACTAATCCTAAAAGTGTATAGCTCATATAAAGTGTGAGTTAGGGAGGAGGAAAAAGTACTGTCTCAAGGTAGACTGTGATGAGGCTATAAAAACCCCTCAAAAATTTTGCCTGCAGAAAGATGGCCTTTCACTTTGTTTTATTCCTGTTAAAATGCAATATTAAAGGAAAAGCCCCATTCCCTAGTCTATAGCAGTTAAAAAATCCCATTTGCTGTGATACTGATTCCTCTGTTTCTCATGGAAAACAGGAGTTTCTATTGGAAAGGGAATCCAGAAGAAGGTTCTATAGGGCTGGTTCAGATCAAATCCAAAATGACAAATGTACAATCTTTGTGTAGTAACTTTCTTTCACAAGTAGTTTGTGTAACTCCATGCTGCCTAAAGTTAATAGATCTGAGACTGACTGACCTTTGGTTTCAAACCTTGCTGACTTGGACTTTCAGATTCAGTGTTATCATGTAGCAAGCATACTTCTAACTACCTTGTTCCTTAAATGTGAACAGTAAAATGTCATGTTAGTACTAGTAATTTGGCACAGGAGTGCACTTTCACAGCAAGTAACCTTGGAAATCCAATTTGTCTTTTGGTGTAATTATGCAAGTGCACTGTGTGAAATGGAAACACATACAGGCAGATAAACTGTGGTAGACCAGCTGTATAGATGGATGGATTATTTGTGTTCTGTGCTAACTTTACTATTAATCTTAATACGGTGGTTTTGCTTTTTCTCTGCCAGGGACAAGGCTGGTGGATACGGAATCCAAGCCCTTGGTGGAATGTTAGTTGAGTATGTCCATGGAGACTTCTTGAATGTGGTGGGATTTCCTCTGAACCACTTCTGCAAAAAGCTGGCAGAATTGTACTATCCGCCTCTTAAACATAATGTACAACATAAAAAGTATGACTCTATCCCCTCCGTGGACACTTTTGAGAACTTAAGTGATGGAGAAAGTGAATCTTCAAATTTCACAGAGCACAAAGGAGCCAGTAAGTTGGCCAGCAGTGGGTTGAGCTCCTCGGGAGCTATTTACAAATCTGAAAACGGTTCTAGTGTCAGAACTGGCTTCATGGTACCTTTGGAAAATCAGAATGGAGTGTTGAAAAGTGCAGCAAAAGTTCCATCTAAAATTCTAGAGCTGATGGATGGTTTTAGAGCTTCGAAGGTAAGGGGAAAAAATAAAACTATTCATTATATTGCTAACTGATATGATTGTTTCATTGAACTTCAGTGGAATGCTTGAGATGGAGTAAGAATGTATTAATAATTAGAATAAAAGGACTGCTGAGGCAGCAGAGAATCCAGGACAGCTGAAACTTCTGGTGCAGTGCAAACACTGTTGTTTTTTTTTTTATTTGCTTTTATCTATTCTATGAAATTTCAATTACCCATTTCATAATGGCTTTTGTGTCTTGAGAGGGAAGAAAGTTCTCAAATTTTTTGTCCTTGCATGATTGACTTCAGGCATGAGCAGTGCAATTGTGCCTCCAGGATGTCTGGAAAGAATACCCTCTTGCTTCTCATATGTCCTTTTTGTCATTTTGTCTAATTAAGTGCAGTTTATTATGAGATGATGATTTATCTTGCACTGGCTACATCAATGATTCAGGCTCTGGTGTGATTAGGAAGCTTGAGAATAACAGAAACTTCAGAACTGGAACATTTACTCCACAAGTAAAGTGGAATTTTGTAGGGAAGCTTCAAAATGCTTTTAAGAAATTTCTCACTAATTACTGATCATATTTTTTTAAAATATTTTTCTTTACTGATCACAAGAGACAATCAAGCAGGAAGTTAGCATTATATACTCTGTAAAGAAAGCATTTAATATGATTAACTTATCTGACTTAAAACTGTGATGAATGGTATGTATTATATTTCCTTTCTGACTTTTAATGCTTAGCGTGGGAATTCTATGGAAGATCTTAATTTTTTTATTCCCTATTAAGAAGATTATTTTTTTTATGCCCTCTTTCATGTTCCAGGTATGTATAGCTGATAATCTCCATACAATATCCAATGGAGACATAACAGCTTATGAACAGAAGGTCACATGCTTTGTGTAGCAGCCAAGTGTGATAAGAAATGAGTAGCTGGACATTTTAAGGGCTGCCAAGTTTTCTACTTGAAATTCCAGTCTAGAGGAGGCGAAGGAGAAACAAACACCAGTAATTCTAATGGAGCACCGATCTCCATCAAGTCATTCATGTTTTAGGAAGAGGTGAAAAAACTGCTAAAGTGGCAGTGAGATGACAAACCTGGAGCTAAAGATAGAACAGATTTGAGGGGAAACGTCCATGGAGGGAAATACACAAGACAATGGACATTAGTTTTGCTGAAACAGCAGGAAGTTGTACTTGAATCTGAGGGGAAACCACAGCGTGGTCACTGTAGATATGTGAGTGTGCCGCTCGCAGGCGTGCAAAGCAGTACGGGGAGATTTGGCATAAAGCAGCAGTGAGACTACTGCGTTTGTGAACTTCCCTGTTTATCCATAGGGCCTGAGTTTTGATGTACTTGAGTGGGTGAGGTGATGCTTAGCAGTTCTTCGATTTAAGTTAAAAAAAAGAGAGAATTGTCAGCATTTTGTTGCGTATCGTACACACTGCTTACAGAAATGGGATGTCAAATGTAGGTTTGTGCTGTGTAAAACGGTGGAGGCTGTAAATAGGAGCAGAAGCTTTACTTCTTTCCCACTAAACCAGTGTAAAGTCATAGTACGAAGTGCTGAGTTTCACTTTGAACTAGTGGGATTTTTATTTTTTTCTCAGGGCTTGGATCTTTGTAAAACTAATTACCAGTTGCAATAAACACTTCCTGTGATCTGACAATACTCATCAACTCTCCACTTGTAGAATAGGGATAAAAGCACAGAAGCATTTAGTTTCACAAAAGCTCTCAAGTTCTATTTCATTTTGATCCTTTAGTGTTGTTTCAAGGACTTCATAAAGCAGAGTGAAATCTCTTGCAAGCAAAGATGTTGCTGCTTATTTATTTTTTAATTATTTACTGCTGTTACAGAACAGGAGGGAATAAGGGTTAGTTAAACCATACTTTCTCAAACTTAGCATGTTCTTACTTTGCATACTCCTAGTATGTTCCTTGATATTTTCTCCTTCCCTCCCACCCTGAATTGGGAATTAGAGAATGCTGGAAAGAGTGATTTGGATCAGACAAGCTCTTGACCCTGCCTTCTCACCTTCTCTTTCCTGTTCTTATAATTTCCAGGTGGTATCAGTCCAAAGGTTGTGCAAGTAGCACTTTGTAGGAGTTCTGTTCAACTGTATTGCACTTGTTAAAGCACAGTAGTTGTGTAGAATAATTGTAGGCAAAAGGTTCTTAGCTTTCTTGATTGCAGTCTTTTAAGCACAGCAAGCTAATAACTTTTTTTTTTTTTCCCCTAACATGTAGGCTCTGTTTGTAGCCTCTAAGCTCAAGGTGTTTGATCATCTGAAAGGTAAAGGTCCAGTGAAGGCTGTGGATATTGCAAATGAGATTGGAACCTCTGTGTGTGGAACAGAAAGACTCCTTGATGCATGCGCTGCGCTTGGATTGCTGGAGAAAACACCACAAGGTGATTAATTTCTCCTCGTTCCCAACTGCTTGAAAGGCATGCTGGACTGGAAGAGATGCTTTGAAGGTCACAGGGTCTGATTTGATATTGTGGGTAACTTCGATTTGAGGAAAGGGAAATAGATTGTTGCTTCTTTACTTTCATTATTAGTAGCTGGCATTGTTTTATTTCGGCTTTACCTAATGACCACATTCAGGTCTTCTTTGAGGAATCCTTAGGTTGCTTTTGCTCTCTGGACATGGTACTGATTAAATTTCTAAGAAAATTACATGGGCAGTCCCAGGGAGCAGTGAAATAGCTCAGATGTATCATTTGCATTTGGGTCACAACACCACCATGCAGCGGCTACAGGCGTGGGGAAGAGTGGCTGGAGAGCTGCCTGGCAGAAAAGGACCTGGAGATATTGATCAACAGCCAGCTGAACACAAGCCAGCAGTGTGCCCAAGTAGCCAAGAAGGCAACAGCATCCTGGCTTGTACCAGAAACAGTGTGGTTGGCAGGACTAGGGAAGCAATTGTCCCCCTGTACTTGGTGCTGGTGAAGCTGCATCTGGAATACTGTGTTCAGTTTCGGGCCCCTCACTATAAGACATTGAGGTGCTGGAGCAGGCCCAGAGAAGGGTGACAAAGGTGGCGAGGGGTCTGGAGAACAAGTCTTATGAGGAGCGGCTGAGGGAACTGGGGTTGATAAGCTTGGAGAAAAGGAAGCTGAGGTGAGACCTTGTTGTTCTCTACGTCAACTACCTGAGAGGAGGTTGTAGTGAGGTGGGGGTTGCTCTCTTCTCGCAAGTAACGGGTGATAGGACAAGAGGAAATGACCTCAAGTTGCACCAGGGGAGATTTAGTTTGAATATTAGGAAAAAATCTTTACTGAAAGGGTTGTCAGGCATTGTAACAGACTGCCCAGGGAAGTGGTTGAGTCACCGTCCCTGGAGGTATTTAAATGATGCGTAGATGTGGTAGCAAGGGACATGGTTTAGTGATAGACTTGATAGTACTAGGTTAATAGTTGGACTCAGTGACCTTAAAGGTCTTTTCCAATCCAAATATTTCTATGATTTTGTCTAAAACAAGGACCACATTCTATTCCCTGCTGCAGCAGAGTCACAGTCTTCAGCAGAGAATCCAGGTTTTAACGAGAACTCTGAAATGTGTCCTTCTTCATGGACAACAGCTTACATTTTAGTGCCCCTAACTGTAGCAGTGCTTGAAGTTGTATGTAGGTGAGGGAGCCAGTATTGGGATGAATCTTTTCACTCTGCACTACGTAGTTATAAGTTTCCATATGCATCATTTACACAATAAGGCTTGAAATGGTCAAAGTGCCAAGAAAAGGAAATAAAGGAGGCTTTCAACTCTGTTAGAGGACAAGACCAAGGAGAAAGACCTAAAGGCAAAATATAATGGAGAAGGCTTGAATTTAAGGGAAGGAGAAGCCATAAGTTAAATTAAAATGCAGTAAAGAATGAAGAACTTTGTAATACTCTCCCTTGAATATCAAGTGTATAACTGAGGTACTCTGCTTAAAAAAAAAATAAAAAAAATTAAAGAAATGGTGCCTATCTGTATGCTCCAGTATTTTTATAAACAAAGTACCTGCTCCTTTAAGAATGAGAAGACCTTTAGAATGATTTCATAGAAGTATTTGCACAAAAAAATAGGATCCCAAGATCAGGATTTGTTAGCTATTTCAGGGCTACACAGGAAAACATGTCTTCAGATTTTAAATGACAGTTGTAAAGTACTGAAACAAAGCTGCTTACAATTGTTGTCTTCCCACAAGGTTACACGAATACAGATTCAGCAAATACCTACCTTACCTCAGATGGTGAATACTCACTTCATGGCTACATTATCCATTCTAATGACCACCTGTGGCCTCTCTTCACAAACTTGGAGTCAGCTGTCAGAGAAGGCAGCAGGCAGAACCATCGAGCCTTTGGAAAGAAAGAAGAGGATTTATTTAAGGTAATGTGAAGTCTTATTAGCATCAAAACTTACTTTGAGGAGCGCCAGAACTGATCTAGGGTCAAATGGAGACTAAGCGGTCTAAGAAAGTTGGACAGTCTCAGAAACTGTAGAAACAGAGTGCAACAGTGGCTAGTCTCAGGCTTCTGTTCCCTTCAACTTCAGACTCAAGTGTGCTGGAGCAATCGCAGAATATACTGGGAAATCTGAGTGCTGACGGACATTCTCTCGCTGAAGTGTTGTCCATCCAGCTAACATACCCGCAGGACAACTTCTGGCCATGTTTAATTTGCATTCGTGGCCTTTTTATAACACCAGGTAGTACCTGACCACACACACACTCCTTCCATATGGGATGCCAACCACTTGGCACTGATGTGCAGACTTGTGTAATCAAACCTGGTTTCAAAGTTGATTTTTGCTGATGCAGTGGAGAAAGTATCCAGTCTCTTTCATGAGGGTCCATAGTTTTGGATGTGCTTCCAGCTGGTATATATCCCTGATAAGAGCTCTCATTCTTTCTCCCATCTGTTCCTGTCTCCCTTCCCAATGCTAGCTCAGGGGGATGCGTTCACACCAGAGAATCACTTAGGGCCATAAGCAGCCTAACTCATCAATTAAGTACCCGGTGAAGCAGGTTGAGGGGGCATAAATATTTTGTGCCTGCTTAAGGAGAGGAGTAATAGAGCAAATGGGAGAGTATGTCAGGACTTCGTCTCTGACAGTGGTACTAGCTTGAAGTGTCCATTAGACTACATCCTCCAGTTCTTAATTTGTACTTCACTTCTAGATGCTGGTAAAGCTGGTCTCCTTGAGGGATGTAGACATCTCTTTTTATACAGTTGATGGAAGGAAATAAGATGTTTTGGAGACTTAAGAAGGTCCTGTTAACCTAATGTACCTAGATTGCTGGTAGACAGAACCTCCTTTAGGAACACTTTAAAGGCTATTTTAAAGAGAGTTTGGTTACTTTGTGTTAGGATAGCTGCTGCCGTAGATACTGAAATTTGTGTGCATGTTAAGTGTTTTAACGTAAGTGAACTGGATCTCATCCTTTGTTAAACATCTGGATTACCATCTTGAGTTTGCTTAGGTGATGCTTGGGGCAAGAGTCACTACCAGTTCAGGCCTGAGCTTCCAACCTATATGATTCTATAATTCTATAGGATACTACAGAATATTTGGGCTGCCGGTGGCATTGTGCATACCACAGCCTGGAGATACTTCCACTTCATGGTAGCTGTAAAGCTAGACATAACTGATGACATCTGTATGAAAGTGTGACATAGATTCATGCTTATGTAACATTTCAAAAGTAAAGGCACGAGGGTTGTGGTACTCAGTGCTTGCTTCTCATCTAATCCAAAAACCCAGTATGAGCTTTAATGTTTCCAGTTGAAGTTATGATCCAATCTTCTAGTTATTTTCCCATCATGGGACAATAAACGTCAGAATTAAATGAAAGCAATTTGTGAGTGTATATATATCAAGAAGAAGGAACACTTTAGGAGACTGAAAGAAAAAACTCAGTCTGCCCTTTCAGTCAGTTAAAGTCTGGAGACATTTTTGTTGTGGAGCAGATGTGCTAGTAAATGTACATCAAAGGCACAGCATCTCTTTAAAAAGCACTTTTTAGATTATCCCTTCTTCCCGTTACGCTTCCTCAGCCTCAGTGGGCAGAAGGACTGAATTTAATAGCCCTTGGGACATCACCAAGATCAGGTTCAAACCAGCCATGTTGTATGTCCTTTGAGACGCGCTGCAAAAGATGTCTGTGTGATCAGAATTTTCAAGAGTGCAAAAATCTGCTTATTGCTATAGTGAAACAGCGAAGGATTTGGATGAGCAACCAGTCAATGGCACTTTTAACTGGTCTTTTAAGTTTAGAATTCTGATGTTAATGGTGTATACCTTGCTTGTACATAGTTTTAATTAAATGATTGGAAAAAAAGGTCTGTTACTGTGCTTTTTTCTCTTCTTAGGACTATTATCAGAGCCAGGAGGTAAAGCAACGTTTTATGGCTGCCATGCACAGTATTGCCCACCTGACAGCAAGAGACCTGGCTACAGCATTTGATCTTTCACAGTTTAAGTCTGCTTGTGATTTAGGAGGTATTGCCTGGAATTGAACTGGTATAAGCATTAAAAGAAAAGGCTTGATTTCATTTCCATATTTTATTACTTAAAAATTATGTGGGTGGTTTTTTGTTTTGTTTTGTTTTGTTTTTTTTTTTACTAGAGCTGCGGTAATACTGTCTACTGGCATTTTTTTGGTATTGTAATGTCAGACTAAAAGGACTGAGTGCAGTTAACTGACAGCAGTGTTACTTTAATGGTATTCGAGTGGCTTCACGTAAGTGAATGTCACAATCAGTGACATACTGACATGTAGCTCGACACAGAAAACAAGTGGTTTGTGGCTCAGCTGGTGGAATATTGGACTGAGAGCTCCATTTTCAACTGTGCTGTTGCTGTCCTTTGGCATGTTCAAGATATTCAAAAGTAATGAAGGGTTTATTACTGAATCCTTCTATATTGGGGTATCAAACTTGAAACACTGCACTACTAGAACAAAAAGGTTTGATTCTTCTAGAATGGAGTTAAGTGTTTTGTATGTTGTTTTAACTGTTAGTATCTAAGGTGAACACCAATGATACACCTCAAGAAACTCTTCTTGTCAGTGTCCTTTTCTACCCTGTGCTGGGAGTTGCACAGAGGGAGTGTTATTACTTAGGGAAAGAGCCACTGAAGAAAGAACGCTTTACTTAGTGCCTGAGGAGGTGGACAGCATGTCTGAGGAATTAACACGGGTTTTACACAGTACCAGGGCAACCTTTTGCCATTTGTGCAGAGACTGCAAGACTTTACCTTCTCTATCCTTTGCCATGCTGGAGAGTGTTTGTCAAATTTTGGATATCAGAGCTTTGTAAATGGTGAATAGTTCTAGTGCTCTTCATCCACAAATTACAAGTCCTTGTCCTTAATGTTCTTCTGCCCCTTAAAACACTTGAAGTACTGGTATCAAAGGTCATATTAGCAATTCTGTGGGAGTAAGGAATAATGCCTGCATTCCCCACGCTTTAAAGCATTGCTCAATCCACCAGGAAATTCTATTGCCCATGTTAATAGTGGAGCTGACTGTTTACTTCTGATTTGAGATCTCTATCTTAATGTTATATACAGTCTTGTCTTTCAAAACATCTGTAAATGCTGGGAGAAAAGACTTGATTTGACTTCTTAAAAATTTTTTCCACAGGTTGCACGGGAGCTCTGGCCCATGAACTAGTACAAATATACCCAAATCTCAAGGTCACAGTATTTGACCTTCCAGAAGTCATTGCAAACACCTCTTACTTTCAGCCTTCAGGACAGCACACAGCTCCAGTGGAATTTGTATCAGGTAAATATAATGTGATCTTTTCTCTTATTTCTTTTATCCTGGAGCACAGAGCAGGCTCTTTTGCTGCAGAAAATGCTGTGCTATGCTGCTGTAACTCCAAATGCGTGTCCTGGTACAAGGCAATGTAGGCTTGCCCATGCTAAATGGGGACAGTCTACATCTTAAGCCTGTGGGGATAAAAACAAACTGGGTATTATCAGAGAATGTGGACAAATAACTATGAATTCCTCCTTTTGGGGTACCACGTGGGAGTACAGGCTGTGTGTCCTTTTCTGAGGCTTTTGGTATCTAGGCATTATATGTAACAGAACTCTTACTTGTGACCTGCTTTTCGCTGCAACTACACTTTCCTTATCTGCAAATCAGTGCATCCCTATACCTGTTCATTCTTGTTTCTTTCTGCTGAAGCTCCTAGTTCCTCCACAATATTTTCATTTCATTTTGTAGGAATGTTCTCTGTGGTTTCTTTAGGAATGTACTAACTCTGCTTTCCAACAGGTGACTTCTTCAAGGATAATCTTCCAGAAGCAGATCTTTATATCCTTTCACGCATTCTTCATGACTGGCCTGATGAAAAGGTACATGTGCTGTTAAGCAAGATATCAGCTCTTTGCAAGCCAGGTAAGTTTTTCCATCTTGAGGGTTTAGAGGTGCATGCTAATACATAAACATAATGCATAATCATAAGAAGTTCATATTAAAAAAAGTGTATTTTTCTGCCTGATTCTAGTAGCCTTTGCTGAACATCTATGCTTGCATGATGGTAACACCTACTGAGAAAAAAAAAGGAAATAAAGCTATATAACATAAGCCCTTAGTGCAGTTACAGACTTCACACACAACTATGTTATCTCTTCTATCTCTGCCATGCTGAATTTTTCTTACTAAGCCCCTTATCATCAAATGCCTAAGCATGTGCTTATTTCTGTGCATAACAAGTAATTTAAGTAAAGTTCCTTCAGGTGAACCAAGAAGCAGCAGTTTGTTTTGCTATCTCCATAGTGCCCAGGGTATGATAAACTGGAGTTCAGCACTACTTGATGCTGCTTTCTCCCACATTTGGACAGTATAAAAGATCAAAAGAAAAAGCAAAAGGAGAAAAGCCAGACTGCTAAAACCACTGATTCCTTAATCCAACAGAATTAACTGTTGCTATGGAGTCTGTTTCATGGGAGAGCATTCAATATTACACCTAGGTCATAAAGCATAATCCTGTTAAGAAATTATGAAAGAAAATCGGGGGCGACTGTCTTAATCTTCTTACGTGAAGGTTGGGGTATGACAGAAGCTTACAAGAGCTGCTTTGTTCAGATGGAAGCAAGACTGAGTTTAAGAGCATGGTCAGGAAGTGATCTGAACTTCACTGAAGTGGAGACAGTGCTCTAAACTTCCCCCTTCCTTGTAATGATTAATGGTTGCTTCCAGGAAGAGATTACTGAAGGTAAAGTGCCATCTCTGATTTCCACTGAAGACCATTAACACAGTAACCTGAGGCACCTCCCTAACTATCTGAACAAAACACTAAAAACTTGAAGCTAGAAATACTTCACTGAACCACTTCTGGTTGTTTTGGAAATGCAGGAGGCGCCTTGCTCGTGGCAGAAATTGTGCTTGACGAACAGAAGACGTGCCCTCCTCGAGCTGTACTACAGTCGCTCAGCATGACTGAAGGCAAGCAGAGAAGTGGCTCAGAATATAAACAGCTACTGGAGAGATACAGATTCATAAATGTACAAATTAAGATCACAGGAAACTTACTAGATGCTGTTTTGGGCTTCAAGGAGAATGTGTCATCATAAAGTCCCCAGAAGCAAACTGGGATGCTGAGTTTTTATAACTCCTGTGCAATATACCCATCACCAACCAGGGCATATTGTCAGTTTAGGATCATTTTTGACCCATTATCTGAAATAGTATAGTTGTTACAGGCCTTGTCTAAAAGTTGAACTGCAACTTCTGCGGGAGCGAGTTCTCTCCATTTAAAAGGTGTCTGGGGCAGGCTGAAACTCCTACATGTTCAATACCTTTATGTCCAGTTCTTTTGGCTAGTTTGCAGACCGCAGTGAGTTTAGACTTGACAGCTATGCCAAGTCTAGGGCATGTTAAAACATGGCAAGTTAAAACTACAAGGTTTTATGAACCACATAAATACCTTACTCTTCTAGGACATTCAAATTAAAGAGAATTCTCTCCCCGTGGGGTATTCAGTGGTTACTGCTCAGTTTTATCAGAAAACAAATACTAAAATACTAAAAATGAATACCGCACCACCTGTATGAATTTGGGGATGTTAGTGCTCTTTTTCACTTTTCTGTGCAGCTTTACTCAAAACCATCTCAAGGATACCCCTTTTTTAAGCACTCTTTCCACAAGCAAAAGTGAAAATAGGACGTTCCTACAGCAGCTCTTATGCCACAGAGAAACCTCAGCAGCCTCTGACCTCCAGCCACAGTGTGTACCCACAGAGGCTGCAGCTGAGAGCTATTCCTATCGGTTCCAGGTTTTTCTGAGTATGGTTAAATGGCCATGTATGCTTTCTGACTCATTACTTGAGATGAGTTTTAGGTTTATGTATAAAATCTCTTATGAAAATGAAAGGTAAAAGTTTCTTTGTGTTCCATTCTGTTTTGGAGAAGTATATACTGGATCCCTTCTCTTCATGTAATTTGTGACTGATGACTGATATCACCTCTCCTAATGTTTATTTTTCCCCGATACTTCATCGATACCTATTTTTTCTATTTAAAATGTACTTTGTAGTGGAAGCCTTCCTGGAGATTAAAGTTGCACTTTGAATCCGGTTTTCTTCTCTTCCAGTTGTGAGTTTATTGCCTTCTACAGCAATAATCCCAAAAAAGGCGGTGTGCTGAATCACCAACCTCAGCAAATTAAAGAGAGTTGATAAGCAAAGTCACGAATTGCATCTGCCTGGTAGACTCTGTCTTATATTACTTAATCAGAAGTTACTTTGCTCTTTGAGCACGGAGTAAAGCAAAAGTGCCACAGTGACTCGAGTCATCGTGAGAAGCGTGCTTACTACGGAGCATTTCAGCTGTACAAAATCAGGCAATGTCAGACTTTTACCATATTGGGGTTTAAAATTTTTAGCAGAAGGTTTTTATGAATGGAAATTTGGCCGATCTCATCTACATAGACATTGCCAGAGAGAAGGCAAAATATTCAACAGTTAAATAAATTGAAAATAACTTTATTTTCCATATTGACATGAAGCTTGCTGTTACGCTTAACAAGTTTGTATTTTGAGAGAGACTCATTCCAGCAATCAGATGTTTCTCATCTCAGAGTTACTCATGAAGTGCATAGTGCTGTTCTTTAAGCTCCTGTAAGCTGGGTGAGTCAGAAAGTTTCCATCCTAAAACAGGTGCACCTCTTAACTGTCACAGACTTTAAAACCGTGCCTCTAAGTACTATGTATCTGACTGTAAAATTTGAATGGAATGGGCTTGGCTACTACACAGCCTCAGTGTACTCTGTGGTTAAAGCACACGCTACTCTCATGCACACTAAGCATTAGTCCCTTGGGCAGGGTGCCTGTGGTTTTGCACTGCAGCTTTGCGCTCTCGGGATAATTAAGCATAGGGCCAGGTTGCCCAGAGAGGCTGTGGAATCTCTGTCCTTGGAGGTTTCAAGATCTTAGAACAATGCCCTGAACAAGCTGAGCTGACGGTAGAGCTGCCCCACTGAGAGCGGGAGGTCGGGCTAGAGATCTCATGCAGTCTGTTTCAGCTTAAACTGTTCTATAATCATTTGACACAGCCCGCTCACCTGAGGAATGATAAAAGTCATCATCTTTCGTTAATGTCCAAATTAAGTCTTTCAGTTGCTCTGGAGAAAGCTGGTATCTTTCCCTGGCTGGTAAAAGGAGTGGGTTTCATGGTGTTAACGCTGTAAAGACTTCCTAATCAATAGCCCAAACGGAGGAAAATTTGGGCCTCTTCACTAATCAAGACCTAAAGAGTGAGGAGGCTGTTTTAAAAGTCCCAGATGAACGTCTGCCAACAAAAACCTCTAGGTTTTGTGCTTCTTGGGCAGTGATGTTCAGCTATGCCTGCTTGAGGATGTTGTTGTTTAACCACATTCTGCCTTAATAACGGTTAAGAGGAAATGTGATGCACAGAAAACAAATTTCTGGGGTGGAGAATTGTGAGGGTGTACAGAACAATAGATGAATAACGGGAACAAGAACTTCAGCACTTGCTCACTGAGGCAAGAATCCTTGAGGAAGAAATTTGTAAGACAGAAGAGACACAACTTGGTTGGCTGTCCTAGCTCAATCATTTTTACCTTGTTGCAGCTATTAACCAGTACTTGTGCCTGGAAAAGTAAAGGGATAGAAGCTAAGGGTAGTTCATCACCTGAGCCATCCAGCATGGCTTTCTAATTCGGAAAAGACTGTTATGACCATGAGTTTTTATCTCCTATGAATCATGGCCAAAATTTATTCATCAGAGTACACTTTCTGAAAGGGTTGAAAGTTCACTCTGTTTCAGTCCCTCTCATGAAGAAATTAGTAATCACGTTAGTAAATCTTCATTAACTTAGAGAGATATTTTCTTTTTCCCTGTACTAACTTAATTTGCTGTGTCTAATTTTTGAAAGTGTTCTTCCCACGTTGGTTGTGCTTTCGGGATATATTTTTCCAGGTTGCCCTGACCACAGCGTTGTGGCCACCACAAAGGCCTCAGTTCCTATGGAAATAATTGTACAACGTTGACTTCTTCTCTGCTTCTATAATGCTTGCCATCCACCCTTTTGTTTGTTTGGCACCATTTCAGTATGAGTCTGAAGCAGCAATATATCCCAAAATAGATGGAAGTACTCTTCCCATCTTACTGCTTTGCATAAACCCCATGCCAGGTCTTCAGAAGTCTTCCCTTCTTTCCCTGGAAACACAGATGTGACTTGACCCAGGAGCGTTTGATCCCTCCATAGCATCGAAGGGAATTCCCTGGGGTTTGAGAGAGGAGTGGGTTATACGTTTAATAGTGGAGGAGTCATTTAATAGCAGAGCAAATCCATAAATGATGAATTAAATCACCTGTGTCTCGCAGTCTGCACCCTTACATACGCTAGCAGAAGTTCTCTTGCCTAATAATGGATTAGTACTGTTGCATGTGTTTGTTTTTAAATTAGGCTGTGGGATTTTGCTGGCTGAAATGGTGTTGGATGATGAGAAGAAGATCAGGAGCACAGCTCTGCTGCAGTCTTTGAACATGCTTGTGCAGACAGAGGGAAAGGAGAGAAGCGGCTCTGAATATCGACATTTACTGGAACAACATGGATTCACAAATGTCAAAATCAGATTGACAGGAAATTTGCTAGATGTTGTTTTCTGCATTAAGACTTAGAAAAAATGGATTTAGTAGTAACATCTGGATGTCTCTAGACACGTTTGATGTATTGTAATTATGGAAATACATTCTCAGTTTCCCATCCATACCATAAACAAGAAATGTTATTTCTGCTTTCTGAAGTTACTTTTAAAAGGGGGAGCAATGGATTGCAGTTAATTCTGAACTTGAGTAAAATGATCCCAGAAGATTCTGATGTCGTTTGATGGCAGCAAACTGGGGCTGCATGACAACTGTAGTACCCTCAGAAGCAAGATTCCAACCACAAACAGTGTCAGCAGCCCTACAACAGTATTCACTTTGCTGAGAAATCACAGCTTCTTCATATGTGCTGCAATTAGATTAATCCAGATTTTAGACCAGGACACATTGCTTCTCCTCTTTTCCAGGCGGTTAAAGCAGGTATCATTTCAATTCTCCATCATCATCCATTTGAATATCATTCCATGGTACACTACTGTAAATAAAAAGACACTGTCTAATGAAGTCTGGAAACTGCTACTGCAGTGGCGTAGTCAAGATTAGAAACAGAAGAATGGGAACAGCAGCTTTTCAGGAGAGTCAAGAGAGACTCCTCTGCCTTCTGTGAGGCTTCTGGAAAAAGGCAGTTGTATGAAAGCACAAGTTTCATCCGTGATTGCAATTGGAGAGGAAAGGTGGGGGCACCACATTTGGTTCAAGAACGTCCTTCTCTTTTTTAGCCCTGTGTAATTTGTGAGCTCTTACAAAAGTGAATAGCAGAATTTGAGATCAGATAAAGAACAGAAAAGAAAAAAAAGTGCAGCAACAGAAAGAAAAGTGTGGTGCTAAAGAGAAAAGGATTTCCTCCAGTCAGATGCACCCAAGATCTGAAGGTGAATTGAACTGTTGAGTGAACAGGTTTCTGTCACAAAAGTTACATACATTTTACCTTTTTACCTTCCTTTTTCAAACCCGCAACAATTCACAGTCCCAGAGTGTAAAGTTCTTTTTTAATTGCTAAAAGAATTTATGGGAAAAAAAAAAAAGCCAGCCTTGCACACATTCATAGAATCATAGCAATCATAGAAACACAAGGTTGGAAATGACCTACAAGACTAGTCCAACTGTCTGCCTGTCACCAGTACTACCCACTAAGCCACTAAACCATGTCTTGTTGCACCTCCTATCGTTGTTTGTGCTATGAGATCATTTACATTCAGTTATGAACTTTTTTCAAAAGAAAATTACCACACTAAGCTATGTGTGCCTGCCTGAGAATATGCATTACAGCCTTTCATTAATTACATCCAAAATAGAATCATAGAATCATAGAATCATTTAGGTTGGAAGAGACCCCTGGGATCATCAAGTCCAACCATGATCATCAAGTCCAACCATTAATAGGGTCCTGTCACACTGTATATACCTAAGCTTGTGTGGGCACAGGAGTCGCTTCATAGAATCATAAAATAGTTTGAATTGGAAGGCAACTTCAAAGGTCATGGAGTCCAACACCCCTGCAATGAGCAGGAACACCTTCAACTAGATCAGGGTGCTCAGAGCCCAACCCGACCCAGAATGTTTCCAGGGATGGGGCATCTACCACCTGTCTGGGTAACCTGTTCTAGTGTTTCACCACCCAGTTTTTGTCAAAAAAAAAATATCTATCCCCTTTTTGCTTAAAGCCACTACCCCTTGTCCTATGGCAACATGCTAAAAAGTCTCTCTCTCTCCTTCTTAAAAGCCCCCTTTAAGTCCTGGATGGCTGCAATAGTATCTCCCTGGAGTCTCCTCTTGTCCAGGCCGAACAACCCCAACTCTCTCAGTCTGTCCACACAGGAGAGGTGCTCCAGCCCTCTGATCAGCTTCATGGTCCTTCATTGGACCTGCTCTATTTCTTTACTGTATTGAGGGCTCCAGAGCTGGATGCAGTACTCCAGGTGGACTCTCACCAGAGCAGAGTAGGGGAGTAGAATTGCCTCCTTCGAGCTGCTGGCCATGCTTCTTTTGATGCAGCCTAGGATACAGCTGGCTTTTCTGGGAAGCAGGCATGCATTGTTGGTTCATGTACAGCTTTTCATCCACTGATACCCCCAAGTTCTTCTTGGCAGGGCTGCTCTCAAATCCCTTCATCCCCCAGCCTGTATTTATACCAGGGGTTGCCCCGACCCAGGTGCAGGACCTTGCACTTGGCGTGGTTGAACCTCACGAGGTTAACATAGGCCCACTTCTCAAGCTTGTTCGGGTCCCTTTGTTTGGCATCCGGTCCCTTTGGATGGCATCCAGTCCCTCAGGTGTATTGACTGCACCACTCACAGCAAATTTCCTGAGGGTGCACTCGATCCTACTGTGACATTGATGCAGATATTAAACGGTATCGCTCCAAGTATGGACCCTTGAAGGACATTATGTGGCCCTGATCTTCATCTGAACATTGAGCCGTTGACCATTACCCTCTGGATGCAACCATTCAGCTTCAGTATATCTGTATTATGATTTAGAACATAAAATAACACACAATTTACTTTGTATCTTTTGATGTGCAAAAAAACCAAAAAAGGACTAGTGCCATATAGTACCTAGTCTGCCCATACTACAGCTATGCCTGACACATCCTGTTCTCACATCCTCTCCAAGACACACTCTCATTTTGAAATCCTGCAAAGCACATGCACGTGTAAGCAGTAGTTTCGGACAGCTCAGCTACTGCAACTTTGTGGTTCACCAGTCAACTATTTAAAAAAAAAAAATAAATGGCTTTATTTATTTTTGTAGGAAACATCCATTAAAAGTGAAAGCAAAAACAAAAGGTGTGTGTGAACTAATGGCCTCCACCTAGAACAATTTTGATACTTCCTTTTAGAAAACACAGGTATAATTTCAAATGGAAGTTTGGCCATTAGGGGTAAAATTTCACTTACACAATAAAATAGTTAGCAGAAAATACTGGTGGAGACCAAGCCTGTCTTTGCAAGGGCAGAGGCCCTGCCCTGATCACCTGCTCGGGCAGCCTTACAGCATCTAACTTTGAGCACTCAAACAAGCTGGTACCACGCTTCCCCATTGTCCCCCTAGGGAACCACAGTAACGTTCTTTAGCATTCCACTGTCTCAGTTCAGTGACTGATGGAAGACCCCGGATATGTGACACTTGGCATGCCATGGTGAGGACGAACACGTGGGAACAGAACATGGAAACAAGGAGATGCCTTTGATCAGCATTACCCTGAGGTAACGTGCCCCAAATCTGCAGTACTCCACTTAATGTCTGCTGCTATCACTCAGGCCCCATGCAGACGGCAGTGCCTCCATCCTACACTGGTTTCCAATAGTCGCCACCAAACAAGCATCCCAATTTGCTTGGTTAGAATCATGGAACCGTTTAGGTTGTAAAAGACCTTTAAGGTCACTGAGTCCAAACATTAACCTAACACTACCAAGTCTATCACTAAACCATGTCCCTTGCTGCCACATCTACGCGTCATTTAAATACCTCCAGGGACGGTGACTCAACCACTTCCCTGGGCAGTCTGTTCCAACGCTTGACAACCCTTTCAGTCAAGAAATTTTTCCTAATATTCAATCTAAATCTCCCCTGGTGCAACTTGAGGCCATTTCCTCTTGTCCTATTTCCTGTTACTTAGCAAGAGACTGACCCCACCTCTCTACAGCCTCAGGTAGTTTTAGAGAGTGATAAGTCCTCCCCTCGGCCTCCTTTTCTCCAGACTTATTAACCCCAGTTCCCTTAGCCAGTCCTCATACGACTTGGACTCTAGAGCCCTCACCACCTTTGTTGCCCTTCTTCAGACATGCTCCAGCACCTTAATGTCTTTCTTATCGTGAGGGACCAAAAACCGAACACAGTACTCCAGCTGCAGCTTCACCAGCACCAAGTACAGTGGGACAATCATTTCTCTAGACCTGCTGACCACATTGTTTCTAGTACAAGCCAGGATGCTGTTGCTTTCTTGGCCACCTGGGCACAGTGCTGGCTTATATTCAGCTGGCTGATGACC
Source organism: Jacana jacana (assembly GCA_013400555.1). NCBI lineage: Eukaryota > Metazoa > Chordata > Aves > Charadriiformes > Jacanidae > Jacana > Jacana jacana. The sequence goes on along the minus strand of VZTM01006582.1, from coordinate 56,259 downwards.
AGCTTCTCGGGGTCCCTTCACACCAGGCAGCTCTGCTGGCACTCTTCCCCAAGCCTGTAGCATTGCAGGGGGCTGTTGTGACTCAAACACAGGACCCAACACTTGGCCTTGCTGAACCTCATAGCACTGAGGCTTTGGCCCATTGATCCAGCATGTCCAGATCCCTCTGTAGAGCCTTCAAAATCAACACTGTCACCCAACTTGGTGTTGTCTGCAAACGTACTGAGGATGCCCTCGATCCTCTCGTCCAGATCACTGATAAAGATATTAAGCAGAACTGGCCCCAATGGGAAACACCACCTGTGAATGGCCATAAACTGCTTGTCCCACTCATCGACCGGCCGGGCTCACAAACATATACCCCAAATCCAGTGCTTCACCGTCCACCTCGCACTTCTGCTTCGTGTCCGGCCATGTAGGGGCACACAGTTTCTACTGTGAACTGTCTGGTTGCACATGTTCCTGTGGGCTGTATCAGTAACAGCATAAAAGCAACCGTTATTGTGTGAGCAACAGCCATCCGGGCTGCAGCACAGCGCGCCGGCGTCCGTTGCTCACCCAGCACCTTAGCGGAGGCCGGGTTTGGGTGGAGGCGAGGCCTCTTGCCCTTCACTGAGGCGGCCGGTGCCGGCGGGCGGAGGTTACCGGCCGGCCCCGACCGCCCTGGGCGACGCGTCGCTGCGCCACTGGCGCCG
>VZTM01006582.1:1007-55292 GCA_013400555.1 Jacana jacana | reverse complement strand
GCCGAGCACCGGCGGCGGCCTGGCCTGACCCCTCCCTTGGCGGGGGGGGGGCGCCCCAAGGTGACTCGGGTGACCTTGGCCGGGGCGGAGGGAACGGCGGGCCCAGGGTTGGTGGCCGCCTCGATCCTCCCCACGACCACTACCTCCGGCTGTAAGTCCTTTCGCCCGAATGCAGCCGTGTTAGGCGGCCACAGGCCTTTGTGCCGCTGGTTGTCAGTAAGGGCTCTCGCTGTCGAGAGACCCAGCCCGCAGGTACCTGCTCGCCCTGGTTCTTCACGGGTGGCCCTTCAGTTTCTGGCAAGTCCTGAGCTCTAAAGAAACCGGGAAGAAACGTTACAGCTTTTTCTCGCTCTTAGAATTGTACGAGACCAGTCGTATCTATGATTCTTTTTTCACATACACTCTCTTCTTCTGCATATGTGTAAAACCTGTACCTTTAATTCTTGAGAACTTAGTCAATCCCGAATTCTTGGGTCTCCACCAAAATATGTTCTTCTTAGCCTTCAGATTCAGACTGACCTGAGACCTTGTGCTTGGAAGTCTGCTATCACAGCTCCTTTACCATGGCTCAGGGGAGCTTAATCTCGGCACAAGAGCCATCAAGCATTAAGGCTTAACAGCTCTTCGTTTTCTCAAAGCAGCAGGCTGTAGCCCAGCTGTACTGCAGGCCTGCCAAGGCATACAGTCAAAATATGTATGTCTTTATTTACAGGTACAACATGCGAGTAAACAAATTGCAGCTGATAAGCAGTATAAGGGTATCATCGATTGTGTTGTGCGTATTCCAAAGGAGCAAGGAGTGCTGTCTTTCTGGCGAGGCAACTTGGCAAATGTCATCAGATACTTCCCAACTCAAGCTCTCAACTTTGCCTTCAAGGATAAGTATAAGCAGGTGTTCTTGGGAGGTGTAGACAAGCACACTCAATTCTGGAGGTATTTTGCTGGTAACCTGGCTTCTGGTGGTGCAGCTGGAGCCACTTCCCTCTGCTTTGTCTACCCCTTGGATTTTGCAAGAACCCGTTTGGCTGCTGATGTCGGAAAAGCTGGTGCAGACAGAGAATTCTCTGGTCTAGGGGACTGTCTAGTCAAAATTACCAAGTCTGACGGCCTGCGTGGCTTGTATCAAGGGTTCAATGTCTCTGTCCAAGGCATCATCATCTATAGAGCTGCCTACTTTGGGATCTATGATACAGCAAAAGGTAAACTTTGAGCAAGAATCTGATAAACTGATTTTCAGAGTTGTATTTGCTTATGTGTGTTCTTGGATGCTGCTCTGTGTCTGTCTGTAGTAACTGTTGCTTATGTGAGTGTGGAGGTTGACGTGGGTGTCAATGCCAGCGGCAGTGACACTGCAGTGTTCAAGGCAAAACTCAGGCATGTGTTGGTAGCAGCAGTCTGCTTTCAAATACTCCTAGTTTTGTATTTGTCCTTAAAGGAGCTTTTCCTGATGCTGGCAAAGCATGGTGGTAACCGTACACAATTGCAAGTTCTTTTTTGTTCAGTGCAGCACTGTAATTAAACCAATTCAAGTGTGATTAGCAGAATGGGATTAAAGAGTACTTTTACAAAGCACTCATTTGTGAAGCTTCACCTTTGGGCATAGAGGTCCTTGACACTAGTGTATAGCTTAATATAACTCAGAAGGACAATGACTTTAGTGACACTAGTTCTAAAAAGAGCATGCAATAGTTAGACCTCTTTTCGTGCCAGCCAAAAATTAATCTTGGTGCCTAAATGTCACCTGCTTTGGTTACTACCAAATCCTGTGAATTTCCTTATTTTTTTTGTTTCAGCATGTTTAAATTCTATCAAGTGTCTTGGTGTCGCATCAAAGCACAACTGTCCACTGTTTCATAATACTGCATCTAGTAAAGTAACTGTCATGCAAGGAGTGAACAGGAGGAGGGTGTACAAGATGAAAAACTAATGACTTTTTTTTGTTGTTGCAGGCATGCTCCCAGATCCTAGAAATACCCATATTGTTATCAGTTGGATGATTGCCCAGACGGTGACTGCAGTGGCTGGTGTGGTCTCCTACCCTTTCGATACAGTGCGGCGTAGAATGATGATGCAGTCAGGACGCAAAGGAGGTGGGCTATTAATTTGTACTTTATTATTTGTATTTGTTCTTTAAATGGCATTAACACGATGGAGTTCCTTTTTCCTAACAGTCAGCCCTTGGCACTTACAGTTCCTTGTTCCATAAAGCTGATTTAAGTTTTATTATATTTAAATGATGTGAGGAAATGCAGTAGGGTTATAACTTGTGTTTGTCAGGAATTATGCTTAGGACTTTTCTTAATACATTATAAAGTGAGCAAATGGATTACCTATCTGCAGTGACAAATTAGATGAGAGCAATTAGGGAACAGTATAATTGCCAAAAGAACACATAACATGTTTTTGTGACAGCTGTTGATAATTAGTTTAGGCAATAGAAAAACTTCCTATCTGCTTGTCAAGTATTTTGTTTTAAAGTGTGGTTTGGGACATCACAAAGTAGCTAGAGAAGTGAAATAATGCAGTTGCTAAAAACATCTTGGGTACAATTATAGGAGTTAAAAATGACTCTTGTATCTTTTTTTTTGCAGCTGATATCATGTACTCCGGAACAATTGACTGCTGGCGGAAAATTGCAAGGGATGAGGGAGGAAAGGCCTTCTTCAAGGGTGCATGGTCTAATGTTCTCAGAGGAATGGGGGGCGCTTTTGTGCTTGTGCTGTATGATGAATTCAAGAAAGTCATTTAAGCAGCCTAACTAGAATTGGAAATCAAGTTGAGCAGATCATGTAGAATAACTACCATTACGGACCATTGACCTTCAAGAAATTCCTGTGAGTCTTATTTATCAGAGCCAGATGATATTTGTAGATGGGGCTAGAAACTGACATAGAGGACTGATCCATTTCTCAGTAACATTCACGAAGACACTGAATCTGGCAATTCAGTGAGGTGATTATTTTGTATTTCTTTTATTTTTTTTTCCCAGCAATGAGGAGTGAGTGGTGTTGGTTCTGGGTCCAAAGTGGCTGGGTCCAATTTAGGCAGAAACAAATTATGTGCCTGTGGATCAGTCCCCAGTTTCAAGTCCTATCTTCTAGGACCATAAAATTGTATTTGAAAGTACTTGCTAACAAATCATGTTCTTTTCCACTTGTACTGAAGCACTATGTACCATTTTGCACAGCTGAACATCTAGCAATTTTGTTCTGAAATTGGGGCATTCTGCTGTAAAACAATAAACATACTTACTCTGTCTGTGTTGAAATTATTACATAAAAGCTTGGGGAAGGCCTCTTTTGTTTGAAAACTTGTTTCAGATAATGGTTCCTCTGATACACTTACACCGCACTCTGTAACAGGAAAAGCTTCCTTTTATTTTTTTTGTTTAAGAAACGAATTGAATGCGAGAGCTTTGCCGGGGGGAAGCACGGGTTACAGTAAGAGAAACCACTCCCGTTCTTTGTGCCTGACAGTGTACCATGGGCTGCTGCAAGTGGCTTTTTGCATGATTTTTTAGAAATTGATTTGCAACTTTGTATATAACTTAAAATGAGGGGGGTTCTGTTGTAGTGCTAGGAGAATCCAAAGTCCCAAGGACAGTCAAAAAGTAAAACTCTTGCCCTTGGTAAAAGAGCTTAAAATTAATTTATTTTTTTTTAAATTAATATAAAAGCAATGTGGCTTTCATGCAAAAACCCAGGGACCTAGTAAATGCCTTCAACTTCTGCATAACCTGTGTATTGTACTGTTGCTGCTATTTGGAAATGCTGATTGTGCTGCTCGAGGTACTGTTTGGCCTGAGCTGTAGCAGGTGAATTTAATCTGAAACGAGGTTCATTCAAAGAGGTGAAGTGGAGGGGGGTGTGTGGGAGGGAATATGTGTGCTTCTGTGTAGCTGTAAACCATAGATCAAGGTAGGCCAGCCTTCAGCAGTAACTGATGGATGTCTAGATCTGGGATTGTTGGAAGACCAAAATGGGATTGGATAATTTCTCATACTGCTCTTTAAGATAATGTAATACCTATGTGCCGCTCTTCATATGTATATATCATCTTACTTTTGTACTTTGCCATCTTCAGACGTGGTAGGGGGACCAGTAAAGGAAATGAAGATGTTCATCTTCAAGCATGTTGTTGAGAACTCTCCCTGTACCTTGAGAAAGAAACAGCGTGTCATTGTTTGAGTCACTGAAGGCTGACTGAGCTGCTGAGTTCTTGTGTGTGCCTTCTGAGGTTGCTGTTCAAGATGAAGTATTTAAATGAACCACTTGGCTTTGGCTGATTATTACCTTCTTCTCAAACATAATTTACTTTTTCCCTTCACTGTTGCAAGAAGCTTTCCACATCTGTGTGTGAATGTAAGTACAGGACACAGCTGCTTTGTGCTGTGCTTCGCTCGGAGCAAGCTTTATGTACCTGCTGCAAGTGGTTTTATCCTGCTTGGTAATGGTAGCTTTTTCCTGCAGGCAGGTCATCTGATGTTGACCTTGCCAATCAGACTGCTGTTACACCTGTAATTATATTGATTTTGTGAGGCAGGGGAAGAGGTTTTGTTTATATAAGTGCATTGCTTAGGTTTATTTTCTATATCAGTGGCTTGAAAGGTAGAGATAACGATGGAATACCTCACATAACCTCACTGTGGGTGTATCACAGCTCCAGCTTTGTGAGGAAGAACTGAACGCAACTACTTAAACAGCCCCTCAGAGGGGGAGGACATTTTTCAACCCACCTGCCCCCTTCCCCTCCAGAACTGGGTTTTAACCAGAAGAAATAGGGAAGTAAATCAATGGAAGCGTAGGTAGGAGGCGCTTTTTTTTAAGCGGAACCGCAATTTACCGATGCTGTGCGTTCAGCATGTACTACTCGGTGTGCGTTATTTTTGGTTCTCTTTTAGTATGTGGCTTCCCTTAGTCATGCAGCAGCCATTTTCAATGTATGATTACGCAGCGTGGGAACATAAGAGGCAAACAATAAATGAGACTTTTAAAAAAAGCATTTGTTTTCTGCCTTATTGAAAAAGTTGCTTGTTGAAACGCATTTATTCTGAAAAATTACAGGGTAAGATCTGGAACTGGTATAAGGAAATACTGGCGTCTAAAGCCTAGATTAGTTTTAAAAGGCATCGGGAATGGGGCTTGCACACTTCAAAGGGAATAAATAAAATGCATTGGTGAGGAAATTGTTACATTTAAACAGACAAATCTTAATACAGGTTTTATTTCAATTCTCATGACTTACAGTTTGTTGGGGTTTTTTTTGAAGGGTTAAATAATACCTATGTGAGTTAAGTTCCGTATTAATGTTGCAGATGTTCACATTTACACTGGGAGTAGTGGCTGGACTGGCAACAGCATCCATAGTTACCTTTTGGCAAGTGTCACTTTATATTTCCCATTTTCTGTTTTGCAGGAAGTTTTTGAGTGTACAGTAACTTTTGTGGTATTTGGAATTCCTGTTTTTTTTTTTTGCTATTCCTGGTTGCAAGGTTGAAGAGGAGTTTTAAACACGCTCCCAGTAGCTAGTTTCTGCTTCGGGAAGTACCTCAGTTAATTCTCCCACCTTATTGTTTGTTATATACCTACTGGGGCGTTCTTGCGCAATCCTGTCATCCTGTAGGAAATCAGTGTATTCAGAGGAAAGAAGCATCATGGCAACGAAGCCAGGAAATAATTACAAGTTTCTTCTGTGTGTGCCTGTTTCACACAGCAAAGAACATCTCGGCAAGGTTTAAGCACGTCTTCACAGCGGGTGTTTGCAAAGAGCTTAGCTCCCAGGCATTATGTCTTTGAACAAAGGGAAAAGAACAGATTTTACTGGATACCTAGATTGTACTGGGTTTTCTTCACTTTCCTTGCCCCTTCCACCTTTTTCCCCACTCCGTTGTAGATGGTTTTTTTGTGGATTTTTATGGGACAAATAGCTTTATTGGGTGATGGTATTCAGTTTGAGTCTCTGCTTTGAAGTACTCCTTAGTTGTCAAGATGATCCATGATTTTCTTTCATGTTGGAGAATCCAAGTGTGTTTTATTTTGGGAAAGTTAAGTCATCTCTTCAACTACAGTTATTTCCTCAGTGCAATTTTTTTTGGGTAGATTTACATATTCTGTCTAAAGAGAAAGAAAATTCTGTAAGATGCAATAAGCTATAGAGTCGCTGTTGATCAGAGAATCTTCCTGCACCTCAGATACCAGTAGCAAACACCTCATCTTGCTCTTTTAATACACAAGAAATGCTCACGAAGCAGGAGAAAACAGTTTTAAGGACAGCTAAGGAATGACTTTTAATTTGTATGATCTACTGCTAGCTATTTGTCAGCTGAAGGAAAGAGAAAAGTTGATTTAAACACTGGGTCACCTTAGCTGAGACAATAGAAGACATTTCATCAGTGGATATTGACCGAGTTTCCCATATGTATGAATTAACTAGAGTTACAGGGCAACATTTTGGTTGCTGTCATACAGTTTTACATTGGTTGACCTGGAGCTCTCCACGACTGGAAGTTGCTTCTTCGGGTCATACAGCCTGATGCAGAGTTTGGGGGCTTAAAATATTAAGGGGAGACAAATATAGGTTTAAAAAAGCAGTAGGAGGGATAGTACTGGGGGAGGGGGTGATGAAAAGAAAATAAAAGAGAAAGGAAAAAGAAAGGTAATAAGAAAAAAAGCAAGCTTGCTGTCATACATAGGGTATGTTAGAGAAGATTGAAACCGGTGTCTTAGTAAGGAATTTTGTCTGTGAGACTGGGAAGCACCGCAGAGCTTCACGGTCACGGTGTTTTATGGTGTTTTACACTGCTCGGTCATGTCCTGAAAAAAGCACTGCATCTGCACACAGCGTGTCTGGCGAGTTCTGGGAATGTAATTCAGGAAAAAGAGGGGAAAAAAAAAAGTATTAAAAATGTAATTCTGAGTGCGTGTGAGGGAAAGCATTTGGGGTGAGAATGACCACAAAGTAAAGGAAGATGAGTAAAATAAAATTAGAGGAATGCAAGGTTCCTGATTAACTAAATTAATTGCTTGGTAGGCAGGACCATACAAACAGCAAACAGGAAAACTGGCAGTTTGTTAGCATGAGTGATAAGAATACAAATGTAAACTCAGTGCAGAAAGGTTAGAGTTGTAGATCATGAGGTTTTTCAGTCATCTAAGGAAAAGTTCTGTTGTGAAACAGGACAAATAAGGAGAAAATGTGAAAGGTCATAGAGTAAATAGGGACCAAATAAGGAAATGTAAGCCTCAAAAGGGTGTGGTTAAAAGATATTACAGGTACAAAATAGGTCATGAATGTATTAACACTGAATGCCAGGAAGATATAGTCCTGGTATCAACAGAAGAGAACTCTCCTATTTGTTGGGCTTTATTTTATTCTACCTCAACTTCAGCAGGGTTTTTGAAACTGTTTCCCACAACATCCTCATCAGGAAACTCGGGAAGGGTGGGCTATATGAGTGGGCAGTGAGGTGGAATGAGAGCTGGTTGTGTGACAGAACTCGGAGCGTTGAAATAAATGAGTCGGGGTCAAGTTGGAAGCTTGTAACCAGTGGTGTCTCCCAAGGGTCAATACTCGGTCCAGTCTTGATCAACACATTCATCAATAACCTGGACAAGGGGACAGAGTGTATCCTCAGCAAGTTTGCTGAGGATACCAAACTGGGAGGGCTGGCTGACACCGTAGAGGGCTGTGCCACCTTGCAGTATGACCAAGATAGGCTGGAGAACTGGGCAGAGAAGAACGTAATGACATTCAACAAGGGCAAGTGTGGAGTCCTGCACTTTAGGAATCGGAATTCCGGGCAGCAATATAGGTTAGGGGCAGACCTCCTGGAAAGCAGTTCTGCAGAGAAGGATCTGGGGGTCCCGGTAGACAGGAAACTATCCATGAGCCAGCAATGTGCCCTTGTCACCAAGAGGGCCAGTGGAGTCCTGGGCTGCACAGGGAAGAGTGTGGCCAGTAGGTTGAGGGAGGTCATTCTCCCTCTCTACTCTGCACTGGTGAGGCCACAACTGGCATAATGTGTCCAGTTCTGGGCTCCCCAGCTCAAGAGAAAGAGGGAACGACTGGGGAGAGTCCAGCATAGGGCAACAAGGATGACGATTAAGGGATTGGGGCATCTCCCTTATGAGAAAAGGCTGAGAGAGCTGGGACTCTGTAGCCTGGAAAAGCCTCTTTAGCCAGCCTGGGGGGAGACCTTAGTAATGCTTATAAGTATCTAAAGGGTGGGTTGCAGGAGGATGGAACCAGACACTTTTCAGTGGTTCCCAGTGACAGGATGAGGGGCAACGGGCACAAGATGGAACACAGAAAGTTCTATTCAAGTATGAGGAAAAACTTCTTTAGGGTGAGGGTAACAGAGCACTGGAACCGGCTTCCCAGGGAGTCCCCTTCTCTGGAGACCTTCACGACCTGCCTGGATGCCGCCCTGAATAATGTGCTGTAGGCAATCCTGCTTTGGCAGGGGAGTTGGACTAGATGATCTATAGAGGTCTCTTCCAACTCTGACAATTCTCTGATTCCATGTTTTTCTGCTGTGAAGAATTACAGCATGGAGGTAAAATAAAACTAGGCCTTAAGACTAGATTAAAATAGGCCAAGAAGAGTCTATAAACTGTTTCAACATATCAGAGGCTTAGGAATTACCTTCATGGTGCTTGTTGGCAGGTGTGAGGCAAACTGAGCTGAGGTCTTCACTTGAACTCTAACTGACTGTTGATAAGTTGCTGCCTGCGTGGAAGTTTCTGTGTCACCATGTACAAAACCACATCCACAAAGGCTTCTGGGTGGCAGTGAAGTGACTGGAGTAATTCTGGCAGTGTTCATACTGGAATTTGGAAGTCTGTCAAGTGTAGTAAAAGCAAGCAATCCAGAGCGTCTGCAATTTTTGAAGGGCTGCTTGAATTGCTGTTTTACTAGCAATTACTATTTAGTAATGTGATAGACTATGGACTGCTGCTCTGTAGCCTTAGCTCTGGCGGCCTGATATGAAGTGAGATTGAAGGTATTTATGACTTAATGTGCATGAGGAGAAGGATATGGAGCTGTAATAGTGGGTCCAGAGGAGAGCCATGAAGATGATCAGAGGGATGAAGCACCTCTCCTGTGAGGATAGGCTGAAAGTGCTGGGGTTATTCAGCCCAGAGAGGAGAAGGCTTTTGAGACAACTTATAACAGTCTTCCAGTACCTAAAGGGGGCCTACAGGAGAGACGGGGAGGGGACTCTTTGTGAGGGAGTGTAGTGATAGGACAAGGGGAAGCATTTTTAAACTGAAAGAGGGGAAATTTAGATGAGATGTTTGGAAGAAATTATTTACTGTGAGGGACATGAGGCACTGAAACAGGGTGTCCAGGGAAGTGGATGCCCCATCACTGGATGGGGCTTTGAGCAACCTGTGTAGTGGGAAGTGTCTCTGCCCATGGCAATGGGGTTGGAACTCGATGATCTTTAAGGTTCCTTCCAACTCTAACCATTCTATGATCTTAAGTTACATCAATACTTACCCTCTGTTAAAGCCAAAGATGGTAGGACCAAAGCCAAATAAGTTAGGACAATGTGCTGGTATATAGTTACCAAAAACGGAAAGTTTTAGTAGTAACAGCTTTGAGGATTCTTTGTAAAGGATCGAAGAAAAATTTTCTGAGGACTTTTGAAAGCCTCAATGAAAAGGGTGGTTTGTGTTGCCCACTGAAACATTTTAGGCAATAAACAACTAGCATGATTTATTGACTTAAACTGCATCTTTGCTTTAGGCAGCTGATACAAAGCATTGCCTCGCTGTGCAGATGCTGTGCAAGTGGACAAGCTGAAAGAGAAATAAGAGTGGTTTGGAGCCTGGTTGTCATGACACGTGAAGAAAGACTGGAAGAGTTAGGTGCTGCTGACAGTGTGCAAGTATATAAGATGCTGTAAACAGGGAAAGAATAAGGATAAGATGTAATGGATTTTAAATGCAGTAAAACAGGCTATTAAAAAAGCTTTCTAGAAATAAGGATAATTAAACATTAGAGTACACTGCGCAGGGATGCTATAGAATATCAGTTGAACACAGTTGGCACGAAACATCAAAATTGTCATAACTAATCCTATACTGAAGCAAAGAGGGAGGATAGTTATCCTGTTGAGATTTTCCAGCCCTGTTTTCCATTATTCGATGCAACAGGTTTGGTTTGTTGGTATTTTTTTTTGTATTTTGTTTTAATAGGGGTGTAGTTAGACCTATAAATTATATATCCACATTGTATTATGATCTTTGATAACTGAAAATGCTCTTTCACTGAAGTTATTTTCAAAGTATGAACAGCAACCTAGCAAAACTGGTATACGCAGAAAATACCCGTCTCAGTAAAACTGGTAAGTAGGGTCTTAAAATATGACTGCAAATATGTGCAGGAAAATCACTATTCTCAGCTCTGGCACAGAGCATTTCTAGTTTCAAAACAGCATTCTTTGCATGGGAGCAAATTAGTTTTTAAGGGACCCAATTTAACACTGGTCTTTATATGCCAATTATTCTAGTCTTTTGCCTGTTACAGTTTATAGATATCAAGTTTAAATTGAAAAGAAAGCATACCTGGATATCTTCATCATTTGATGCATTAAATTTGACTTTTGGTCCCGGAACAGGAGAGAATACGCTTTTGAAATTGCAATACCTTTGGATAGAAAATAGGATTGTGAAGAAATTAAAAATACTGGTAACATAACTTGCACAAACATTTTGTGTTATACCTTAAAGACATTTTTTTATTTTCAAGATCGAAAAGCTATTGCTCTACAAATCACTAAATGAGAAGCAAAATATTTTGAGTGTAGACTGGTGGATAACTGTTATGACACTAATCACTTTGGTAACTAAAATGTATTTGGTGATGAGAGTCACAGTAAATACATTATTAAGCAATGTTTTTCAATAAATCACATGACAGGCGGATTGAGAACTGGCTGAACGGCAGAGCTCAGAGGTTTTTAATCAACAGTGCAGAGTCTAAATGGAGGCCTGTCACTAGCGGTGTTCCACAGGGCAGAGTGTTGCAGTCAGCAAGTTTGCTGATGACACAAAACTGTAAGCAGTGGCTAACACACCAGAAGGTCATACAGTGAGACCTGGAAAGGCCAGAGACTTGGGTAGAGAGGAACCTGATGAAGTTCAACAAGGGCAAGAGTCGGGTCCTGCATCTAGGGAGGAACAACCCCTTACACCTGTACAGGTTAGTGGTTAACTTGCTGGAAAGCAGCTCTGCAGAGAGGGGCCTGGGAATCCTGGTGGACAATAAGTTGACCATGAGGCAGCAATGTGCTCTTGTAGCCAAGAAGGCCCATGGTATCCTGGGATGTATTAAAAAGAGTGCGGCCAGCAGGTTAAGTGAGCCTATCTCTCCCTCTACTTTGCCCCAGTGAGGCCTCATCTGGAGTCCTGTATTCAGTTCTGGGTTCTTCAGCTCAATACAGAGAAGGAAATACTGTAGGGAGTCCAGCAGTTGCCAATAAAGATGATCAAGGGAATAGAGCACTTCTTGCGAGGAAAGTCTGAGATGCCTGGGTTCATTTAGCCTGGAGAACAGAAGACTGAGAAGGGATCTCATCAATACTTATCAATATCTAAAGGGCAGGTGTCAAGAGAATGGGACCAGACTCTTTTCAGTATGATGCCCAGTGACAGGACAAGCTGGAACACAGGAAATTCCTTCTCAACATGAGGAAAAACTTTTATTTGAGGGTGATACAGCACTGGAACAGGCTGCCCAGAGAGGTGGAGTCCCCTTCTCTAGAGATCTTCAGAACCCACCTGATGTAGTCCTGTCCGAACTGCTCTAGGTAAATGTGCTTTGGTGGAGGGTTTGGACTAGATAATCTCAAAAGGTCCCTTTCAGCCCCTGCCATTCTGTAATTCTGTGATAACTTTCTTCCACCACTAAGTAAGAAATTTTATCAAAATAGTGAATGTTTATTTGTCCTCATTTCTTTTTGTCTGATACTGTATGAAGCCAATGACTTCAAAGCAATGTGGATGTTAAAGTAAGAACAGAGATTTTTTTAAATATTTTTTTTTCAGGGTCTGGTGGAATCAATCACTTCATACCTTTCCCCCTTTTTCACTTGTAGTGATTTTGCATGTTGAAGTGGCATCCGCAATACTGATAATCATACTTCATTATATTGATACTTAGATTACTTAAGTTTGTAGGTAATAACTTTGAAGATAGGAGGAATGTGTTTCATAGAAATAATACTTTATCAAAAGTTTCTACATCAATAACATTTATTTACCTTTTGAAAAGACAATATAGGAGCAACATCACTGAGATTGTTCCAAATGCTATCAGAAATAAAACCACAGAAATAAAGTAATCTTTCCCTTGACCTGAAACATCAAAGAGAATGAAACCTTAGCATGTGAAAATTCTACTTTTGTGACTATTAGTAATGAATGCAAATTTCACCCCATTTTTCAAATAATCGGAAGGATTTGAACTTCATCTCTTACAGAACCTTGTCAAAAAGTTCAGGAATGCTTGATGCATTTTAAACCATTTTGAATATTCAAAATGTAGAGAATTAAAAAAAAAAAAAAATCCAGAAAAGGAGAAGGAGAAACAGTGTCACAGAATCAAAAAGAGAGCAAAAGTGGTGAAACTGTAAGAAGTGTGTTGATGAAAGGGTGAAAAGGAAGATGCAGAAGGCAGAGGATGATATTCAGCACGGAAGCTTAAAAAACTGAAAGGTACTCCAGACTGAAGACTGGATCTGTCTCAAGCTGTTCCTGTAGCCCTGGCATCTGAGAAGCTGCCTTCACAATCCCAGCTAATCAAAGGTATCAGCCTTCGTTGCCATAGTACTTAAGCATTTCCTCAACATCGATAATTTCCACCCGGTTCTTTTCATGTCATTGGGTAAGAATTAATATTTTATTCCTGTTTGTGAGTGTGAGGGAGAAAGGGAGGAAAATAGGATAAAAATAATATAATGAAATAATAAAATAATATTTCACAGTCTTACCAAATTCAATGGGTTCACTCCATTCCCCCCAGTTTGAGCTTATGAGACAGTTTTTCCCACGTGCTCTGATTTTCAGAATGTACATTCTTTTCTCATTGTAATTTTGGAACCTGTACATGTTGTTCAATACCTAAAATCAAAGCAATCAGCACATTTCACCCTACAGGCAAATATTAATAAAACTTGGGTTTTAATTTCCCGATACAGTTTTTTTCTATAAAAAACCTATTTTGTATGATTTTTAGGTATGTACTAGTTAGATGTGCTTCTCCCTGCGTTTAAACCAGTGATAAATTAGTTCATCCTGCCACCAAATCTCTGGGGTTTTTTTTTAATTTTAAATGTAGATTTTGAAGTTTATTTGGTCTTTAATTTATTGTATTGTGCTTTATTATGCTTATTATGTTAGGATACATTTTCCCTGTCCCTGTTTATGGATGATAAAAAACAACAGGACAGCAAGCTGAAACCCTGTAAATTCACTTTGCACCCCTTGCAGGGTTTAATCATATTCCCTGGATAGTGTCTGTCTTTGGTAAACAAACTTAAAGTTCTTGAGACAATCCAGTAACAGATATGTATCATCTGGCCTCATGATACTTTATACAAAGTCTGGAATCTGCCAAACCTAAGATGCTTCCAGGGCTGAGGACAATTCACGTGTCAGGGGAAAACTGCCAGTATGTGTTGGAATCCAAATTAACTTCTGCAGGTTTTGAAGACCTTGGTGTTCCCTCTGTCTAGCTGTCATAACTACAGTGGTATTTTTCTACCAACAGATATGACAAAGAGAATTTTTCCCATTTATATTATGCAAAAGCTAACATTTTCCTTAAGCAAAATCTATTTGAGTGATAAATGGAAAGTATGAAATTCTGTGAAATGAATGATAAATTCTGTCTTGTGTAAGCTACACCATCCACAAGAGATGCATTAAGTTTACACATAAAGATACCACAGGTACATATTTTCATGCATTCTTGTTGCTGTATTGATAGAAAAAACTACAGTTCAAGGCGTAATTATATTTTACATAATGGTATTTATGTGCTTAAGTGGGCAAAAGCACAGATTTGTACAAGACAAGAATACTTACTATCACAGGAGAATCCTTTTTCTTTTCTTTGGGCTCATCCTGCAAATGAAAGACCAATCCTAATTTTTATTTTCTTGTCAAATAATCAAGTATTTATCCATCTTTTGTTCTCATTTTTTTGCTTATACAGATAAGTAATTTTAAACTGAAAAATCAATTGGATACTCTTCTCCAGTAATGTCCCAGAATATAGCATTTTATGCAGAGTTTTAGCTTCCTATATTTCATTTTAGAAAAGGAAAGAAACTCTAATTATTTATCAGTGGTTGTGAGAAGCTTTATTTGTCTCCAAGGGCAAATTTACTCTGTGCATTTTAGACATCCAAGTGATCCATACTCAGGGACTACTGTGATGAGCTACTTAAACATCCCATACAATCAAAATTTAATTAACTAGAGTCAAGCACTGACCTGGATTAAAGAACCTGAAAATGGATAGGTTCAAATATGAGTGAACAAAATCAACGGCATTGATTTTAGCAAGGTTCCACAAAAACACTGAAAAACTGACGTCTTGGAAACATCTATCACATGTAATGCCAGAGGAATAGCTAGTGATATGGAAAAATCAGAAAAGAATTATTGTAAGGAATGTCTCATTTCAGAAAATACACCCGCTGTCTATGTTGTGTTATGAACCGGACTAAGGTCTCCCCCCAGCCTGGGTAAAGAGGCTAAAGAGGCTTTTCCAGGCTACAGAGTCCCAGCTCTCTCAGCCTTTTCTCATAAGGGAGATGCCCCAATCCCTTAATCGTCATCCTTGTTGCCCTATGCTGGACTCTCCCCAGTCGTTCCCTCTTTCTCTTGAGCTGGGGAGCCCAGAACTGGACACATTATGCCAGTTGTGGCCTCACCAGTGCAGAGTAGAGAGGGAGAATGACCTCCCTCAACCTACTGGCCACACTCTTCCCTGTTCAGCCCAGGTCTCCACTGGCCCTCTTGGCTACAAGGGCACATTCATAGAATCATAGAATCATAGAATCATATAGGTTGGAAGAGACCCTTGGGATCATCAAGTCCAGCCATCAGCCCTACTCTACAAGTTCTCCCCTACACCAGATCCCTCAACACCACATCCCTCAACACTACATCTAATCTACTCTTAAACACAGTCAGGGATGGTGACTTCACCACCTCCCTGGGCAGCTGATTCCACTGACTGACCACTCTTTCAGTGAAAAACTTTTTCCTAATGTTCAGCCTAACCCTACCCTGCTGCAGCTTGCAGCCATTCCCTCTTGTTCTGTCGCTCATTGCCCGTGAGAAGAGACCAGCACCAACCTCCCTACACTGCCCTTTCAAGCAGTTGTAGAGAGTGATGAGGTCTCCCCTCAGCCTCCTCTTCCTCAAACTAAACAATCCCAACTCCCTCAATCGATCCTCATAAGACTTATCCTCCAGGCCTCTCACCAGCTTCGTTGCCCTCCTCTGTACTCGTTCCAGGACCTCGATATCTCTCTTGTGTTGAGGTGCCCAGAAGTGGACATTGCTGGCTCATGGATAGTTTCCTGATTACCGGGACCCCCAGATCCTTCTCTGCAGAACTGCTTTCCAGGAGGTCTGTCCCTAACCTATATTGCTGCCTGGAATTCTGATTCCTCAAGTGCAGGACTCCACACTTGCCCTTGTTGAATGTCATTACTTTCTTCTCTGCCCAGTTCTCCAGCCTATCTTGGTCATACTGCAAGGTGGCACAGCCCTCTACAGTGTCAGACAGCCCTCCCAGTTTGGTATCCTCAGCAAACTTGCTGAGGATACACTCTGTCCCCTTGTCCAGGTTATTGATGAATGTGTTGATCAAGACTGGACTGAGTATTGATCTCTGGGGCACCACCACTGGTTACAGGCCTCCATTAGGTGATTGCAGGCTGCCATCACCAAGGCATCTCCTGTGAGATGTACTCATGCAGGAGCATCTCAGGTGCTCTCCAAGTCTTTGGACAGAGACCTCTCATAACAGTTCCCTGATCTCTTCTGCTTTTCTGCTATGCACCTCTGAAGGCCACGGGCAGTGAAATGCAAGACCAGCAGAACTAGAGCAGGAGGACACAACAGCTTATGAGAGAGAAGTTAATAAATAAGGAAACAGAAGTTTGTATGTTATAGATAAGAACATATATAGGTATGACACCAAATACAAATCAAGAAATTATTTTTACCTTATTTTTTATCCTAATTTCATACTCAAAACACTTTCTGTTTTTCACATGGTTTGTAAGAGGTGGTTGCCAAGTAATTATGCAGCTTGAACCTCTGGTACATTTGACAGTGACATTTAATGGAGGAGTGAGTATTTCTGAAAAGAAATTAAGTAATTCATGTGTATCAGCATGATTCAAGTAATTCAAGTAATCAGCTACAACTCACTTGTTCGTTGAAAACATGTGAAGTTCAGGCAACTGATATGCAGCTGTGTGCTGCTGATTTTAACATGTTACATGGTAAACAGAAGGAAAATACAGTAGCAAAACTTAGGAATATATCACTTCAATTGTCGGACATTTAAAGTAACTGAAGGTCATTTAAAAAAAAAGTATTTTGTGTGATTCAGTAGTACAATCAGCAGAGTGCCATTTTCTTCTATTTCTAAATTTCACACTGAATGCAAATCCCTATAGGAAAAAATAAAAAGGATGGTTTTTGCACATGGTAATATTCAGGTAGAAAAATAAGTCACGCGAATTTGAGTGTCTACAATACAGTTGACTAGATGTGACCTAAGTGTCTAACCACTATAGTCAGTGCAGACCTCATCAGTAATGCCTGCGATGTCTGCGAAGCCTAACATGGAGCTGGCATGCTTGGCTGATTAGCTCTGGGCTTTACAGTCTGCATCAGCTGCAGGCAGGGGTCAGTCTCACACTGTGCACTGCAAACCACATAGGACACCCAGGAGGACCTCCTGGTCTCTTCACAGGACCTGGGACACATCTGCAAGCCTTGTGGATACTTCAAGCATCTGAAAGTGTCTCAAACACCAGTAATAATGCACATCCTGTCCCAGATCTCTATCGGAGCTTAAACACCTAGTTCTCACATAGTCAACACATAAATAATGCAATCTTAATTTGCAAGTTGAACCCTCCCTTTGGTTTTAGGACATGTAGCTTTTGTGACTCTCAGGCATGGAATCATGGGATGGAGAAATGAGCCCATCAGAAAAGTGGCCTTGAAAGTCTAACCATTGCTTTTCATCACTTGGATTCCATGAGTATGTTCACCCCACTTCTTCAAGCTATTACTTCGGGCTGCTTCTGCCTTTGCTTGTTTTAGTTAATTTTTGGAATGATGTTCTGTTGATCAGGAGCAAAGTCAGTCCTGTGCTGCAGGATCCTGTGATGGCTACAGACTTTGTTCTATTCTTCTTTTCTCTTCAGAGAAAAATTACCCACTTCCTTATTAAAAAAATTAAAACAGTAATAAAATAAAAATTTACTTACCAATTTCATACAGTTGAATGTATTTATCATAGAATTGGATCTGGGACTTTTTGCTAGACCCATTCACCATGAAGTAAGCATTTTCGGGCTCTGTCGTCACATTTTTGAATCTGCATCCCATGTTTCTGCCATTTTCATCTTTAATGTAAAGCTCACATTCCATTGCATCATCATATCTGTATATAGCAAAGTATTTTAGTTATATGCGGGCAGTGTGATGTGCCAAACGAGAATGCAGGCTTCCCTCGAGTCCAGCAGACCTTACCTTGAGTACTGCCAGTAGAGAAAATACTGAGTATCTTCTGGAGCATTCCTTCCTGCTTGCCAAGTGCAGTTCATGAGGGAAACATTATAAATCACACAGGAGAAATTTTCAATGGCTGACCCATTCATGCCTGCAAACACAGGAATATCCGTGATGAAGAAAAGCCATGTGACTGCTCCAAGCTGGAGGATCGTGACCCAGGCCATGTTAGATACCTGCAACACCTGCTGGTAGTTGCTTGGGTTAGGCATGACAATTGAAAGATGGACTCTCACTGTAATTTGACTGCCTCTGAACTGTGGAACCTGTGAGTGAGTGGAGCATACACACAGGTAAAGGAAGGCACATAACCTTTACCACCATCCTTTGTGCTACAGAGAGAATTATTTCTCCCGTTAAAATTAATGCTCAAGAATCCACTCCAGAATTGCTTACATACAGTGTTTAAAAAGCTGGGGCATTTAAAAGTAAAGTAGGGCACCCTGATCAAATAACCTCCTAGCTAGAGCTTTCTGCACTGACGTGAGTGCAGAACCTAAAACTTGGCCTTGTCCTTTTTGGGAATACATCAAATCTCAGAACACTTTGTGTTGGAAGTGACCTTAAAGATCATCTAGTTCCAGTCTCCTTGACATGGCCAGGAATACCTCCCTGGTTACTCAAAACTTGAAGCAAGATCCTCGCTTCTTAAGAAGCTCCCTTGTGGCTGGGCTGTGCAGGCATGCTCAGCCTCCTTCTCTCTTCTGCATCAGTTTTCTTCTTCTTTCTGTGACGTGCCCCAACTTCCTCAAAAGGGTGGAAGTTTCCCCCGCTACTGCTTCCAGCCCATTATTGAGGGCACTCTTGTGAAAGCAGAGGCAATCCTCTAGGGAGCCTGCATGCTTGGAGGCTAGGGCCAGCTGGAGAGCAATAATGAAGGGAAGAAGCAGTTTTAAGAGGCAGTGTGTCCTGGCTTGTATTTTCAGGGTCACTGTGAGAGTGTTTCCTCTGTCGAGTTCCCAGGAAGAGATGAGTGGGGAGTGCTTTCTCTACTCAGATACCAGCAAACTGCTAACCTCATTGCCCCTGCCAAGTCTGAAATGCCCCAGTTATACACAACTGCAGGAGCACTGGTGGCTGGGCAATTTCAGTGGAGAACTCTGAGCTCAGAAGGCAGGGGAAAACAGGCTATAAAACTTCTGGTTTGGGATTATGAACCTAGGGTCTGCCTACATCCTGCTTTGATTAACTCTCACGCAGAGCAAGTCCAGGATATCTTTGTAAACCATTGCCTCAGCTCAGTGGGTTCACAGCAGCTGAGGGAACCTGCAGGGGAGTCTGTGTGTGTGTGTTTGCACATGCATGAACGTGCCAGGGACCTATTAGAAGATCGCTTATTCCTAGCTACTTATCATTGGGATTTCTTTTCTTCTCCCATTTTATGGATTTCATAAAAACTGTGCCTTTAACTAGCTCTGTGGTCTGGCTCCTGACAAACTCAGCAGCAGTCTGGCAGGAAAGCATTTAATAAAGAAGCAGTCACCCACACCTTAATTTGTACAGAACGGTTATTTGAACCCACCCTTAAATTTAGTGGCATTTTGGAGCCCTAGTATGAAAGAGAATAATGCAATTACTGATACATCTGTAGTAATACCTGCCTTGCAGAATTGGGGAGACTTTAATTACAGAGCAATAATTTTAGCAGCTCTGCAAAAAATATTTTTTAATAAAAAATAAAGACGTTACCTACTATGTAATGAAATGTTTTCTAAGGCAATGTTTACCTTTAGAAGATTACAAATGGAGAAAAGCTCACCCAGACTATAGACATTACCTCCAGGGATAAAGGTGCAGTTTTTTGAGATGTTTGTGTTTGGCACTTCAATTATAAAGAATACACCTTTGTGCAGAGTAATGTATTGTTCCACCGGAAAATTGCATAGTGGATAATTCACCTGAAAAAGAACACATTGATGTTTTATTTCTCTGTTTTTCTTTTGCTTGTGTTAGATGATACTGGCTATAGAAGTGCAGCTCAGAAACTCAATTTGTAGGGCCAAAATTTTGTGTGTATTAGGTTCAAGAGCTAACTCTCTCCTTTACCACTTCAGGGTGATGTAAAATGGAGTTGAGTGATCAAAAGCATAGCCACATGAAAAGCTTTGCAGCTCAGGAGTTGGATGATACAATAGTGTGCAACTATTAGAGAAGGCTAATAATACCCCAGTGGCATAACAGAAGTTGGTTAACAAATGAGGAAACCCAAACTTAATTTAATGAAAGGATTCAGCAAAATAAAAGTCTTTGTCTGACCTCCTCAGAGGTCAGAAAGGTGCCTATGGCATTATACCTATAATCTTCATATTTATGATTAAGGCATCTGCTTTGCTAGGCTAAATAATCTCTATCTCTCTTTCTGTCAAGCTTCCTACTTTTCTCTTTGGATAATGTGGGTTTATGACATAACATGTGCTACAAGCATGATGCAATTTGCAATTTGCAATTTACTGGGAAACAAGTGAAGAACTTGAGATAATGAAAATGCATAGCAGCGTTTGGGAAATTCCCTTTTCATTTGAGGGGTCTTTTGCTTTGTCTCTACCTAAATTCTCTAGGAGTCTCACTAAATGGCACAGACCCTTTTTTCAGCCACTACATCCCTGTTCATGATTCAATGTCACTAAAGTTCAAGCTATCATGTCCTTTCCACTTTGGTGCCAGAATTTCGGTTCTGTGCTATGCATGGGATGCTCCTCCTGCTGCAAATGCACCCTGGCATCAGTGATGATTTTGCACAGCCCTTGACAGGTCGAGCTGGAGACTGCAAACAATGACTGATCAGATTTTACCTGCAACTGTTTAATTTTTTTCAAAGTAAGTGAGCCTAAAAGGTAAAGAAAAAAGGTGCAATTATTTATCTCAACAAATAACAAGTTTACCTCTTTCAGTACGCTTTCCATGTTACTGTCCATGATGGTACATTTGTATGTAGAGAAATTCTTGCTGCTCTCCCAGGACAGTTCCATTTTTCTCCAGTTCATTTCTACATTTGTAATAGGTGATTCTTGTGCCTCTGCTGGAAGTGTTACAGAATAAGTTCAGTAAGGATATACTATTGTTTTTGTTGAATGCGGAGGGTAGCATCTGTCAGGCTTAAGATGACAAATGACAGATTAATTGCAAGTATCTCTGATAAATGAAGTATTGAACCCTGTTTCTCAGATTATATCTGCAAAAACATACTTACACCCCATACACTGGATGTCAGCATGCAAGGGATGAAATAGCATCATACACCACCAAATAATGCAAATGAGTCCAAGAGTATTAAACATCTTCTCTTCTCTGCAAAGAGATGATGAAACCTTCAGGGGTGAAGAAAATTCAGAAAAAAAAAAAAAAGAAAAAAGAAAAGTAATGCCAAAGTGTACTTTGTTTTCTGCAAAACTTCAGTTCTTTTTTCATGGGAGGAGTCACAGATACTATCTAATTCACCCCTAGATAATAGTCAAGCACAGGGTGAGCTTCAGGACATCTGGCAATCACCTCTTCTTTCAAAGAACTGAGTAGGCTCACTGTGGCCATTACAACACAGCTGCTTGAGGCAGAGAGGCCACAGGCTCTCATTAGGATACATACACTCACCATCTTCATTGCAGACTTTGGATTACTGTTGTCCCACGTATCTGTCCTAACCATACCACCAGAAAGTCAGGTTTTCTTGCTTTCTGATTCTGTAAGCATTACTGCAGAATTTCCCATGCAGTGCTCCACCTTCTGCTGCAAACTAAGCATTTAGACTGGCTTTGAACCATTTGTTGAAGGCATCTTTTTGGAAGTGGATGGTTTGGCTTTTGGTTTGTCAGGGTGTGGACTTCTCTGGTCTATAGTAGTTGGAGTATAGTAATTGGTCTATTAAAGTCAGCATCGCCACCAGGCATGTTCAGAGCCTGTACCTGCTCTTGCCAGCATGTCTTAGGGTTCATCTGGGATGGAGTTAACTTTCTCCCGAGCAGCTCATGTAGTGCTGTGCTTTATGCCTGTAGCTGGAACAGTGTTGGTAACACATTAATGTTTTGGCTGTTGCTAAGCAGAGGCACAGCATCAAGGCTATCTCTCCCACCCTACCCCACTCTACTCCACCCATTGCTTAAAGCCTAGTGGGTGGGTTGGGCAAGAGGCTGAGAGGGGACACAGCTAGGACAGCTGATTCAAGCTCACCAAAGGGATATTCCACAGCGTATGATGCTGTGATCAGCAATAAAAGCTGGGAGAAAATAGAAGGGGGTGGGAGGAGACATTTATTATTAAGTCACGTGTCTTCCAAAGCAACTGCTGTTGCATACTGAGGCCCTCCTTCCAAGGGAATGGCTGAATATCACCTGCTGATGAGAAGTAGAGAATAAAGAAGGCGAGCGATAGAGTGGTTTGGTGGTCAACTGATGACAAGACAAGACCAAAGAAGATCAAACTACCACAGTATTTCTTTTCCTGTTTGTTATCACAAACAACTCTCCCCTTTTCAAACTGGACTGATTATCTCTGCTGTTAGAGGTTTACATCCATCACCCCAGAACAGCCTACTTCAAACTTTTGCTTCTTGCAGTGTCGGAAACTGAGTCAGATATTACAAATCACTGTAGGAAATTTAAATTACCAAGGAAGTGTGAGTACCTGCAAAGGTTGACTCCACATTCATTCATTCATGTGGTGTGGAGGTTGGAGCAGAGCTAGTCCACCACTGGCATCAGCCTTTGTCAAGCATATCTGTATCTTAGGTGCCATTTTTCTTTTCTCAGAGGAAGTTAAAAATCTCTGGAAGAGACTTCTGTATTTCCAGCATTTGTTTTCTGGTTGTTTTTGTTTGTTTGTTTGTTTGTTTGTTTGTTTGTTTTCTACATGAAGAAGCAACACTGGTTAGTGTGTGATGGTTTGTTGGTTTTTTTTTGGTTGGTTGATTTTTTGTTTGTTTTCCTTTGTTTGTTTGTTTGTTTTTGTTCTTTTGTCTGTGTGTTTTAGTATTTCCTACTCATGTAACTTCCTAGTAGATTTTTTCTTGATTCCAGGTATTTCTAAGGTTAATTCTAAGACTGTGAGGTAAATTCTTAAAAACTCCAGAAAACCAGAAGCATGGTAACATTTTGTTACTTCTCTGTCCTTGTATAGAATTTTTTATGGTTATTTCTGAGTGCAGATTCCAGAATGACTCCATTTGTGGTGAAATCAAAAATTCAGCCAGACACTCCAAACAAGCTAGTGTGTTGGGGCAGCTCACATTTTATGGAAATTGGTTTAAGTTGGCCCATCCATCATGGTCTCCAGGAATCAAGTCAGGGCAAGATGCCATGTCAGGGTTGCAACAGAGGCAAGCTCTTCACTGTAGCTTCATTCTTCTCTGCTTATCTCTGTATTATCAATCTCTTTTGTGTGTGTGTGTAAATCATCATTCTACAGTAAGGATGTGGCTACAGCTGTTGCAAAGTGATACTGAAGAACCATAAGTACAAACAGTATGGAGGACTGACCATAAATGTTATGTGAGATATTGGTCTCAACTGCTCTTTTAACTTTCCGATGCTCTCAGTAATGTCTCCAGTGCTGCACCTAGGAACCTCTAGTCTTCTTGTCTTTGTAGTTTTCCCTTTTCCTATAACCATATTTTTCTCTATTTTGTGCCATCTGTTCAGTCACTCTTAACCATTTCTCCTTCCTTTCCTCATCCTACATTTAGGCATTTATTTTCTTATTATCTGGCAACTGTCTTCTCACCATTCCTTTGTAGTATTTACTTTGTTATTGTTCTTGTTATCTCCTTGTCTGTTCTCGTAACTCATCTGCTTCCAAAATCTCCCTCAGGTTTCCTACACACAACAGCAGCCCCATGCTGCTAGCACTCTCCACACTTCCTCATGGAAATGCTTGCCTGGAGCACTGCCAAAGGAGTCATCTGCAGCCCTGCCTGTTTCACAGAGTGCTTGCTTGGCATCACTGGCTCTAGGCTCTGGATGTGTCATTGGACTTGCAGTGGGAATAGCAGGGTCCTTAAGTGTTCATATTCCTGCTAAGAAATGATTGTTTCCAATGACCACAGCACTAAAGGGGTTTGATTCTCAAAGAATTTGTGTTTCACAGTAGACTGACTTTAAAAACAAATTATGCAAGAAGGGATCAGCATTGGGTTGTGCCTATGTTCTCTCTATTGCCTCAGCAGAAGCTGCCTGCACATAGCCAGGTGCCCTGGCTTTTCTCTGGACTGCAGGCAGGATAAGAGACACAGGAGCCCTCAGTCCTTTGCATAA
Organism: Jacana jacana; assembly: GCA_013400555.1. Classification (NCBI taxonomy): domain Eukaryota; kingdom Metazoa; phylum Chordata; class Aves; order Charadriiformes; family Jacanidae; genus Jacana; species Jacana jacana. Next base: position 31,213 of record VZTM01006582.1, on the reverse strand, counting down.
CCCTTACCTACATTCTGCCCAGTTCCCAAGCAAATGGTTCCAGCACTACATATGTAGGAGCTTTGTGCCTCTGGGACTTCTACCCTCTTCCAGACTGCTCTTTTGCAGACAGGTGTGGTAAAACTCTCTCTACTCAGAACAGACTTCAGTATTCAAGGTGTCAGAAGGAACACACACTTATGTCAAACTGGTTGAGAATGTTTTTTGGAAGATGAGACCGGAAGAAACATAGATATTCTTCTTTAAGTGGTATTTCTTCATATGTCATTAATACAAGAGATAATATAGAATCTATTAGGCTGAAACCCCTCCCCCTTAACTCTATGCTTGTTTCAGTTTTTCTTCTTTCCTTTTTCTTTCCCGGCCAGTCACACAAGTGGTTTGACGTTTCAGCATGTCTACCCTGCTGAGTGGGGCAAGGCCCCAGGGAGGACTCATGCACCTGGTTTCCACACTCCTCAGCTGTTAGTTCACTCCTTAGCTCTCTTCAAGGCAGGTTTGCTATAAGCCTAATCTGTCCACCTAAGATATGTGAACATGCACCAGCCAGTGATACTTGGCCTTGGAGCTTTCTTTTATTTAGAGGTATGTGCATAGCCTATATGTTTATTTTTTTCAGTAGCAAAATCTTACCCAGAAAAGCATTGCTAAACTTATTATCTAATGTTACCAGATGTATGATGTGTGTTACTCAGCGGTAGTGATCGTACCCCTGGTAAATTGGGTGCTAGCGAACATGATTCTGTTTGGTCTTTTGTACTAATAAGGTACAGAAAAGGTAATGAGCAAAACTTGAAATAATGGAAATCCAATTTAAATGCAAGAAAATGCTTCTTACTGTGAGGGTACTCAACCACCGGAATTGGTTTTCCAAAGAGATTGTGCAGTCTCCAACATTGGAGATGCTCAATCCTGACTGGAGAAAGCCTGGAGCAAGCTGCTGTAGCTGATCTTGCTCTGAGCAAGGAGTGGGATAGGACAATCTCCAGATATGTTTTCCAGCCTCAATGATCCCAAGATTCTATGCTTTACTTTTTCACAAGAAATAGTTATACATATATTTCTATTTCAGAGTAATTTATAGAAAGCGTACAGAAAATAACATTTCTTTCAGTTATTACAAAATATGTCAGATAACAAATGTCAAATAGCACAATGGGCATTATAGAAATTTCATAGTCTTCCTTGAATCTTGCAGAAAGATTTAGAAATTTTATATTTACACAAATTTGTATTCTTAATCAAATAGGCAAAAGCATCACCAAAATTTTGCTTAGACTTTCTTAATCAGGAGGCTAATCCAGATTTTGTATGTGCACTATACCCAACTTAATCCTTGGCAAACATTGGTACTCTACACAAATCTTCTGTGACACAGGCAAAAACAGTACACAACATAGAGAGACATACCTCCTGTTGAAAAAACCCTCCTCCTTTATCTTATTTGATTTTGGATCGCAGCAGCAAGGACACTTGAACCTATAGTTGTGGTCATGCAGGCATCACTAAGTGTTTTGCTCTGCCGGTCAACCTTTTTTATTGCATGTGGGTTTTAAGCAGTAAATGCTGCAAGTCAGAAAGTGACTCAGTTTATCATTTGCCTTACTGCTTTCAAACTTCCTCAAATTTCTTAATTTGCAGATGTAAATGATTTCACACAAACTGGTCATGCAACTACCTCTTCCTTCCTGTTATGTTGGATGAACTAAACATTAATAGTCACAATATGCAAAGTCATTATACAAAAATACATAAATTCTTAGTTGCCACAGTACATGACTATGCTCAAAGAAATACCTCTGCTACAAATAAACACATTTTCGTAAATAGCATGTTCTGCAAATAACAGATCAATCCATGTTTAAAGTGCTTACAGCACGGCCATTTACTGCTGTCAGGACCTGACTGGCTGTACACATCATTTATGACCTCTGCACCAGCCCAGGTTCTCCTTTAAGGAAGATGAATCCTTAACATGCATTTGGAAACAGCCAAGAATATTCTGTCTTGTGTATTTGTAGGCATAGTGGCAAGGAAGACACCAAATGCAAATTTCTGGACTTTCTCACTGCCCAGTTTTGGATTGGTTTTGTTTGCTTCATCTTAGGCTACAGTATCATGGGTTGTGTGCAAAAACATCTGAATTTCCAAATTAAAAAAAAAAAAAAGAATATCCAAAGCATTTGCTGAATTCAATAAAATCAAGTTCACAAAAGACTTTGCAATCATATGCGTATGAGACTCTAAGCCACAATGTTTATTTTAACATCCACCAACTTTAGTCGTGGCTCTGGGTCATGCTGTTAGCCACTTCCCACTTTGTTTTGTGTGATATCTGGCATGCAGATATGTAATCTTCATGTAATAGATTGTTTTTATTTCTTGCTGTTCTCAAACACTTGTAGCAAGAAGGATTTGAATTATGCCTTACCTTCCAGTCCCACCACAGGCACAGTAGCAGGAAGGTAAAGAATTCCCCGGACTTCTTAAGAGTGAGACAGGATCCTTGGTAGTTTGTCAGAGGAAGAGCTATTTTTAAACCTGCCTTCCTTGAACCAAAATATCTTTTTTCCTTGTGCATGTCCTCAGATCCACCAATAGCAAATTGTTTCACAGACATTTAAAATTTTAAATTGTTTTTGCTTTTCAGTCAATGCTGCTCAGTCTTGCCCACCTTTACACAGTGATTATCACCAGAAGAGCATGTTAATAATATTTTCTATTTTAAAACCTTGAGGTTATAGATGAAGAACAACCCTATAGATAAGTGAGTAATATTGAAGGCAGAATACACACGAGTCAGTGGCTCAGCTGCAGAATTTGTTTTAGAAGAACAATACCTAGCATTGATTCAGTCCTTGACATCTTTGTTGGTACCTCCAGGACAGGTTTCACAGGTTTCAGATCTTCTGCTCACTAAAGGCTTTAATTTGCTTTTTATAGGTAGGCTAAAAAGAACACAGTACATGTGTCAGTGTGGTCTGAAATTGCCTGTTCATCACGTATGCTCGACTTGGGCACCACCAGCCGCCTCAGTGACAACTATCACCTTGTATAACTTTTCTATAACACCATCCTCTACACCTGATTAGTTCTGATGAAGGGATTTGCATCTTCATGTGGTGGCATGTTTGGTCAGGTTCTGGGTAACCTGAGCATGGACTTATAGTGTCATCTCACTAGTACCTTCAAGCTGCCCAAACAGTGGCTGAATTAGTTATAATGATCCATTTTAAACTCTAGTCTGGACTAACTCAGCAGGGCTCTCTATGCACCAGGTGATACAGTCGCCCTACTGTTCTTCTCTAGGTCTGGCTGCTTGTTCTCCCTCACTGGGGGTTGTGGGATGGGCCGTGGTCAGGGAGGGCACAACCTTGCTGGCACTATGTCTGCCCTCAAGTCCTGAGCAAGACCAGGATGCTGACTCTCTTGGGAACCAGCTTCCTTCAGGAAATATGAAATCTTCTCTGTCCCCCTTCAACAGGCCCCGCCTTCTTCTGGCTGTTGTAAATCACAGAGTTCACAGCATAACTTTTCAAAACGTTGTTTTTGAAAAAGCTCTTTTAAAATAATGTAATATTTTTTACCATTTTCTCTTCTGGACAATATAAATTCAAATAAGTAGTAGATGACTTCAAGATTGCTTTTGGACTTTTCCTTCAGCCTGTCTGTGTCCAGACAGGACCAGCAGATGGCAGCCCTCACTTTGAGCTAATCAACCGGTCACCTCAATTTTGTGTCATCTGCAAGCATGGTAACAACTTACTCCACCACCTCCTCCAGGCCATTGATAAAGACATTAAACTGGATAGGCCCCAGGATAAACCCCTGTGGTTTCTGACTTGTCACAGGCCTTTACCCTTGATAAAATCGTACTTACTCCTCCCATTGAGGTTCTTTAATGTGCCCAGCAATGTGCTCCAAGAGGACTCACACCATGAATTTCCCAGGCTGATAAGCCTGCAGTTCTCATAGTTGAACTTTTGACCTTTTTTTGAATGAGTGTAATACCTTTCCTGAATAAATTGAAGAATGTTATGCCTTCCCAGGAGAAAATGGGAAACAAATGAGTTTGTCTAGCATCAATTTACCAAGTCCGTAATGCCATCTCTTGAGTGTCTCAATATTGCTTTTATTATATATTCTGACTCCTTTTCCTACAAAGAGAAAATTAATGGTTAATAGCTCATGGGTATGTTTTGGTGGATTAGAGCCAAATTATGCTTCACTCTGGCAATTTTGCCCAAGAGGAAAGATATAATGAAATGTTGTATAAACCAGTGTAGTTCAACCCCATCACCCTTTTAGGAGGTGTTTGTGAGCATTTTAACTCTAGGCACTACTGCATACTAAAGGAAATACAGAGATGGTTTGCATGCGTGTCCAGCATGAACTTAGACTCATTAAGAAATTGGCCTTGTTGTTCTGATCTGCTTCAAAAAGCTTTCCAGGCGAGTCTTTGACCAAAAGGCAATCATTAACTTTGTCAAAGGCAGTAGGTGTGCCAAGAGCTGTTTGCACACAGCTACAGTAGAATTTGGACAGTGTGGTAGATCGCTCCTGGCTGCACTGGTGAGTGGAAGGCTCCCTAGCAGTGGAATGTGTCTAGGAACTACTGTTCCCAGCACTGATTTGGCCAGAATTTGCAAGCAATGTCCTGAACAACTCCTGGATATAGTCCAGAGGCTAGCTCAGGTCAGGGCTAATTTCTAAAAGCAGTTTGCATGCGTCCATTTTATTTAGGGGTTTAATAAAATGTACCTGGGCTCTACCATGCCAGTTGGCCTCAGTGTAAGAAAGTAGTCCTGAGAGTATTTAGTCTAATAATCAGATGTCCAGTATCATTATAAAACCAGTCTAATAGCTATGTTCAAATTTCTAGTACAGAAATCTAAGCCTTTGAGTCTCAAATTGAAAAGCAATTTTACACTAAAACATGTGCTAATGATTCCTCACCCAGTTATGGAAAACATTGAGAGACCCCCAAAATCTGAATCTTTGAGACCAAAAGGAGCAGCAAGACATGTCAGTTATCAAAATTAGTGGAGATACTCAGAGGATGAACTTCATTTCCTTATGAATAAAAGTGCTCAAAGGCTAATTCTGTTAAAGGGGGAAATTGCTCTTTATGCCCCTGTATATTGCTGTTGCTATAAAATAAATTTCCAAATATATTTTCTGTCTGGTCTAAAAATGCTTGACCTGGGAGGTTGCATCATCTGAGCATGACAAAACTCCACCTGTCCTCTAGAACAGGGAAGACACCACCTGTGCAGGACAGAATTTCTTCTGAAACCACTCATGCTAATAAATTGCATGAGCAGTTCAGTGTAGGGATCCAGCAAAGCATGAGTGTAAAGAAAATCAGCAACCTAGCACTGGAAAGAGTATCCGCTTCTGAATCAGTAAAACTGTAAGCAGAACCTGGACCAATATTATCAGGAAGAGAGGAGAACATTAAGGGTTGAAATGATAACAGTTTTCTAATGCTTAGTTATAGATACTGGCTGCAACCACCACCTAAATATAATATCTATTAGCCAAACTTCCCAAGCCTTGCACATTTAGATACTAGTGCTCTAAGCAGAGAAAACAGGCAGTAGGTCTTTTACAGTACTCTACACAGCAACACTAAAACAGGGCATCTAACACAGAACAGGATCCCACATTTGATATATGACAAAGTAAACCTTAGGTCTCCAAAGCTTCTGGGAAAATAGCCTAACAGAGCCTACATCAAGAAAAATATCTCAGAAGATATCACTATTTACATCTCTCTAGAAATGGTTCCTTTATGTTTATCACATCTGAAAAGGCTGTTACTAGTCCTTTCAAAAGTGCTCCATCCACACAAATTGATTTAAGGCAAGGTAAGACCACATCAGACATAACAAGACCAGAAATGCAACAGAAATAGACAGACATACAACAAAAATAGAAATATTTTGTGAAAAAAAAGCTTATATGTTTTCCAGGAGTGAACCTGTAAGAACGAAGGTTGGGTATACACTTGCCGTAGACATGGAAGAGGAAAAAAAGCAGTTGGTCCAAACCTAATGCACCAGTCCTCTGAGATGAACCATTGCTCTGTGCACAAGTGTCTGATCTTTCTCAAACAGAAGCGTAAGCCTGTGCACGTCTTAGAGTCTCAGCATTAGGTATAGCACTTTTCAGAGAATACATGTATTTGCGGTTCTGTGCAGATATGTTACTTCTTCATAAATCTGAGAACCTCCAGTGTTCAGAAGAATCTAGGCCTCCTCAGGCTGCTTTTCTCCATCTTATACTGAGAACTGTAAATGCCATTGGAAATGTCCAGACCCTAAAAGGACAAAAGTTCTCACCAGCCTAGACCCTTTCCCTTCTGATAATGATCTGCATAATTCTGGATTTACAGTATCGTTGGATCAGAAGGTGAGAAACATCCGTATCAAATGAGCATATTATCAAAATGTGTTACATTCCTTCACAATAAGAAGACCTACATACTCCTCTTTTGCTACCACAGCTTGGTTCTTTCTCCTTTGAATAAGAAGCACAGTTTATCATGCTTTGTGACTGGAATGACTAGCACTCCTTTTGGGATTCATGGCAGAAAAAGGGCCCTTCCAGCCACTGAAACAGAAAATTAAGAACTGGCTCTAAAGTATATTATTCCTTTTCCTGCCTCAGAGGGACCACCTAAACACGCGTTACCTGAGCTCCTCATCTTTTCCACTACTGGACTTTTCTATGCTTCCCCATGCCCTAAACCTAAGGCTATATATTAGGTGGAGGGTGCATTAGGAAATGAAAAAGAACTGCTCTCTCAAACTGCCAGCTCAGCACTGAAAAGAAACAAGATCCTTCTGAGTCAAGCCCTAATTCCAAATGGAGGAGGAACCAGTTACACAGTTCTCTAGACAACTGTACCCAGTACATGTATGACTCTAGCTCTCCCTGTTACCTTAAGTGTACTAGTGGGTACCATTATTTCACAAAAGGGACTTAGAAAGGCTTGCCAGCTTTGACAAGAGCCACTTAAGGAAATTATATGCAGAGAAACATTTAGATTGGAATGTACCTCTGAAGGTCATTGAGTCCAACCTCCCACTTAAAGCACAGCCAACTTCAATGTCAGGTTCATCTGCTTTCCAGTTGTGTTTCAATATATCCAAGGATGAAAAATTCATAGCCTCTCTAAGCACCTATTCCAGAGACCACCCAACCACTCTCACCTGTAAATCATACTTTTTCCTTATATCAAATTGGGTTTTCTCTGGATGCAACTTGTGATTGCTCCCTCTCATTCTCACACTGTGTAATTCGCAGGCAAGTCATAGAATCATAGAATCATTCAGGTTGGAAAGACCCTTGGGATCATCGAGTCCAACCACCAGCCTTACTCTACAAAGTTCTCCCCTACCCTATACCCCTCAACACCACATCTAATCTACTCTTAAACACAGTCAGGGATGGTGACTCCACCACTTCCCTGGGCAGCCAATTCCAGTGACTGACCACTCTTTCTGTGAAGATTTTTTTTCCTAATGTCCAGCCTAAACCTCCCCTGCTGCAGCTTGCAGCCATTCCCTCTTGTTCTAATGCTGATTACCCGTAAGAAGAGACCAGCACCAGCCTTTCTACAATGTCCTTTCAAGCAGTTGTAGAGAGTAACGAGGTCATCCCTCTGCCTCCTCTTCCTCAAACTAAACAGTCCCAGCTCCCTCAATCATTCCTCATAAGATTTATTCTCCAGGCCTTTTGCCAGCTTCATCGCCCTCCTCTGCACTCGCTCCAGCACGTTGAGATCTCTCTTGTGCTGAGGTGCCCAGAACTGGACACCAGACTCAAGGGGTGGCCTCACCAGTGCTGAGTACAGGGGGCCAATCAATCACCTCCCTACTTCTGCTGGTCACACTGTCTCTGATACAAGCCAGGATGCTATTGACCTTCTTGGCCACCTGGACATACTGCTGGCTCATATTTAGTCGCTTGTCAACCAGCACCCCCAGGTCCTTTTCTGCCAGACAGCAATCCAGCCACAGTTCCCCAGCCTGTAGTGATGCATGGGGTTGTTGTGGCCCAAGTGCAGGACCTGGCACTTGGCCTTGTTGAAGCCCATGCCATTAACAGTGGCCCATCGATGCAATCTATCCAAGTCCCTCTACAGAGCTTCCCTGCCCTCATGCAGACCAACATTCCCATCTAACTTAGTGTGATCTGCAAACTTACTGATGGTACTCTATATCCTTGTCTAGATCATCAATAAAGATGTTAAACGGAAATGGCCCCAATACTGATCCCTGAGGAACACCACTTGTGACTGGCTGCCAGCTGCATTTAACCCTTAACATTAACATTATCAGAGCACCAATCATAGAATCATAGAATCATAGAATCATTTAGGTTGGAAGAGACCCTTGGGATCATCAAGTCCAACCATCAGCCCTACTCTACAAGTTCTCCTCTACGCCAGATCCCTCAACACCACATTTAATCTACTCTTAAACAAGTGTGTTCTATTTTCTTTATGTGCAGTGGAAAACAGCAAGCTCCTTGTTTATCTATGCAGGCCTCTTGGCTTTTTTGCCTGACTTCCTCTTCATTGGGATGGACCTCTCCTGAGCTTGGAGGAGGTGATCCTTGAATACTAACCAGCTTCCTTGGGAACCTCTCCCCTCCAGTTCTTTTTCCCATGGTACCCTGCCAATCAGGTCCCTCAGCAGTCTAAAGCCTTCTCTCCTGAAGTCCAGGGTAGTGCACTTGCTGCACTTCCTCCTCATTGCCCTAAGAATCTTGAATTCTGCCATTTCCTGATTGCTGTAGCCAAGGCTACCCTTGAACTTGACATTCTCCACCAGCCCTTTCTTGTTGGTAAGGACGAGGTCCAGTACATCTCCTTTCCTTGTTGGCTCCTCTACCATTTGAAGAGAAAAGTTGTCGTTGACACATTCCAAGATCTTCCTGTATTTCTTGTGGCCTGCTGTGTTGTCTCTTCAACAGACATTGGGATGGTTGAAGTCCCCCATGAGGACCAGGGTGTGTGAGCGTGATGCTGCTCCTGTTTGTCTACAGAGGGCCTGATCCCCTGGTCAGGTGGTCTGTAGCAAACCCCTACTGTATTGTCACCTGTCCCTGTGCTCCCTTTAATCCTGACCCATAAGCTCTCTGTTGAGTCTTCATCCATCATGAGGTGGAGCTCCACATGCTCCAGATGGTCATTGACATAGAGTGCAACACCACCTTCTCGTCTCCCCAGCCTGTCCTTCCTGAAGAGTCTGTATCCCTCCATTCCAAAACCCCAGTAATCAGACACTTCCCACCAGGTCTCCATGATGCCAATAAGATCATAGCCCTAGAGGCACACGCATGTCTCTAACTCCTCTTGCTTGTTCTCCGTGCTGCATGCATTTGTGTAAAGGCACTGCAGCTCAGCATGTTTTCAATCTCTTTCTCAATTTTCTAGTTCCCCATGTGTACTTTAGGAGGTCTGAGGAAAAGTCAAGTATAAATAGGTCTATTCTTGACAGTAGAACAAGGGCAATCACACACAAGTAATTAAAAAAAATATAATTTATTTGTCTCAGTAAGTTAATTCTTATTCTTTTTTATAGTCTTTTTATATTAGACAAAGACATTATATTTCCTTAAATTAAAAATTTAAATTCTGCTTTGTAACATTGTGATTTCTTGACTGAAATATTTCAATCATATTCTCAAAATGGAAGCTATCTCATAAAGACAGTTTACTTAAACAGTTAGTTAGCCAAAATAAAAGCATTTTTTAAAAAAAATACACGAGATATCATTCTCTCTTTGGCATATTACTTTTTTTTTTTTTTTTTTTTCCTAGTAAAGGAAGAAAGTGAAGAAAAACTCCAGGCTTTCCACAAGAATATACAGTTGTCTAAACTAAGAAATGCACTTTCAAATTCCTCAGTTTCTCTTGGTTATTGCGCTGTGTCAAGAACTAATATTATTTCTTCATTTTCAGATGTCAGTGACTGAATTTTGCTCCCCATCAGCTGGAAGGACAATAAAAACTTCCATTAGTTTTATACACAAAGTTAGCTTAGCCTCTACTTACTTGCAACAATTCTGAGTGAATTTCAAGTTCTGTTGCATATTTTATAGAAATACTTTATTTCTTGGTTTTCTAGCTGTTAAGTTCTCCTTGGCTGGACATAACAGTGAAATTTCAGCTACTTTGTACTACTGACACATGATTTTTTACTGTCCTGGAGATGGACAGGAAGAACATGTGGTTTTCTCCAGTGCACCAGGCAGATTACTGCATATCATCTCAAATGAATTAATACAAAAGCGTTATCATTACTAAGGTGTGAAAGTTGATGGAAACACTTTGACCTGAAGTTTAGCTAACTGAGCACACCATGAGAAACTTTGGCACATACATAATGAGCTGCCGGGCAAGAAAAGGACACAAGTGAGCTGCTGGTCTGGTCAAATGCTGTATGTGACCACGGCAGTCTGTCTTGTTACCTATTTTAAACTTTTTTTTTCTTTCTTTTAAACTTTTTTTGCTTTCTATCCCATATGCCTAACTTCCTAGCAAACTTCATTGAAGCTGGACTAGTGGGTGAGAAGGAGACACCTGCACATGGAGAGACCCAACACGAGAACTGGTGACCTGGTGGGAGGATCCAGGTTCCAAACACAGAGATCAGATATGAGGAGCTTGTGAATTTGTGGTTGTTGTGGATGAAGAGAGTGAGGTTGTACCTACATCTCACTAACAAACTTCAGATCTTCTCAACTGGAGAGGAGCAAGAAGACTGGGATGTCTGTAATGCTATTTATGTGACTGCTGATGGTGTTGACACGGTGCTAATAAAGGCACCTGTGCTGGTTTTTGTGGCTGGCTGCATTAGCTTCCTCTCTGAGAGGGCTTCCTGTTGGGAAAACCCTTGCTGCTGCCTGGAACTGGGCCATCAGCCCCTGCACCTGTGAGACTGGAATGGAGAAACCCCTGTATATGGAAGAGCATTGCATTTGACTTCCCTTAACAAACTTGCCTACTAATTTTCTCTCATAACTCCTCAAAATATGGCAAAGAGAAGAGTTACTCTCTGTGTTAAGTTCCTTATAATTTAAAAAGTACCTGCAGTAGACTCTTGTATGTATTTCACACATTTAACATGAAATAGAAAGAGAACATGCCTCTGGATTTGTATCAGACAGCTCATGAAACACGTTTTTTGGCTCTGGGATATCTGGGAGTGCTGCTTTCCAACCGCCAATCCTGGAGGCCATAAGGGATGGAATAGAAAAATAAAAGTAATAACTGTCATGTGTCAAAACCATTGCACCCTTGAACCAGCTTTTATCTTCCTCTTCCAGGACAGAAGGGAAATGAAAATATACATGATCTCAGCACAGACTGAACACATACCAGGAAAACACTAAGAATTTGGACAGTAATAGCTGCATTTTTTGGTTAAAGATTCACTAGTAGTTATTTTCTTCTTTGAAAGGAAAACAAATTAATATTGCTCTTTAAGTCACGACAACCAGTGAAAAGTGGGTGTAGAAATTTTAACAAGTTGGAAGAACAATATCTACTATGAATTACTGGATATTTCCATACACAGTGCATGACAGCAGAAAATCCTTTTTCTTTCTGTTTGATTTATATGGTTTATTTCAAGAAGCAAGCTGTTTAGCTTATGTGCTCTCAGACACATTGTTTGTTAGGACAATTCTAATGAACGTTGTAAAATCTGTACTGGTAAGTAAAATCAACCTGTGTGTTTGCAATAAATTCATCAGTTCAAGAAACCAGAAAACTTACTGTGTAGACAGTCTACCTTGCAAATATTCAGAGCATCTGTACTGTTAATACAAGTAATTGCGTGTAATTTCTCTCCCTGCCATGTTGGCAGGAGAGGCCCTGGAAACAGTTGCGTGGATCAGCTGGGGAGGGACTTTGGGCATCATCATTCTAGTACTTGTATCAGGATCATTCATTTGGGTTAATTTCTACTACAGTGTGAGTGAACAAGTTTTATCTATACCCCAGAGACACCTCTATCTTATCTAAGAACTGCAGATGTTTCACATCCCCATGCAAAATAAAATAAATGCATAAATTATGTTTACCTTTTGCAGAACAAAATTGCAATGATTGCCACCAAAAGTGTTGCAACTGCTACCACAAGTAAAATCCATACTGAAGAAGAAATTATTTCATCATTTCCTGAAACAGTCATAAAGTGTTATTGTTAATAAAGAGGAATAGATGCGCAGCCATGTCAAACATCTACTCTGGGGACTGAGTGGTGAATGTCAGTCTGAAAAGCTTCACTTGATATAAAAATCAGTTCTTTAATTTAGGGCCTTAGCAGTAACATCTGCTGGGAAGGACTGACGTTGAGCCTGTTTGTCCATCCCCTGCAGTAAGCAGGTAGGCAGTTCTGATGCAAATGTGTAACTTTTTGTACTGATTTCCAGTGTCAGACTGTTAAGAGACGTAATAATTTTATTCCTTCTCTTCTCTTCAGTAACATAGAGGGAAACAAAAATTTTGCCAAGCCTTTACATATCTGTGTGTCCATAAATGTGCAGCAATGCGTGAGGTAAACAGGACACCACTGGGGGAAGAGCAGCCCAAGACATAGATTTTCATTCTTACCAAACTCTACAGGTGCACTCCACTCGCCCCAGGCTGAGTTCACGTAACAGGCACTGCCAGCTGTTCTCATTTTCAAGAGGTACTTCTTTCTCTTATTGGATCTTTCAAATATGTGGATATTCCCTCCTTCCTAGAAACAAAGCAAAACTGAGTTGTTTTTCTTCATTGTGTGTCTAGGTGTTGATAATATGCAAGTGCCATGTACCAGTGAAACTTTTACAAGGGTAGAAGAGCATTGCTTGTTAAATTAGACTACTGTTACAAAGGAAAAAAAATTAGTATGCATATTTATTATGTATGTAATATATACATATCTTTGTATCTCCTTTAAATAATAACCTGACACTCAGTAAACTTTTTATGTATAGAAGATTTTTGTCCTTTAAACTATATCCTGTAATTTCTTACAAAATAGTCTGATCTATTGATAATTTCCCTTGGCCCATTGACAGAGGTGGAAAAGGATCTGGAGTTGTCAATATTGCTAGAATTGAGGGATTTGAGGAATAAACTGTCTGCATGCACCTCTTCTTCCTTGGTCTTTGCATTATGACTTTTCCAGAAAAGCATAACTTTCCAGCCAAATCTGTAAACAAGTAGAAGTTTGTGGAAGGATGAGGCTGAGAGGAGACCTCATCACTCTCTACAACTGCTTGAAAGGACATTGTAGAGAAGTTGGTGCTGGTCTCTTCTCACAGGCAATTAGTGATAGAAAAAGAGGGAATGGCTTAAAGCTGCAGCAGGGTAGGTTTAGACTTGACATTAGGAAAAAATTCTTCACAGAGAGAGTGATCAGTCACTGGAATCGGCTGCCCAGGGAGGTGGTGGAGTCACCATCCCTGACTGTGTTTAAGAGTAGATTAGATGTGATGTTGAGGGATATGGTGTATGGGAGAACTTTGCAGAGTGGGGCTCATGGTTGGAATCAATCCCAAGGGTCTTTTCCAATCAAAATGATTCTATGATTCAACTATTCTATGACTGCAATACTTAGTGTTACTACAATTTACTAAAATATGCTTACTCTTGGATACTTTCAGGGTAGAGATGGGATGTGCAATCTGCACTGCTTGGAATGATGTGCAGCATACCTGGAGGACAGCCTCCATGCCAATGGATCCCAAAGGCCTTCTGCGGTCTTTGTTTTTCATAAAGAATATTAAATTCTTAGGAGGTGTTTTGTCTGTTTCTCCTTTCTCTGCTGTCACTGACGCGAAACTTCAAATTCTGATCCAAATATTTGAGGGGGAGAGCAGACAATATAATGCAAAATTGAAGGCTTTTCAACACACTTACAGGGTAATAATAGTCATGACAGTTTAGCAGTTTGACACATTCATGACATTTATAAATAAGGATCCATAGGACATTGAACACATACTGATCCCAGGGGTCTCCTCCAACCTAAATGATTCTATGATTCTACTGATAATAAGGCATTTGCATACTATTTACTTTTCAGAAATGATTATGAAACTAACATGCATTGCTGATTAAAAGGACAAGCAAACTTACTTGTATAGAAGTATATTTGATTTTTCCCTCAGAGTTATCCTGTAAATTGAGAAAAAAAAGTTTTATTTTTATGATTACTTGTTTTGTGTTCATTCTGCATTACTCTTTCCTATCTACTCGACAGTTTGTTCCAATGAACTAGTAATTTTTCTAAGATTTAGTTTCTACTATATACATCATCTACTATACATCATACATGCTAAATTTATACAGTAGCTTATTCCTCTATGGAAAAGTATTTGTTTTCCTTGCCACCAAAGCTTAGAAATAAATTTTATTTCAGATTGGTGAGTAAATTGAAACACAAGCAAATCAGACCTGAATGAAAACTGTAACTTTATTATTATATACACTGGGAAAAAACAAACAAGCAAACAAACAAAAACAACGGATATATATCTGTGAAATAAACTTTTCTGTTTACACCTAGTGTTTATAGTTTGCAATAAATGTCACTATATTTAATTGTAAATACTATGTAAATATTGTCTCCTTTTCCCTCAGATGAAAATATTCAGAACTGACATGGATTTACAGATATTTTAGGCTGCTTTCCAACTATATATTTGATAGAATAAAATTCAGTTTTCTCTTCTGAATAGCCATAGTGACTTCCATGTTGTCCTGGTGTAGCATCCACAATGACTGCAGACTATATAATCTCCATTAGCTTGTCAGTTATGTATTTTTTTCTATTATTTTGCATTCTGCATTACTCTATTTTCAAACAAAATAAAATTAATTGAAACTTCTTTTATCAAATAACTGCATGCATTCTCATATGGCATCTGAACATGAGTTTGGAAGGCATGCTGCTGTACAGGACAGCCTCTAGAATCTGTAAATAAACCAGCTTAAGCAGAGGGATCAATCTAGGAGAAAATGCAACAATATAGTCTCTTTTTTGTGTGTGTGTGTGCTTATATTTAAAATAATATATCAGAAATGAAAATAATGAATCATAGAATCACAGAATCATAGAATGGTCCCGACTGGAAGGGACCTCTAGGGTCACCTAGTTCAACCTCCCCTCAGTCAGCAGGGATACCCCCAACTAGACCAGGTTGCCCAGGGCCTTGTCTAGCCTCACCTTGAATATCTCCAGGGAAGGGGCCTCAACCACCTCCCTGGGCAACCTATCCCAGTGGTCCACCACCCTCACGGTAAAGAATTTATTCCTACTATCCAATCTAAATCTGCTCTTCTTGAATATGAAGCCATTGCCCCTCATCCTGTCGCTGCAGGCCTTTGTAAACAGACCTTCCCCAACCTTCCTGTAAGACCCCTTCAGGTACTGGAAGGCTGCTATTAGGTCTCCCCAGAATATCCTCTTCTCCAGGCTGAACAATCCCAGCTCCCTCAACCTGTTCTCGTAGCAAAGGTGCTCCAACCCCCTGATCATTTTCATGGCTCTCCTCTAGACCCACTCCATCAGGTCCATGTCCTTCCTGCACTGAGGGCTCCAGACCTGCACACAGTACTCCAGGTGATGTCTCATCAGAGCAAAGTGGCAGAATCACCTCTCTGGATCTGCTGGCAATGCACCTTTTGATACAGCCGAGGATTTGATTTGCCTTCTGGGCTGCAAGTGCACACTGCCTGCTCATGAAGTCATGGAAGACTTTAGAAAGTGGAGTTCCAGAAGAACAGCTGGTCTTTTGCAAATTTGGGAAGATGAGATGTATTAAAGGGCACTCTGTTTAAAAAAATGAAGGAGAAAATGTGTACAATAGTTAAGAGACTTCCTTCTGCAGGGGATGGTTGCACCAATCTACTAACCTGATGCGACGGACGTCTGTTGCTTGCCAGGGGCGAGGATCCAGGGTGATGCAGAAAGACCGCTAAATTTGTCTGGCCATTGAACTATTATCCTTTGCAATATAGTAAATGCTAGACAGTGACATAATTACTAATCTGAAAACTGCTAATAATAATTTTAAAAATGATAGGCAATTCAGAATACGTGTGTATTGAATGTTCTTTACAGGCCAAATATTATATGTATTAAGAGACTTCAAGAAGTATGTCTTGAGCCAGCAATGCGCTTTTATTCCAACATCACACAGTTTTCTCTAAACTTTCTTTGCTGCAAAGGCCAAGGTATTTGGAGAGGTTATGCAGCTTTGCAGCAGTTAGTTGGTCTTGCTAGAAACGTCTCCTATGAGATAATGAACCCAATCCAGACTAAGAAATTCAAAGTAACAGAAATCTATGGACGATCTTCAATCATCCACTACGTGGCCAAATCTGGTTGTTGTACGGGTAGACTTTTCCTTTGTAGCCACTCTCTGCCACCCTGTGGTCATTTGACGCAATTTCTTCAATTGTAATAGGTCTACTCTTGCAGCAGAACACAACACTTTTTCCCTCTTGCTTCAAAAAGACTTGTAAAGTCAAGGCCTGAATTTTACTTTCATTAGCTTAAATTATTTCCTCAGTAATCTGTGCTTATTCATATGGCCTTTCTGCTTTCTCTAACATTTTTTTTTTTCTTCATACTCATACTTGTTAAGTGGATACACTTTTCGCTGCTCGGTATTTACAGCTGATCTGTGCCCTTTCACAGAGATGCAGTCATCACTGGAAGGACTCCAATCCAGCACAGCTCCAACAGGTCTTAGTGAGAGAAATGCCTCTTGTGAGTTTTGTCACAGCCAAAGCTCTGATCAAGTCTCAAGTAACTATGCTTCTCCTCTGCACAGCACGGTCAAGCAGTGTATCTTCAGGAATATCTCACACAGAGGAACACATATTACAAGAAAAGTGTGGTATGGCATCATGTGTTTCCACAAGGGAATATAGTGCTTATGTATGTGGAAGGCTACAACATGCAAGAGGAATTGATTTTCTTTCTGCCCATGTGTACTGCTAAATGCAAGCATATGTATTAATGTTAAATATAGCTGAAGAAATTCCTCTTACCTTATAGTTTATGATGATTTCATATTTAAAACAGTTGTCTTTGTTAGAATGACTTATTTGGGGTCGTTGCCATTGAATTATGCAATCATTTTTAGCTTCATCACAGCTGACAGTGATATTTGATGGAGGCATGAGCTTTTCTGAAATGGTATAACCAAGAATTCAGATAATTAAAATCACTTGGTCTCTTTTTGCTTTGACAATAGAGAGTTCAATTGCAAGTGACATCTTTGCAAAGAAAGGTACTCTGGGTATTTTAAGGAACTTTATTAGAAATAATTAAAATATGAAAGTTCTTTAAATCCTGTCCCCAGGATCAGAAAAATCAGAGGCTAAGACAGACAGCAAGACTTAGGAGCATGCAAAGATACAAACCTTCTCCATTTAGGTTTTTAGATGAGTAGGTAGAGTCCTATCTTCTTTCTACAAGGATGGTTTTTACTGCTGAAGAACAAACTGATGCTAAACCTAATGTCAGAAACCTGAAGGTCATTTCATTCCTCAAGGTGCCTAACAGGATGGTTCTGTAACATGAAGTTGTTGTGTACTTGGTGGTGTGAACTATGAAGTTTATTCCCTCCTTCTAAAAAGTAGCCATGCAAATTTAAGAATGACACTTCAGTTTTGAGAATGTAGCCAACTTCTTCACATATCTCCCCTAAATTCACAGATGTGAGAAAAAATTTGAGGACCTTTATATTTTGATCATCACCAAAGACTTGATTATTGTAACAGCAAAAGACAGCCACTCATGACAGAAATTATGATAAAACACTGACAGAATACCTTGATTTCAGCTAGATTGCTACTTCGTATCAATATTTAGAGACAGACCTGGCCTATTTGTGATGGACTCTTCAGACAAAGAACAGTCTTGTTTCATCTCCTATGACTGATACTACAGCTTAATTCCTTCTCCTTATAGAATGAATCCTTGTTTGTCCATTTTTTTGAGGCAATAGCAAAAACTTTGCCAACAAGGCTTTGGCACAGTAAAGTTAATTGCACAGGAAGCTTCCAAATTAGAGCACTACATGTGAAAGAACTTATGAAAACCTGGAGTACCGTGTACACATTAATATTCCATAACAAGGTATGGTGCTGGGTTACGACTTTCCCACGGGGAATCAGAAATCAATGCTCAGATGAACCCCTGAAAAGTCTCCTCCATTGAAAACCTTGGGTACCACTGAAAGGACATCAGGGGGAGGTAAAATCTTTTAGGTCCTGTGGACACTGTTGGAGAAAGACCTAAAACCAGTAAGGGTAGGTTGATAAAGAATCTGAGGTAGGCTGCAGCTGTTGAGCTTCTGGCTTAATTTCCCTCATTGCTCTTTTGCTTGGGTAATAGTTTTTCTTGAAAACACCACAGTCTCTTACTTTTGACTCTAGGCGGGACAGAGTACAAGATTCCTTCTTAGGGAAAAATGCT
This sequence comes from Jacana jacana, assembly GCA_013400555.1. Taxonomy (NCBI): domain Eukaryota; kingdom Metazoa; phylum Chordata; class Aves; order Charadriiformes; family Jacanidae; genus Jacana; species Jacana jacana. Next base: position 12,710 of record VZTM01006582.1, on the reverse strand, counting down.
CTACTATCCTCATGCAATAGTGAAAACACAGCAGAAAGACATTATTTACTTACCAATTTTATATAGTTGAATGTACTCATCATAGAACTGTATCTGGGACTCTTTGCTAGACCCGTTCAACAGGAAGTAAGCTTTTTCAGGCTTTGCCATCACATTTTTGAATCTGCATCCCATGTTTCTGCCATTTTCATCTTTAATGTAAAGCTCACATTCCATTGCATCATCATATCTGTATATAGCAAAGTATTTTAGTTATATGCGGGCAGTGTGATTTCCAAATGAGAATGCAGACTTTCCTCGAGTCCAGCAGACCTTACCTTGAGTACTGCCAGTAGAGAAAATACTGAGTATCTTCTGGAGCATTCCTTCCTGCTTGCCAAGTGCAGTTCATGAGGGAAACATTATAAATCACACAGGAGAAATTTTCAATGGCTGACCCATTCATGCCTGCAAACACAGGAATATCCGTGATGAAGAAAAATCATGTGACTGCTCCAAGCTGGACCATGACAGATGCTTAGTTATGTTAGATACCTGCAACTCCTGCTGGTTATTGCCTGGATTAGGAACGACTTGCTTCATTTTAGGTAGAAGCACTGAAAGATAGCTGCACTGACAGATTCAATGAAGAATTCGTCATGGATAAATCCTCCAAAGAAATGATCATAATTGCCTCTAAGCCTCATGGGAGCCTACACTGTGTTATAACAGGCTGATACTTAAAGTGAATGCCTCTATGCTTTGAATTGTTCCTATTCAAAAAGAGACACTGGTGACACAATGTCACAAACTGCAACATTTGCCTGTCATCCTTCAGTACCCTGCTATAGCATTTGTACTTGAAGGATGTTCTTTAGGACCCTGTCAAATGAATGAATAGCATGAGAAACTTTCCTGTGGACTCCAGAGAGGGAGAGACACCCAAACGCAGAGCTGTGAAGTTTTTAAAGACTTCAGAGAGGTGTAGATGTAAACTTCATAGGTGCTTCTGCTCTGCAGTGATACGTTCTTCCACCTTGGATTACTATGAGGAATCTTTTCCTGATCCCAAAAGTAACAATTTAATCTGTAACACCCTCCCTCAACAAAACCGAATAAGGAGACTGAACATATCTTTCAAAAGGAAGGACTAGTTATCCATCCTTTCATAAGGAATCAGCAAATACTTTGAGCTTGACAAGGCAGGAAGTAGTGCCATTTTGTATATGCCAGCCAACTCCATGTTTCTTAAATAAACCTCATTCTCTTAGCAGTCTCATTTTTATTACCCCTCTCATACAAAGAAGAGTAAATTCTGTCAGAGCTTTCATTACTGTGGATGGGACAGAGCAAAGTTTCATGCATTTAACCATGAGTTACACTGGGACAAAATTCAAGATTGCACAGATTTCTCAAGGAAGAACTTCAAATTACAGCCATGACCTTGTTTCACTTGCATTTTTAATAACATTTTAAAGCCTTAAAAAAGTGGTCAATAAAATATTAGCACAAAGAGTTAAAAGAGAATTAGCAAGTGAAAAGACAGCACCAAGAAGGTGTAAACTGAGGGCTAAAAAATTGCTGAGGTAGTTATAGGAAACTTCTTTTTCACGGAAATAAGGCTGTGAACAAGAACCGAGGAACCTGTTCATCTTACAGGAAACATATAAATTAAGTAATGAAGGATTTCAGTTTTTCTTTTACCCCCAGTCCATTGGAATTAGGCAAATCCTTTCCCAAAGACTAGAGTATTACCTTGAGGTATATATCTGCATATGCTTGAGTATGTACCATTCCTGTTCACTGCTGTAACATAAAAGCTTGTCCCATTGTGCAGAGGAGGTGATATATTTCCAAACATGCATTTCATATTCTCTGCCTGAAAAATGTCATGCAGAAAGTGTGCTTTTTAGTTTTTCATCTATTGGTTTACACAGTACTACTCCTTGTAGAAAGTGCTTAAGCTTGTGCCTGATTTGTAACAGTGGGACCACTACAATAATGAAGTACTGACGTCTTCCCAGGCTCGAGAACTCTCTTCCCAGAAGTTTTCAGGTAATGAACCTTTACCAGTGCAAGGTTCAGTGCTTCCCTCCAGAAAACCTCATGGCAATGTTAGGAACAGCAGTTCCTGCCCTCCCTCTACCTATAGTCCACAACAGTCCACCAAATCATTTGAACCACTTCAAAGTCCAGCATATGGATTTTCATAAGAGTCAACAGAAGTCTGTAACATGGTTTACACTCCTTTGAAAGGCAAAGGGAGATACCCCATAAATAACTGCCTGTGCAAGGAGCTGGCTTGAGGTTCATTTCCATCAACATTAGCTTTCTGAAAACTGGCACCTAATTTGGGCAAGTCATATAGGTGCCTTGTCTATGCAGTGGTGTAGGAAGACACAGATAGTGGCATATAAGATGCATGGGATACACTGCCTTCAGGTAGAGGTTGCACCTATCTAGCAGTTCCTGAAAGAGCTTAAAAGACTTTAATTTCCATGCTTAGATGGTTGAAATGAGGGTGGCATGAATCTACTCAAACCAGTGGTTACTGATACAGGTGATATAACTGCATGGAGTATCAGAGGATATTTTCTAGAAAACTGCCAGATTTTCTAGAAACTGTCTATAGAAATGTTAATATTTTTCATAGATGTGGTATACATCTTGCTTTACACAGTAGTGTTGTGTAAAGTGTTTCTTCATTCATGCAAACTAGACTGTCAAAACCAATACCTTCCTGTTCCTGTTCCTTTTCCTCAAATGTTATTTTGGAGGTTACCTACCCAATCAGATGCACAGGAAGTATTGGCTAAATGGACGGAGGCAGCTTTGGGCTCTAGAGGANAGAAAACAGAAGAAAGCAGAAACAGAAGCTGCCTTTTCATACAGCCATGACACTTCGCAAGTAGTTAATTTACACAAGACCTGAGTTCTAGATTTCCTGTCTGCTATCAAAAGTTTGGACCTGAATGGGAGCTGAACTCGACAAGGAATGTGAAAAAATAATTATAAGGGCTTCTACTGGTATGTTGGTCAGAAAATAAAGATTAGTGAAAGCATATCTGATAATTAAGACAGTGACAACTGACACAGAGAAAGATGAGGTACTCAACAAATTTTTGCCTCAGTGTTCACTGACAATCTCTCTTTCCACATCCCTCAAGTCCCCAAATCTCAAGGCATGTCGTCTCCCTCCCATCATAAGGGAGTATCAGGTTTGAGACCACCTGAAGAAACTGAGCATGACTAAGTCCATGGGACCCAATGAGATGCATCCTAGAGTACTAAGGAAATTGACAGATGTGGTTGCCAAGCCATTCTCCATTATATTTAAAAAGAGTCATGGCAGTCACGTGAAGTCCCCAGTTATTGCAGAAAAGTGAATATCACACCCGTTTTTAGAAAGGGTCATAAGTAGGATCTGAAACTAGATTATATTTAGAAGTTCCCTTCCAACTCAAACTGTTCTATGATTGTATGAACCTGCTGGGCCCTCAGGAGCCACTCCAGAAATATTGTGTCTTCACAGGCTCCTGTGTCACACCAACCAGCCCTGAGCAAGCACATCACTGCATCTGACTGTGTTTAAGAGTAGATTAGATGTGGTGTTGAGGGATCTGGTGTAGGGGAGAACTTGTAGAGTAGGGCTGATGGTTGGACTTGATGATCCCAAGGGTCTCTTCCAACCTATCTGATTCTATGATTCTATCTTCTAATGTCCTCTGCATGCTTATGTTTTCAGATAAGTCAATAAGGACCCATGTATCCAATTCAGTCAGTCCTTAGTANAAGAAATTAGCTAAGGCAGGAATGATACATGTATAGGGAAAAGAATAATCCCAAGAGCACAACTTGCTTTGAAGTATCTGTGCAACTTGTAGAGGTCAGTGAAAGAGAAAACTATTCTGCTTAACAAACATAGTGGCTGCAAATCAGGAAATGCTTAGCTTCTTCTTAGCTGTCTTCTCTGTGTAAGCACAGAAAACAGAAGAAAGCAGAAACAGAAGCTGCCTTTTCATACAGCCATGACACTTCGCAAGTAGTTAATTTACACAAGACCTGAGTTCTAGATTTCCTGTCTGCTATCAAAAGTTTGGACCTGAATGGGAGCTGAACTCGACAAGGAATGTGAAAAAATAATTATAAGGGCTTCTACTGGTATGTTGGTCAGAAAATAAAGATTAGTGAAAGCATATCTGATAATTAAGACAGTGACAACTGACACAGAGAAAGATGAGGTACTCAACAAATTTTTGCCTCAGTGTTCACTGACAATCTCTCTTTCCACATCCCTCAAGTCCCCAAATCTCAAGGCATGTCGTCTCCCTCCCATCATAAGGGAGTATCAGGTTTGAGACCACCTGAAGAAACTGAGCATGACTAAGTCCATGGGACCCAATGAGATGCATCCTAGAGTACTAAGGAAATTGACAGATGTGGTTGCCAAGCCATTCTCCATTATATTTAAAAAGAGTCATGGCAGTCACGTGAAGTCCCCAGTTATTGCAGAAAAGTGAATATCACACCCGTTTTTAGAAAGGGTCATAAGTAGGATCTGAAACTAGATTATATTTAGAAGTTCCCTTCCAACTCAAACTGTTCTATGATTGTATGAACCTGCTGGGCCCTCAGGAGCCACTCCAGAAATATTGTGTCTTCACAGGCTCCTGTGTCACACCAACCAGCCCTGAGCAAGCACATCACTGCATCTGACTGTGTTTAAGAGTAGATTAGATGTGGTGTTGAGGGATCTGGTGTAGGGGAGAACTTGTAGAGTAGGGCTGATGGTTGGACTTGATGATCCCAAGGGTCTCTTCCAACCTATCTGATTCTATGATTCTATCTTCTAATGTCCTCTGCATGCTTATGTTTTCAGATAAGTCAATAAGGACCCATGTATCCAATTCAGTCAGTCCTTAGTACTTAAAAATGCTCATCTGCACAGCAATGAGATGCCTCTCACTGAAGTTCCTCTGAAAGCAGGAAAAGAGGCAACCTTACACTTCAGTCCCATCAAGGCCCTAATTACAGAAGATTCCTTTGAAGGCAAGAATTTCACGAGAGTGGCCAGAGAGGACAGATATGCCTCAGTACTAAGACAGGTCTTAATAAAAAAAACTAGAAAGGACTGCTAAAACTGAGACTACCTTTTTTCCTCCCAATGGCACTTTTTTCAGTTACTTAATGATATGAAAGAAAAAGATGAAAACGTAATAATTAATCTCTGTTAAAACTTTACATAGAAAATTTACCATTATAGTCTCAGTAAAATCTCCTGCAGTCACTGAACACTGGTCCTCAGTGAAATTCATGATATTCATTCAATTCAGTTCCCTTTTCCATTGATTTAGCATCAAATTTCTAATAGGTGAGTCTGACATCTCTGCTGCAAGTGTCGCATAACAGGATGAGTAAGGTGCAGGACTGATTCCCAGATTTTCAGGTGCAGCAGTTATTACCTAGCACATCTAAGACAGAAGGCAAGTCATGCACAGCTACCCATAAGGAGAAGTAATTTACACCATCTTAGAGGATTACCTCATGGAAGAGTTTTACTCACAGTCTGTGCAGTGCCAGCCAACACACAACTGAGTGATCAGCATCATCCACTGTGTCACGAAGATGAGAGCTAGAGGTGTGACCATCTCTTCTTCCTTGGAAACAGAGAACAGTGAAACTTGCTGAAGGTGAAAGATATCAGTGCAAACAACTCTCATCTGAAGTTGTCTAGTCTGATCTGCTGATATGCCTGCTCCTACACCATCTGACCACCTCAGTTCTAGTGGGGGAAAAGATTAAATAGACTTCTCAAGCAGTCAGGGAAATGTTCAAATAAAGTGTAAAGAAGTTAAAGAAATTGTCCTTCTCTGTACCAAAAAAAATTGTGTGATGACTCATAAGGCTAGTGATCTTGTGACCACTGCATAAACTTTATGTACGTATATCTGATGGCTGGTCTCAAGGTCATTTATCTATCTGTTATATAAAAAGGTTAGGATGAAGAGATGTCAAGCAGGAAGGTAAACAGCTGCAAGTAGAAAATATCAAAATGGGTGACATAAATTTCAATCCGCTTGAGCTACCCAAGAGTGAATAAGGTGTGTTTGATGAGGGTATTAATTCATGTACTTTCAAGGAATTTTTTTTATTATATGCTTAAAAGTAGATCTAGGAGCCGTGTCAAACTTCTACAAATTCAGTACCAAACACAGTAAGAAAATTAGAATTGTGTGGCTTGGACCTTTCCTTGCAAGCACTACATACTTCATTAGCAAAATATTCCTTTAGACTACGCTCATGTATTCCTCTGACAGACTTGGATTTTGCCTGGGACATCATCCCTCTAGCCCTGGGCTTCCTAGAGTCTCAATGAATACCTCAGAAAACAAAATAGTTGGAAAGACAAAGATGGACCTACCTTCTACTTCAAAACTTCTTTGATCTTGTTTACCTTTCTATCATAGTCTTCAGGCTCAGAGAAGATAGGAGGACTCGTGTAGTGGTATAGCTATAAACAGGGCTGTCTCCCTTGCTGTTTGTGTTTTGGGGAACTGTTGTATCATCGGAAGTGTTGCGAGATACAATGTTCATCACTTCCCTCCTTTTCATGAAATTGCACAACTCATGAACAAGCAGTTAGCTGGTTAAACTTCCCTTTCTGTTGTACTAGTTCTTGGGAATCATTGAATCACAAAATGGTTTGAGTTGGAAGCGACCTTAAAGATCATCTAGTTCCAATCCCCTGCCATGGCCAGGGACACCTTCCACTAGACCAGTTTGCTCAAAGCCCCATCCAGCCTAATCTTGAGTCCAGCAAGTGCATAAATTATTTTCTTTTACAGGTATTTTTTTTCCAGCTCTAAATAATACTGAGTACTATAAAGCATCTCCCAACACAAACCATGTCTAGGGGCTAAGAGCACTGGAGGTTCCCCACAGTGGGTGAGGGCAGAGCCTGTCCCACCCCAGCCAGGTGCAGGTAAGCCAGGAGCACCAGGGCAGCCACAGACCTGGACATCAGGCACCTCCCTGGGGATGGGCTGAAGCCAGTATGTGGGCCAATGGGTGGGCCTAGCAGAGGGGTCCAGGCAGTGCAGGGCTGTGGGGAGCTAGAGACTGGCCCTGCTGTGGTGTCACTGGGGCAGGGGCTGACATCACCAGAGGTCATGGGCTGTGGGCAGAGGCGGAGAGCCCTGGGGGCGCTGGGCAGAGATCATCTGTGGAGACACTTAAGGAGACGACAAAGCAAATTTTATAAGTTCCTTAAGCCTGTGGAAAAACAGGATTTAAAGTCTTGGATATGAGGTTTTCAAAATACAATACTATCAAAAGTTGTGATCTGTGTTATCTCTTAGTCTGTTTCTCTAAGTGTCAAAAAAAAGCTATATTACAATCCACTGCAGTGTCAAAAAAAAGCCATATTACAATCCACTGCAACAAGAGACAAAATTTTACGAGTAGTAAGCATCCAGCTACAAAAAGCCACTCACTCCAGGGCTTGCTGCCGAGCGTTTGTTCCCTTCTCAGGTCATATCCATGCATTTTCTTAAGGAGAGGGTTATTATAAACAGTATATAACATCAAAACCTCCTTTATATCCTGAAAGGCTTTGCTTCACAGAAGACAATGTAATTTGCTTAATATGGTGATTCATAATCTATACAAAGTAATTTCATTTCTTTGCACATTGAAATTGAAACATCACTAGAAAATACAGCATTTTTTCAAACAGCAAGATATGTCAACATTTTCCTCTTAAAAACAGGCAGATCTGTTCTGCTGGAGATAAAAACAAGAATTGTCCATGTGCTTCCCTGCCAAACCCATTTCTTGCCTGCTATATTTGAAAAAAGTCATCTGTTGCCCAGGACCCTTCCAGAATGCTGCAGGATTCACCTTTATCAGAATCACAGGGTCATTCCTATCCTATTGCTTACTTATTGACATACAGAATGATGTAACTGTATCAACAGTAGTTAACATATCATCTATTCATATAATGGTTAGAGTTGGAAGAGACCTTAAGATCATCAAGTTCTAACCCCCTGCCATGGGCAGGGACACCTCTGACTAGACCAGGTTGCTCAAAGCCCCATCCAGCCTGGCCTTAAACATAGAATCATAGAATCATAGAATCAGATAGGTTGGAAGAGACCCTTGGGATCATCAAGTCCAACCATCAGCCCTACTCTACAAGTTCTCCCCTACAGCAGATCCCTCAACACCACATCTAATCTACTCTTAAATACAGTCAGGGATGGTGACTCCACCACCTCCCTGGAAAGCTGATTCCACTGACTGACCACTCTCTCTGTGAAAAATTTTTTCCTAATGTCCAGCCTAACCCTACCCTGCTGCAGCTTGCAGCCATTCCCTCTTGTCCTGTTGCTCATTGCCCATGAGAAGAGACCAGCACCAACCTCTCTACAATGCCCTTTCAAGCAGTTGTAGAGAGTGATGAGGTCTCCCCTCAGCCTCCTCTTCCTCAAACTAAACAATCCCAACTCCCTCAATCGATCCTCATAAGCCTTATTCTCCAGGCCTCTCACCAGCTTCATTGCCCTCCTCTGTACTCGCTCCAGCACCTCGATATCTCTCTTGTGTTGAGGTGCCCAGAACTGGACACAATACTCAAGGTGTGGCCTTACCAGTGCTGAGTACAGGGGGACAATCACCTCCCTACTTCTGTTGGTCACTCTATTTTTTATGCAAGCCAGGATGCCATTGGTCTTCTTGGCCACCTGGGCACACTGCTGGCTCATGTTCAGCTGCCTGTCGACCAGCACCCCCAGGTCCTTTTCTGCCAGGCAGCTCTCCATCCACACTTCCCCAAACCTGTAGAGATTCATGGGGTTGTTGTGGCCCAAGTGTAGGAGGCCATGCCATTAACATTGGACCATCTATCTAGTCTGTCCAAGTCCCTCTGTAGAGCATCCCTGCCCTCAAGCAGATCAACACTCCCACCCAACTTAGTGTCATAACACTTAAACAGTTCCAGGGATGGAGCATCCACAACTTCCCAGGACAACCTGTTCCAGTGCCTCGCCATACTCATACTAAAGATTTTCTTCCTTATATCTAGTCTAAATGTCTTTCAATTTAAAACCATTACCCTCCATCCTATCACTCCACTCCCAGCTAAAGAGTCCCTTCCAGTCTCTCCTCTAGGCCCCTTTGAGGTACTGGAAGGCTGCTATAAGGTTTCCCTGGAGCCTTCTCTTTTCCAAACTGAACAACCCCAACTCTCTCAGCCTATCTCCATAGGAGACGTGCTCCACCTTCTTATCATCTTTGCGGCCCTTCATTGGACCATTCTAATGGGTCCATGTCCTTTCTGTGCTGAGGACTCCAAAGCTGGACACAGTGCTCCAGATGGGGTCTCACCAGAATGGAATAGAGGGGTAGAACCACCTCCCTTGACCTGCTGGCCACATATCTTTTGAGCAGCCATTTTGACACATAACTAAGGTAAAGTTATTACCAAAAGAGAAAGTGACAGATAATGCTGTGCTGACTCCCTTTGGGTACAAAGAGGGCTTACTTTTCAGATACCCAGAAATGCCTAGGCTCACGAGTATTTCTGTTTCCTAGATTTCTGCTAGAGTGTGAGTTTTACAAGCTGTAAGTGTGCTATCATTTACCAGGTTCATTTTCTTATGTGGCTTGTAAACATGAATGATACTGAGCTGTCACTGAGACCAGCCAACACCACAAAGTGGATATCTAATTTTTTTTTTTTTCTCCATAACTCATACAGTATAAAGGGAACGGGTGTAGCACTCTGTAGCAAGTCTACTCATTTTATAAGCATCTTTTTGACTACAAAAATAATTTGTAGTAAAAAAAAAATAAAATTGAACCAGCTCACCTTCTGCTCACATGTTGCACTAGAAGTATAAAGCAAGTCCTGATCTGAAAAGTAATTTATTAAGTGACTCTCTATGGTTGTGTTCATGCATTTGTTCATGTCTGTCAGTTAACTCAGTGTTGATTGAGAAGATGAACAACACACCTTGAGTTTCCATAAATTATGAAAGCTCTAGTCATCCACAGAAACAGTAATCACAAGAGAAACAACAGAACCTGTCCTGGTCTTTTGTAGTTTCGGAGGGAAAGGACAAAGGCAATGGTGGCTTTATAAGGACCAAGTCATGGGAGTTCACTTTCTTCATATGCCAGGAGAGATTCAAATTGTAACACAGGAAAACGGTGTTATGAAGCAAACAGTGGGAATGTGGAACAAATAGGAATAGGTGGATATTCTACCAAAAAGTAGATTTAGTCATTGAAGAAGCTCTTTTTGATAAGAATCACTGTTACTATCCTTATCACATTAAAGTTGTCAACAGACAAAGCAACTGAAAGTTTACACTTCAGATCTGGATCCATGAGGAAAAAGTAGTCCATTGTCAGAAGTTTCACTGCACTTCTGATTAAAGGAATTCCCGCTTACCCATGTAGGTATTTTTTTAACATTTACTGGAAGAAAGAACTGATCACAAAGAATGAAGAAAACCACACACCTTATTGCATCTTCATCTTTGGAAGACAAGCACTCAATTTCATGGTGGTAACAAACTGCATTTCACGGGGAATGAGGGGGTTAGAGTACCCAGGGTAATAAAATCAGGGCCATAGGAAATGTCACAGAGAATCAAATAGGGATCCTCAAAAATTGAGGAAGACAGTTTCTGTGTATCTTCCTTTGTCCTTATCCACAGTCTTTCACCTCCATTGGTCTCCCTCCTCTAATAGGTTAGCTCACAGAGCACTAAGCAACCTCCAACCCATTCCATCAGGAGACACATCCAATCCAGAACCTCTTCTCACCCTCTGGCACCTCACACCTTAGGAGTGGAGAAGGGAGGTGATCCACACATCTCTGAGATTGGGCTGGGTGAGAGAAGGACTAGGATCAATTGCACCAAAGTTGCATTTCCTGAACTTGCACTACTTTAAGGGTGGCATTTAAGGGCAGCTGTTGCTGTGAGGGGGGTGTAGCTGCACACTTCTACATAGATTTCTTGGCAGAAGCAGTTGGAACACAAGGTTGTGCCCACTGATGGCTATGGCTAGATTCCTGGGCAGCGTCTGTAACTGAGAACTTTTCATCACACTGTTTAATGTTGATGCAGTGGGATGCAGACTGTCCTGGGCAACTGTGGTTTTTTTTCTGTGCCTATATCTGGTGCTGGGAAGTGTCATCATCTCCCAACCTTAGAGTCATCCCAATTATGCATAACAAATATAAACACATCTGTCCAGTGCTGGGTTCTCTTTCTCCAGATGAACTCCCATGCACAGCCCTGTGCTCCCACCCTGAAGTTCTCCTGAGCCTGTGGAACAGACAGCAGAGGAGTAGTGTGGTCTTTGGTACTCCCTCAGATTATACATCTCTGTAACAAAATAAGGAAGTCTGTTTTTGAGGTTTCAGGGTTTAGGTATTTTTGTTTTTAAACTGGAATATGCTGCAGCAGAACAATCCAAGCAGCCCACAAGAACAGTGATGTTACCACAGGCAAAGAAGCTCTCCTACACAGGGGATTTCTTTACTTGCCTATATTTAGGGGAAGTCTGCCCTGAGGCTTTAAAAAATGCAATTATTTTTTTTCAACATCAAAAAAAAAGGCCAGAAAACTAGTGTTGAATGGCCTCACCAGAAGCTGTAAGATAAATGAGAAGAAGAAAGGAGAAAGGAGAGGAGAGGAGAGGAGAGGAGAG
>VZTM01006581.1:16008-75277 GCA_013400555.1 Jacana jacana | reverse complement strand
CACACTGTTTTTTATGCAAGCCAATTCCTTGCAAAAGACATCTGGTGAAAAATTGAAGCCTCATAAAAATTACTAGAAAGAGGTAGTTTGTTTTTTTCAACTCTTTGCTATTTAATAAACGCCGCATGGAAGACAAACGCTTTGGGAACTCCTGACATTCAGCTTTGCCCATTCCCACACGTAAAGAAGAAAGCCAAAAAGTTGAAAAGCTCCTCCTACAGCCAAGCTCTGGTAAGCAGCACAAGGCAAAGGCGTGCTGTCTGTGAACAGAGGGAAGCCACCATCAGCCATCGCTGCAGAATTCATTTGCAAATCCTGGGAGCGCTCTGCTCTCTATTGTAATTTCAATTCACAGGCAAAAAGAAGAGATTTTTTTTAGTTCCTATCATCTGGGTTGTCTGCTCATAGCACTGGATGTCCCATCGCTGCAGCCCAAGCAGGGACAGACCCTCCAAACTGCAATGCGGAGGAACTGCCCACACCTTCCAGGTTTGGGTTTCTTAAGGAAAAAAAAAAAAAGAAAAATAGCTATTCATGATCAGAGACTCAAGGTCTGTTTTTTTTGTGTTTTCAAACCTTTTCAGCTTGATGCAGAACACATGAAAAGAACGGGAGATGCAGGACGTAGATCAGCGATGGGTTCCTGAGGACAGGCTAACCCAGAGATGGGACTCACCATCCAAGCAACCCCAGCCAGAAGTGACTCCATGTGCTCAGCTCCCAACGAGGAGCTAAAGCACAGGATGAAGGCAAGAAGGGGGCTTCTCCTGTAAACTCATCTGGCCACCTACGGACCCCAGCAGCTTCCCCACCGCTTCCTGCACCCTGCTGCCCCGAACTGGTTGTGTAAGATCACAAACTTCCTCCTGGGAGCAAACCCCCTCCAAGCCACCAAGAAAGAAAAGGAATGGTAGAGAAAAAAAAAAGCAACAACTTTCTAAAACTTTTCTTTCTTCGTGAAAAGAGAAGTTTTGAATTGACTTTTAAATCCAAACCACGGTGATTAACCTTATGCCTTGGCAGATTCCTGTTTGGGGTTTTTTTCCCCTCAAGACTTCCATAAAAATGTTCTCCACTTTTTAATCGGAACTTGAAATATTTACAAGGGAGGAGTAATGCATCAGGAGCACCTGCCTGCCTGCATTTGTGTGCAGATACTGAGGTGGGGAGACATGGCCACAGAGCGAGCCCCCTCTGAGGATGCCAACACTGCAACAGCCACAAGGGAAACCTGGAATCCTTTTTTGGATCTCAATCCCTATCAGCCTCTCCATCCAGATACAGAAGACACCCTTTTATATTTTGATACCAACATACTTTCCAGACTCAAGTGCCAATTGGTATTTTCCATGTGAAAATTCCCAATAGCAACAGATTTTGGTGCCAGTTGAGGTCCTTCCAATGGCTTTTCTTTCTTTACATCCATCACGATCTGCATTTTCCTGTGAACGAGGCCTCGCCTTGAAAAGTTTAGTGGTTCTTTTGGCCCATTCCCCCAGGGAAAGGAATAAACCTCTGGCTGCAAAACCGACTTCAACGCACGGGCGACGGAGGAACTTCAGACGAGGAGGAAGCCACTTCACCAGCAGCACTTTGATTTCCAGCAGCTGACAAATCCTGCCCTTACACTGTTTCAGTGATGGCAGAAAACAAAATGCTTAAGAAATTAGAGATGAAAATGGGGGAAAAAAAATAAAAATAAAAAAGCTTAAGCAGATCTCTTCAAAACTATTAGATTATTTGTTCTTTAAATGCCCTCCTAATTAGTGAATCGTAAGCTGTCCTTAATGCATTCCTCAGCACAGCAAACTGACAGATTATACGGATTCCTGGAATTTGAAATTAATTGGAAGAGCTGAAGATAGCACTCAAGAATGAAAATACCCATGTGTGCTCCAGAATGCTTGCAGTAAAAGCAAGGGATTGCGTAAATTCTTCTTCCAGCCTCAAAAACTAAGAATGCAGCTACCTAATAGCCTCCTCCTTATCTACATCCTCGTAACTCCCAAAACTCTTTCACAGCTTTTCATCTCCAATTAGAGCTGATTCCTTAAGTGTCTGCTTAATAGTAAGATCAAGATCCAAAAGGCTTAACACCTCGACCACACCTACACGCGAACACCCCATCGACAGAGGAGGATGGAGGTTCAAAAATGGTTTAAGCTATTGCTCGAGGAACATCCCAAGCTTTGATGAAAAGGAATTAAACTGAAGTGAAAAATAATACATCAAAGGCAGTGCTAACTCTCCTCTGTGTGAGCTGCTGGCCTGGTGGCACAGCAGGGGCATCCCAGGCCCCCCACGCTTGAACTGCAGCACCGGGGTAGCCCTGGATGGGCCACGGTGGCCACCCTGCATACAGACCCACTGGGCTGGGTGGCTCCTTGCATGGAAGAAGACACACAGAGGAGAAAAGGCACCATGAGAGGTGGTTTTCTGGGTTTTGATTCCCTCTGGAGTGATATCAAGCATCTCTCTGAGGATGAAAGGGCTGGGAACAGCTTGTGGGTGCAGAGTACAGGAATAGTCTTGAATGAAGAAGGGGACTTCCATACCCCAAGTCTTCTTTAGGAGCAAAGACCTTCTTGCACTGCAAGTGTGGGTACCTCCACTCACCACCTGAGAAAACCAAGGATAATAAGATGTTTTCCTGCATTCTTCTGCTAGAACTTGGCAAAAGCACTGGCTGCGTAGCTCCAAACCCTAACCATTCAGCAGATGGTTCTTCATTAACTCAACCCAAAATGGAATGAACCAGCAGGAAAGGAAAAAGTAGCAGGTTGCCTTGTCAGCAGGATTGAAGTACGCCGCCCACACGTGCTGTTTGTCCACCCTGGTGGCCATTTGTCCACCCTGACATCCACTCCGTGGCACACACCGATGGAGGCTCGGCAGCGTTGATGTGGGCTAAGGGGAGCAGAGCCAACATGGACAAACTGTCCTCCTTTCCAATATAAAATCAATTTGGAGGTTGCTGATCTCAAGTAGGGAAGATGAAAATGTTTTTTTTTTTCTGACAAAGAGGCTGGGGCCAAAATAAATAAGCCTTTGTAATTTGATTTAAAGTAAATTTGCACTGAAAATATGCAACTCTATCAATGTTTAATTTAGCAACATTTTCCACCAGCGTTAACAGCAAAATACAAGCCAACTATACGTGGTTTTTCTTAAGGAAGGAGGTTCCCTGACCGTTTTATTTGTAGACAGATGGTGGGGGATGAAGGAACAGTTTAGAATTACTGTAAGGGTCAGACAATATAAGTCCTTTATTACTATTTTAAATTACCTAGTAATAAAGGACTCGTTCTTTTGCAATTTACAATAGGAATAAACGCCAATGGGGTAAGACTGGCATAAACAGGGAGAAAATACAGCCTTGCATGTGTAGCGTAACCATCAGGATAAATTCTCCCTTTACCCACACAAGTGCATTTTCATCAGATGTCAGTAAAATCTCACCTTCTAGCAACAGGATTAAGATACTCGGCTTTCTCCTGCAAATCCCTCTTTGGGCCTCCACACGTTGGATTATAAATTGCACAGCAAACTAATACTTTTTTGCTGGAATTCAACTGAGATAGACCAGATCCTTGGCTCCTGGCTTTCACTAAGGCACATTCCAGGGTCCCAATGGGGACATGACACCTGAGAAGTGCACAAAGATCCTGATCCCAGTGAGGACTGGAGGTCCAGGCTGGAGAAGAGAAGGCTCCGGGGAGACCTTAGAGCTCCTTCCAGTTCCTAAAGGGGCTCCAGGAAAGCTGGGGAGGGACTTTTTACAAGGACACGTAGTGGCAGGATGAGGGGGAACGGTTTTACACTGAAAGCCAGAGCAGGACACAGATCTTCTCAGCACATTTTAGTTCCCAGGCTACACAAATGTGTGAACATGGTGTCAAACCCACAGCTTGTTCCGATGCCATGATGTTCTCCCACTCCTGCCTTTCCTCCTTCTACTTCTCTGGGTGTATTGAGGCCACAGAACAATTCACAATACATGGCGTAAGGCACAAACATAGAGTCCTTCAGGACAAGAATCATAAATAGGAGGTGTTAGTACAGGAAACCCTTGAGATGCTCAAATCCAGTGTTTCTGTTGATATGTATTGACAGCAGAAATCCATATTTTCGTTGTTGTTGTTAAAATAACCCAGCATGTATTTGAGCCCAAGTCTCTTTTCCACAGAGACATCTTCACCGATGTTTTACATCCTCTCACCCTTTGCCCTGTGACACCGCTGTGTGGAGCCTACTGCCTGCCTGACCCCGATTTCCACTTCTCACCTTCACAATTCATCCAGGCACAGGCTTTTGCCCTTCCCAGCAGTATTTTCAAGGCACTGTAACTACTCCTGAACGTCAGGTGTGGAAGGTTTCTCTTCCAACAGCCTTAGTAAGTCAAGAGCTATTTATGAATCAATTCTGCATATCTGGAACCAGCTTGTCCCCTCGCTGTCCTTGCCAGCTCAGACACCTGAATGTTTACAGTCATTGTTGAAATCTACTGAATTTATCTCCTCAAACACAGAGCTCCAAAAACCTGAATGGTAAAAGCGCCAGCAAATACATATTTTATAAGATGACGCACTGAGATGCACAGCTTTATGTAGGCAAGATCAGTCCCGAAGGATTTCTGCCCAGATAATTCTGTATGAGCTGAAGCCAAATGGCACAAAAACCCTTTGAGCTGCATAACTTTGGACCATTACTGTCTTTGAGGATGAGTTAAGCAAACTTTCAAGAGAGCAACTTTCTGCATCCATGAGAGAGCTGTCACCTCCGATCTCCACCAGCGTTGACTAAAGCCAAAGCCAATGGCAGAATTCCCCCTTCCATCTCGCCAGCCCTCTCAGCTAAAGAAGCCAAAGCACCCACGCAGCCCAGAGCCAGAAGGCCTCTAAGTTGAGCTGCAGTTGGGATGGATATTAGAAAAAAAAACTTCATCACAGAAAGGGTTGTCAAGCCTTGGAACAGGCTGCCCAGGGAACTGGTGGAGTCTCCATCCCCAGAGGTATTTAAAAGCTGGGCAGACGTGGTGCTGAGGGACATGGTTTAGGGATGGGTTTGGCAATGTTGGATTGATGGTTGGACTCAGTGATCTTAAAAGACTCTTCCAACTGAGACCACTCCATGATTCAATGTGTCTTAGGTGATGAGCACATGCATGCTAAAGGCCATCCTGTGCGTGGCTCCTCAGGGGTCCCCCAGATCACCCACAAGACCGTGTAGGCCATGCTCTGCTCTAAAGGGACCTTGACCCAGTGGCTCACACTTCCTTCCTCCTTTCAACATGGCATCAATACTTGAGTGCTCTCCCATCTTCAAATGACTGTGGCCCACAGAATGGTGACTAAAGTAGGATAAAGCAGAAGTCCTGGCATCACTTGCTTATTTCACATTGCTTTGAACATGAAAAAGGAAAGATAAATACGTGGTTTGAAATCAGAATAATGTTGAAATAACACAGACACACATATCAATAAATATTTAAATTATTTAGAAAGTAAAAAGAAAAGCCTTGAACTAGATTGCCAGCTCCATGCTAACGTTACAGGGGCTGGGAGCATCACACCCTCCACTGCAGCAAACATTGCATAAAGTTGCAAGGAAAATAATTAGTAGTCATTGGTAACGTTACAGTTCATTAGGAATATAAACCTAACAACCGCTCTGCGTGCTCATTATTTAAGCATCCATAATACAGCCATTACCAAGACACACGCTGGGCAGGACTGAGCTCTGAGCAGACTCAGCTCAGCAGGTCACAAGTTCCTGTGAACTTGACCATGAATACACGTAAAAACCAGTTTTGAATAAGTAGATGAGGCTGCTCCCAGCAACCCCACTCAGCCAGGATACAGGGACGGGGCACAGGCAAGAGCCACAAACGCGAGCGACTGCAATCATAGAATTATAGGTTGGAAGAGACCCTTGGGATCATCAAGTCCAACCATCAGCCCTACTCTACAAGTTCTCCCCTACACCAGATCCCTCAACACCACATCCAATCTACTCTGAAACACAGTCAGGGATGGGGACTCCACCCCCTCCCTGGGCAGCTGATTCCACTGACTGACCACTCTCTCTGGGAAAAACTGTTTCCTCATGTCCAGCCTAACCCTACCCTGCTGCAGCTTGCAGCCATTCNCCAGCACCCCCAGGTCCTTTTCTGCCAGGCAGCTCCAGCCACACTGCCCCAAGCCTGTAACCATCCATGGGGTTGGTGTGGCCCAAGGGCAGGACCTGGCACTTGGCCTCATTGAAGGCCATGCCATTAACATTGGCCCATCCATCCAGTCTATCCCAGTCCCTCTGTAGAGCATCCCTGCCCTCAAGCAGATCAACACTCCCACCCAACTTGGTGTCATCTGCAAACTCACTGACAGTGTTTTCTATGTCCCTATCGACATCATCAATGAAGATATTAAAAAGGAAAGACCTCTTCAAGCTTGCTGAATGCCCTGCACGCTTAAGGAGAAACAACTTCCCCAAATTAATCCGCCAATAATTTCAAATAAACAAACTTGCGATGGCCAAAAGCTGTTTACACACAATTAGCAATCAGGAGAAAAAAAAAAAAAAGAAGAAAAAAGAAGATCAAGCTGAACAGCTCTCATTAACTTCAACAGGCTCAAGATCAGACCCTGTGAAGGACTTGGGTATTACAAAGTTAACAGCAAGAGTTGTTCACCCAACTCCATTTATGCTTTGAGACAACACACTGATAACATTCTCTCAGCGATCATGAGACATGTGGGAGTTACAAGGGGACCTCAGAGAGCCTCCAAAAGCCTCAGCAGCCCCTCTTCTTGCAGGCCCACAGAGCAGATTACTGCTCACTGCCTTCCCTCGAGCCTTCCACGTGTTTTTCATCCATGCAGTCACTAAACGCTCAACCACACCCCTCCACCAGGCACAGATTCAGCTATTCCAGTCACAGAATGGTTCAGATTGGAAGGGACATTAAAGATGAGAAAGTTCCAACCCCCCCTGCCCTGGGCAGGGATGCCACCCACCAAGACCAGGTTGCTCCAAGCCCCATCCAACCTGGCCCTGAACCCCTCCAGTCCAACCAAGACTCAGATTATACCTGCTGTGACTTTCATCCAGAGATTTAAGGTACTTCAGTAAAGAAAAAAGAAGAAAAAAAAAAGGCAAATCAGCTTTATATGAAAGAGCATAAGAATAATGAATGGAGCCTTTAGTCATTTCTGTTAAAGCTGTCACAAACAAAGTGTGCTCCTCAGTCAAATCACCTGCCACAGAGACAAAAACTGACATCTCTGAATGAGAGCTCAGTTGGAGTTTATTAGCCAATAACAGCTAAAATGAGGCTGAGGAATACAAAGCCAAAGGAGGTTTCTTGCTCTTAATTTACTTTGTCAGAAGACAATCAGAATGAGAAAAAGGAGGCACAGAGTTTTCAACCAGCCTCGCTCTCCTGAAGGCACCAACACAAGCACCTTCATTCACCTGCTGGTGGGGACCTGTGTGTAGAATCCATCTCCCCAGAGGATGTCATCCTTACTTACTTTGGAGCATAAATCTTATGGAGAGCAATTGAGGGAGCTGGGACTGTTTAGTTGGAGGAAGAGGAGGCTGAGGGGAGACCTCATCCCTCTCTACAACTGCTTGAAAGGACATTGTAGAGAAGTTGGTGCTGGTCTCCTCTCACAAAGGAATTAGTGACAGATGGCTGAGGGAATGGCTTCAAGCTGCAGCAGGGTAGGGTTAGGCTGGACATGAGGAAACAGTTTTTCCCAGAGAGAGTGGTCAGTCAGTGGAATCAGCTGCCCAGGGAGGTGGTGGAGTCCCCATCCCTGACTGTGTTCAAGAGTAGATTAGATGTGGTGTTGAGGGATCTGGTGTAGGGGAGAACTTGTAGAGTAGGGCTGATGGTTGGACTCTGTTCCCAAGGGTCTCTTCCAACCTGAATCATTCTAGGATTCTCTAATTCTACTTCAAGCCAGCTCTGAGGGAAGCCCACCAACAAAGCAACACTCAAAATTTGGCTTTTATCTGAGAAACACATTACCCCCAACATGAAGATAAAAGTTATGATTCTTCCAAAACAAGAAGTTGACATAATCAAAAGTTACCAAATTAAAATGTTTCTTAACGTTAGGAAAATTTGTTTTAAGCACATCTTGACTCAAAATATTTTTTTCCCAAAAAACTGGTAACTTTTTGTCCGCTAAAGAACAGAATTGGTTTGCAAAGGGCAAGCTCATCTTATCAAATAGTCAAAGGATAATTTTAATTCCCCATGCTGCTCCACGTTGATGCATGGGCTGTAGAAAGCAGCAGGGGGCAGGGAAGGTGCCACCACCCCATGCAGAATTACTGACATCTCTCACCGTTTTCAATCGGGTTGCTCAAAGTCGGCGCAAGGCGCTGCACGCTTTGAAACATCACCACATCGAGTTATTGGGTGCCCCTCCTCCCAGGAGAGACAGACTCACTTGTGCAATAGTCAAGACCACCACCCCCAGTCGGTAACAGCCTTCTCCTGTTTGCTTCTGAAACCCATTTTTCTGAATCATGTTCCGCTTTGGCTCAATTTATTTTAGGTCTGGCTGCCTGGTTTCAATAATCCTAAAGCTAACACAAGTGTCATGAGATATTGATGGAAAAAGGGATTTTAATCCAGCTGCTGTGAATTGTTTGGTCCCTTTAAGAATGTAACGACCCACTATGGAGTCTCCATTGTTTGCAGAAAATACAACCATAGAAAAACCACAGTCTACCAGAGGGCAACAAGGACAGGGGCTTGCCCTTCCCTTCAGGATAAACACCTTGGAATCCAGAATGACCAATAGAAAAGCTATAAACCTCTGCTATGAGGACAGGCTGAGGGAGCTGGGGTTGTTCAGCCTGGAGAAGAGAAGGCTCCAGGGAGACGTCAGAGCAGCCTGCCAGTATCTGGAGCTACAGGAGAGCTAGAGGAACACTCTAGGGAGTGGAGTAATAAGATGAAGAGTAATGGTTTTAAATTGAAAGAGAGGAGATTTAGATTAGATACCAGAAAGAAATTCTTGACTGTGAGGGTGGTGAGAGCCTGGCCCAGGTTGCCCAGAGAAGCTGTGGCTGCCCCATCGCTGGGAGGGGTTCAGGCCAGGTTGGAGGGGGATTGGAGCAACCTGGGCTGGTGGGAGGTAAGATCTGGGGAAGAACCTCTTTGGTGTAATGGTGGTGAGAGAATGGCCCAGGTTGCCCAGAGAAGCTGTGGCTGCCCCATCCCTAGAGGGGTTCAAGGCCAGCCTGGATGTGTCTTTGAGCAACCTGGTCTGGTGGGAGGTGTCCCTGCCCAGGGTGGGGGGTTAGAATTTTGTGGTCTTTAAGGTCCCTTCCAACTCTAACCATTCTATGACTATTACAATCAAACAAGATGAGACAGTGTCAGTGTGGCCAGAAGACTTCCTTTCCTGCTGCTGTTCCTTCCCTGTTGTCACCTTGGTCCAAGCGTGATGCCTTCAAGTTGGATAATCAAATAAAGGGATATCCTATCATAAAAGGATGACCACCTCAGCTTGCTGAGCCATCAAAGCACCAGGCGAGCAGGAATATGGTTTCTACCTACAAATCCACACAGGAAACACACACTGAAAGGAATTCCTCCCACTGTATGAGAACAAATTATAACCAACTGGTTGGAAATTACATTCAGAGGTAAACAGTAAGATTTCTAATCATCATAGAAGGTCCTGGAATATCCAGGGCACAAGAGAGAGGCATAAAAACCTTCAGGTTGAAGTTTGATCAATTTATGGAATTAATTATACGAGAGAGCTGCCAGCAAGAACAAATCACAGAACTTGGTGTTATAACTTGGTGGTGACTGTGGTCCTGTGTTTCTCCACGAGTTATACACTATTGACCACAGTGTATCCTGCAAAGCATCTTTCCAGGCTGGTCCCTCCTCCCCAGGGCAAACAAAGGCCTGCCAGGGACCAAGAGGATTCCCGAAGGATTCGTTTTCCCACCTGGCACCGACTGCAGCCCCTGGCTCCTGCTTCCTTGGAGCCTCTCCCAACCTGCCTCCAGGTTACCCTAAATCACATTTTCTGTTGTTGCTCCAATGGTCTTGTTATCCACTGTAGCAAGTCAAAACGTTTCTTGTCACCCTTCCAAAGGTAATTCTTATTCAACAGCAAAATTTCCATCTCTTTAAAGAAGGAATAAAGGGGTAAAACATCTAAGATGGCTGATTACACTCAGTTGGCAGGACAGAAGAGAAATGCTGTTTTGACTTTTATGAACTGTCATTCCTGATTTCTTTTTCCCCCCTCATACATAAAACTTGCCTTTTCAAAGTGCAAACTTTCACTCTGGTACCAAATCTGGGCCCTGCCGTGCAGTTACTGAAGGGCCTTTAATCCCAACTTCCCACTGCAACCCAACCCAAACCTGCCTGGGTCCCTCTAGCAACCCTGAAGACAATTCATCCCAGAGATCCCTCATAAAAAAAGATGAGAAGGCTCCCTAATATATTACCAAAACACAAATACGAATTAATCACCGAGATGTTTGTTTGCATGCTTAAGCATATCGTATACAATTAATTTATCTTTAAGAATTACCGAGCCAGGCTCTCTCAGCATAAATCAGGAGTAATTCCATCAAGTTCCAGTCTACTCCTCATGCATTGTGAGGCTTTGTGCCTGCACCTTGGTATAAAACCCAGTATTTCTTTTACCACAGAGGTACATAATCAAGATTTGAGGTCGCAGTACCAGTTTTCAATGTTTTCACAGCATAATGACTTGCAATATTTAGTCACTCCAGCATTACCATTTCTAGCGGTGTTTCTGTGATTTATTAGATTAATATTATTTTCACGCACGTCCTATCATGTAGCATCAAATTAGTGGAAGAAAAACCTACTGAGGGCATCCTATTAAACACAATGGTGCCACCCAGACTCGGGGAGGCTCAGCAGTGAGTGTTTCCAGGAGCTGGCAAGTGACAGCCAGTGAGCATCCCTGCCTCCCACTGCATCCATCACCACCTTTTCTGTATCTCTTCAAAACTACAGCAAGTCCCTGGTCACGCTGGTGGCTGACAAGTAAATTTGTTTGCCCTCAAAGTCTCTGCACTGGTGATCTCATCAAGGAACCCAGCAAGATGCCCCAGACTGCAACAGGAGACCTCACCATGATGTGATGAAAGCAGGGCCTACCCAGGGGCTGTTGGTGACATGCTGCATGCGTTGATGGTGGCCCACCACCACACCAGGGTCTGGGATCGCATCATCTTCATGGATCACATCCAGGGGAGGGTCACAAAGATGCTCTAAGGGCTGGAGCACCTCTGGTGCAAAGACAAGCTGACAGAATTGGAGCATTTCAGCCTGGAGAAGAGAAGGCTCCAGGGAGACCTTATAGCTGCCTTCCAGTCCATAAAGAGGACTACAGGAGAGACAGGGAGGGACTCTTGATCAGGGAGTGGGAGTGCCAAGATGAGGGATGACAGTTTTAAACTGAAGGAGGGGAGATGGAGCTGAGATGTGGGGAAGAACTTCTTTGGTGTGAGGGTGGTGAGAGCCTGTCCCAGGTTGCCCAGAGAAGCTGTGGCTGCCCCATCCCTGGAGGGGTTCAAGGCCAGGTTGGAGGGGGGCTTGGAGCAACCTGGGGGTTGGAACGCTTTGCTCTTGCAGGTGCCTTCCAACCCAAACCATTCTATGATTCATGGAGGGAAAATTTATTATAAACATCTGAAGTTAAGCTTGTTAGTAGCATGTGGACAATTAATTAGAGTATAACAATTATTACTCCCAATGGATACATATATATACACACACACAGAGGATAATTCAGTCCTGAAGATCATATTTCTGCCCAAGACAAGCTTCAGGATTAACTGGCAAGACTTCCACAGGCGAGCAGAGAACCCAGACACCGCTCAGCCCACTGGGACCCAACCTCCATTTAATCCTTCAGTCTCCTAGGGACAACTGGCAGCATAACTTTCAGAAAAGACAAAGAGCCACAAAGTCTTCTTTTCCATGGACCAGCTTCATTGCTCTGCCACCACCTCCAGCCTCAGAAGGGGGCACTGCTCCCATTTAAATAGCACTGTGCCAAAGAGGTACCAACTTCTAATGAGATTATCCATTTCAGCCCATTTCAAGTAATTATAAAACGCTATTGACAACTGAGCAACTTCCGGATCATCAGCTGAGCCCAAAACCGTTCCTCAGGAGGAAGAGTTTAAATTAAACACCACTGGAGAGCCGACTTATTTGCCTTATTTGTAAGGAGTCCCCCCCCCACCATCTCTCTGCCCAGGTATTCAGATAGCTGAGGTTTGGCAGAGATGGCCTGGTTTGGCTTTCTCCACATGAGATTATTTGGATGAAGCATGTGGAAGTTAACCACGTGGGGTTTGAAGTCAATGGGAGGTTGTTTGATCTAATTAATTATGTACATGAGCTTTTTTGGTTTTTGTTTNTTTTTCTGTTGGTGGTGGTTTGTGGGTTTTGAGAGGGTTTTCCCCCCCTTTTTTAAAGTATTTTCAGCTTCAGCAGGGTACAAGATGCAAACACCTCTTCCTCGCTGTTCCAGACCCGTGGGTGAATTATTCTTTTGAGCAGTATTTGTATTTTTTCTGCACCCTTTCCCTCAATGGCTACTGAAAAAAAGCTTTTTCCCCTCTGGAAGAGTAGGGTATGAGTTTCCTCACTTCTAAATCTGAAAATCTGCGGTGTCAGAGCCATTGCATTGCTCTGCAGGGCTGGGATAGTGTGCAGGCAGCGGGACACAAGGTTTTCACCGCTCTCCATGACCATCCAGGAAACCAGCTCCGGCCAAAGCCACCACTTCTGCTCCCTCCCCTTTGCCAAGACAGTGCCCCTGCTCCATCCCAGGGACCTGGCGCTCAGGCTGGCATCCCCAGGCCTCCCACTGACACACATCCCTGCAGGGTGGCAGGTTTGCTGGCCCCCAAAACAGCTGGCTAATAAGAACGTGTCATAGAATCACAGAATCATTTAGGTTGGAAGAGACCCCTGGGATCATGGAGTCCAACCATCAGCCCTACTCTACAAGTTCTCCCCTACACCAGATCCCTCAACACCACATCCAATCTACTCTGAAACACAGTCAGGGATGGGGACTCCACCCCCTCCCTGGGCAGCTGATTCCACTGACTGACCACTCTCTCTGGGAAAAACTGTTTCCTCATGTCCAGCCTAACCCTACCCTGCTGCAGCTTGCAGCCATTCCCTCTCCTTCTATCGCTCATTGTCCGTGAGAAGAGACCAGCACCAACCTCTCTGCAATGCCCTGTCAAGCAGTGGTAGAGAGGGATGAGGTCTCCCCTCAGCCTCCTCTTCCTCAGACTAAACAACCCCAAGAAGAGTCAGAAGAGTTTGGTGTATTTTGGGTACAGACGGACAACTCCAGACAAACTGACTTTCTCCAGCTCCCATGACCCAAAGCAGCAATTAGTAGCTTTGGTGTTTTATGACCACTTTTGCTGGAATGTTTAATTCTTGGGCTCGCTTTGGGATTTTCCCCTTGCTTCTCTCGCATCTGCAGAGCTCCATCCAGTCCTGCTCACCACAGCCATTTTTGCCAAAACAGCTTATTTTTGCAGCAGCCTCGGATGCCGATCCCTGTCTCCTGCCTGCCCCCCCTCCCCCCAAGTCATTCCACATGCCTGCTCTGGGTACATCAACAAAAAGCCCAAGATCCTCACTACTACCTATTGAAATGCTAATCATCACCCACTTGTTTCACAGGCACCACAGCAGGTGGGATGAGGAGGATAAAACAGGGGTACAAAAGGACTGTCCCCAAGATATACCCCCAGTTCTTCTAAGGGCTGACAAATGCAAGTATCTCGATACATCACCTTAAAACCACCTGAAACCAGCACAGCCTGCATTCAAGGAAGATGTTATGTGAACTGAACATTACAGGTTTTCTTTATTATTACACATAAAAACATAAAAATTCATATATATTTCATAAAAATAAGTGTTAAGTCAGTGACTAACCACTGGGCAAGGCAAACCCACGATAAAAATCATCCTCCATAGTTTTTGCCCAGAGACAAGAATCCAAATGCATATTATCTTATTTCATGGGTCCAGTTGAGAAACACTACTTGCTCCTTCAGCCATTTCAGTCTCTGGAGAGCCAAAGCACCCAGTTTCTGCACAGGGCAGGAGGACACGAAGCCAGAACACCTCGCTGGCTCATCCTTCCATCCCAAAGTCGAGGCTGGGCTTGTTCCTGTTCACTCTACACATTCCCCCATGGAAGCATCAAGGGGAGGTGGTGAACAGTGAAGATGACCCACCACCATGGTGGTGTAATGCCCCCTGACCCACCCATTGACCATTCCTCATGAGCCAAGTCGCTCAGAGGATATTCTAGGGATGGACAGGGCAGGGAAATGATGGAGGAAGGAAGGAGGGAAGGGCTTTGCTTTTCTAGGGCCACAATGAACAAATTATCTGTGCAACCTCCTCAGGAAAACCATTCATGTTGGCTGGAGAGGCAGCTGCTCACCCATCCTTGCAACGCAGGGAAGGGCTTGGGCTGGAGCCATGAAAGCATGTGACAGTGGGAAAATCTGAGCAAAGGAAATAAAGACAAGCCTGTTTCCAATGATCCACCAGAAACAGCTTAATAAGGAGGTCGCTGTTCCTCTGAGGAGTCAGGCCATCACTTCAGGAAGCTGCAATAAGGGACAGCAGGGTTAAAGGGAGCCCAGGAGACACTTCTGTTCCTCATGAAGGTGGCCCTGGTTACACCCACAAACCCCAGGGTCAGTGAAGGAAAGGGTAGCCTTGAGGAAGAAGCACCTTCACAGTGGTGGCATCTTCCATTTCTTCTGTCAAGTGTCAAGATAATCCCCTCATATAGAGCTGGCCTTGGTTACAGTACGTTAAAATAAATACTAGCTCCTCCTGTACTGATATGTTTAGCTTCTGCCAGAAGAACACAGAAAGTCTTTTAAACATGCTGCTGTATGAACCTGTGAAGAAACAACAACTCTGTAGGTAATGGTAATGCTATTTGTGAAGTCCCATATTCAGGTCAAAGTATCACTATGTAATAACCCTGCACTTAAAGGTGTGTATAACAGCATTATTTGAAGGGAAGAGGTATTATGGATACAACTGAAAATGGCAATATTAGAAGAAAGTCACTGCTGCTCATTTACTTTCCTTGGGATCTTAGTGGGGGAAAATAACAACCACCTTATTGTGCTCCAAAGCCAGCCTTCTGACACCCAATAATTACTGAAAACAAAGCCTAGACAGCAACATCCATTTCCAGATCAGTGACTCCAAAGATTTGGAACTGCTTCCCCGAAAGTTTTGAATCTGCCTGCAACTTATGGGATTGCACTGCAGTTTCCTGGTCAGTTTTAACCATTCAGCCTGGGAAGAGCAACAATAGCACCTACTAACAGTGACCAAAGAACCAGATCCCTCAAAAGAGCCTCCATGGTTGGGGTGACCTGCTCATCTTCTCCCCAACCCAGCATGGCCAAATTAAGGAGACGAGTCAAGTTCTTTGAATCACTAAACCGCAGATGTACAGAGCATTTCCAAGTTCACCAACCTATTTTAGCTCTCTATTTTTAAAAATGGGTTTTGACACATTCTAACCACCAAAAGAGTGGTTTACACAGAAGTGACCAGACGGGTGCTCTCACCACTGAAGCACAAGGACATGCCACCATCGTCCCAGCCCTCCTCATTCTGCTGGGGCCTGGCATTGGCAGCTCACCTTCAGTTATAGCCCCTTGCTATGAAACTCAGATCTTTCCAAGACATTTCACCCTCCCACACTTTCCCCAGGAATATGACATGACCTCAGGATTCACCTCCCCTGTGTGTGGCCTGCACTCACCATCTACAGCCTACTAAGACATAGACCAGATCTGTGCCTATTCACTGTTTTCACACAATCTATTTTCCCAACCTTTTCAGACCTCAGCATACAAGTAGACTGTTTTCATCACCCTGTACCCAAATTTGTTTCCAGCCCATCACGTGGACGTGGTAATCGCTGGTGAATTCAGTCACCTGCACCCTTTGTCACCCCATTAGCACCAGTTTCCCACCAGCGACCATTCCCCATGAACTACTCAGAGCTGCCAGTCCTAAAGCCCTTCCCTTATGTCAGGATTTTTGTAGGCTGCAGGGATCACTTTTTTAATTAGAGTGATATTTAGTTCTAGGTCAAATGGCTTCCAATAATCTCAGCTCGGCGTCCCGGTGAATTTAGCCTCACCAGTTAAGCTCACGGCCTGGCAGGGGGAGGAAATTAGGTCTGCGTGACAAAAGCGCTTTTCCACGGCCACATAAACGCCACAGAGAGTGCTCCTGACCTGCTGAGACCTACCTCCTCAAACCAACTTAGATTCCATCTTCGACAATTAGCGTTTTCCAGAAAAACCCGGACTGCCATCGAGACTTTACTAGCGACATTCAGCAAGAAACGTCTGCAGGAAGCCAGCAAACCAGGCAGAAGCTCAATTTAGAGAAAACAGTCACTGTTGTGGATCCCAAACAATGGATTTGTGGAAACCCTTCTATTCTAGGCTAAATACCATAGTAAATACTGTGAAAAACGTTCCCTTTTACACAGTCCCATTTCACCACCACAGTCCTGAAGTAGGAATACTTAGAGTTTAGTAAGAATTTCAGTATTAGAAAATTTATCTAATCACGTGATTTTTTAAATTATTTTTGTTTTGCCAGGTTTAGTATTTCCATTGTCAAAACCATGTGCCCTACTTCTACCTCAAGTTGTCTGCAGTGGTCAGAGCAGAAGTCTTTGCTCCCATAACAGAGGACTTGGCTCTGAGCGGTGCTCATTGACCATGATTCTTCTGATGAAGACACCATAGAGAGAGACCAGGACATAAGAAGTTCCATCTAAACATGAGGAGGAACTTCTTTCCTTTGAGGGTGGCAGAGGCTGCCCAGAGAGGTGGTGGAGTCTCTGTCTCTGGAGACATTCAAAACCTTCCTGGACACATTCCTGTGGGACCTGCACTGGGTGGACCTGTTCTGGCAAGGGGGTTGGACTAGATGATCTCTAGAGGTCCCTTCCTACCCCATATCATCCCGAGGTGCTGGAGCGAGTACAGAGGAGGGACACGAAACTGGTGAGAGGCCTGGAGAATAAGGCNACCTAAATGATTCTATGATTCTGCGACATATTTTGCAATAAGCCAGCAGGCAAGACAGGATGGCGAGGGTTTGCGTGGGTTCAAAGAGACCTACAGAGAAGCCAGAGCGCAGCCTTGGGAAAATGGGCTGCTAATTTGTCATGAAAGAAAAAAGTTAACTGAATGAAGTCCATAAAACAAGAGCACAGTTGAGTTTTATGATGAATATGGAAGTGGCACGGTGTTACAAACAACTTTGCAAGGCTAAATAGGCTCACGTGCTGAAGGACAGAGCAACTCATTCCACATCACACCCAAATAAAGGGATAGAAGCTCGAGCACCATAAAAACAGAGCGTAGCTGAAAGCAGGGAGAAGAGTGGTGAAAAAATTTGGGCCACCAAATTAGCCATTCCAAGGGCTCTTCCAGCCGTGGCCCCATCGGATGGGCCCTGCCCAGGTCTCTCGCTGGAAGAGACGGACCAGAGAGCAGGTCTCTCACTGGGGAAGAAAGGGAAAGCTTATCTTTATTTTCTGCCAGCGCTTTCCCTGAGCAGTAGGTGTTACTTTCCGTAGCTCAGAGGCATTCCAGACACAAAAACTCTTCCAAAAAGGAGGAAAAAAAAATAAAGAATCCTTATCTATTCTCTTCGAAGAGCTAAAAAACCCCAACCACCCAGCAGTTCTCCCAACAGCAGTTCAAAACCAGAACTGGTTTTGCATTTCTGCACAGATATGAGCTCATGCTCTATTTTATGTATAAATAACGTGTGTATATTTATAGATGTGCTCACAGCCGAGAAACTAGACTCTTGTAACGGTTCAGCACCATCAGAAAATAGTATTTCAAAACCCTGGCGTTCTCAACAAAAACGGAGCCGGTTTGGACCTGCCGATGTTCAGGACAAAGCCTGAAGTATTGACCACTCTCCTCCAGAGAGAGCAACTGGAATCAATACCTTAAGTATCAGGCATCACTGTTTTCTGAAATTGCTCATTTCCTTAAAAAAATAATAATAAAAAAAACCCCAACAAAACAAACCAAAAATAAAAACATGGATTGCAATGAGTTATCCCCATGGGGAAAAAAGGATATGCATGAACCTTCCTGTCATTATTCCTGAAGTAAAATTCTACAGGACCAAAAAGCACTGTGAAACCCAGAAAAACAAAAACCAAAACAAAAAAAGTGCAAAAAATGGCTCGTAGTAGGATTTCTAGGTTTATAACTCAAGTACGTTGTTCTTAAGAGCAGCATGGCACACTACTGACAGGTTCTCGAGAGCTAAAGACATTAAACCAAGTACTTCTTGATGAAAAGATAACCTCTTACCAGACTAGGACATTTGGGCTCCAAAACTTGTAATTTCACAGGGAGCAAAATTTCAGAGAATTAACCTAAATTCCTTACATTTTTTCCTGAGCCATTTTCTTTCTGATACTCTGGATAGTAGAGCCAAATTAACACAAACAGGAAAACCTTGCTTATATTTCCCTTCCTGCTGTGGCTTTAAAGTACTTGCTACCTAAAACCCAAGTCGGATTCCCACTTCTTTTCAACCTCCCTGTGAGAATTAACCATTTCCTAGGCATCTTCCCTAACGCACACGCTATTTACAGGTTACATGAGCCCTGTAAAGAAGGGGCTGCCCATGGTGGTTGGACTCGATGATCCCAAGGGTCTCTTCCAACCTAAATGATTCTATGCAAGTCTAGTAGTACGTTGTGCCTAAACGTTTCCTGATGCCTGGAGCCAGCCAAAGGTCGATTTTTAATCTTGACCACGCTTCCCAGGAGAAGCTACGCAATAATTATTGATGTCTAACGTGTTCACGGGGAAAAAACCCCAAACCAACCCAAACCCAACCCACCACATTCCCCTCATCACGTCTCTTAATGAGTGAACGCAAAACTCCTCAGTGGGTTAAAACAAAACACTCACAAAGAAAAAGAAAACAAGAAGCCAACTTTGTTTAGCTTTCCCCCCCATCCCACGCTCCTGTCACATAATTACAGGTAATCCTCCCAGGATTTGAAGCGTGGCACAATGGAGGAGGGACTTGAGATTATAAATACCTGAGGTGAAATAACGACACGGAGAGAAACGGGTCAAATTTAATCCCTGGATTAAATTATCAGCACCGGGAAATTGTTTTCTCCACAACGTCCACAAAACCCATCGTTTCTAATCGGTGTTCATGAGGAACTGAAGGGTAAACAAAACATTTAGAGATTTCAAAACTATTAATGCTCTTCCCTCAGTAGATTAGTAATTGTAGGAAATTACTAGCCTGCTATTTCAGATGCCCCTTGCGACTTGGCTTGGAGAGGAAAAAGAAATTATTTCAACAGCTTGTCTTCAGCTCCTAAAGCACAGGGGTTTGGCACTCCTACACGGGGAAGAGGAGCAGACTTGAAATGAAGATTGGGTGGGAAACATCCTCTGAGATAGACCAAAGGGAGATAGGCCACCCTCCAGCTCCTAGCTGCTCAGTAGCCAGATAACACCATTGTGGAACCTCCTCCTGGAGATGCGGATCTAGATGACACCTCACTTTAACCCATTCTTCTAAGCAAGGTTGGCTGTTACCCATGATGTTACCCATTTCAGCCAGTGGAATCAGCTGCCCAGGGAGGTGGTGGAGTCACCCTCCCTGACTGTGTTTAAGAGCAGATTAGATGTGGTGTTGAGGGATCTAGTGTAGGGGAGAATTTGTAGAGTAGGGCTGATGGTTGGACTTGATGATCCCAGGGGTCTCTTCCAACCTAAATGATTCTATGATTCTATGATTCTATGTCTATGTCTAGTGTCTCCCAAAAGATCATAGAATGGTTCAGTTTGGAAGGGACCTGCAAGATCATCCATTCCAACCCCCTGCCCTGGGCAGGGACACCTCCCACCACACCAGGTTGCTCCAAGCCCCCTCCAACCTGGCCTTGAACCCCTCCAGGGATGGGGCAGCCACAGCTTCTCTGGGCAACCTGGGCCAGGCTCTCACCACCCTCACACCAAAGAAGTTCTTCCCAAGTTATCAGTCTCCCCTAGATCATCTATCGGGGAGAAATCCAAGCGATCATCTGCTCAAGATTTGTTCCTGCAGCTCCTCCTAACCCTGAATAATGCACCAAGCCTCTTTCTTTTCTTACTGCCTCAACAATGTTCCTGAATTTCCTTCCATGTCCCCTCATTCTCCTCCTCACACACATCCTCCAAACGTGAAAACTTCCCCTTGGATTATTAATTTATTATTTTGTCTTGGTGCCTTTTCAGTTTCTGATAAACAGAACTAAAGCTGCTCAGACTTGCGTGAATAACACCCAACAATGAGGAAAAGTCAAGGCCAGTTTCCCACCCTTGTCTCATCGCAGAAGCAACGAAAAGCAGCACACGATCTTCCCCTATTTTTAGGATTGCTCTGCAGGTAGGGTTTCCAGCAAGACTTATGCACCGCGACACCCCAAAGGGCCTGCGGGGCACTTACCTCAAAAATTATTATTTCACTTCAAATGAGGTACATCTGAAAAGCAGGCCCTTTTCTTCTTTCCTTTTCCCCTCGGAGGCAGCATTTCAGCAGACAGACAGCACAGCTGAGGTCACGGGAAGGAAAAAAACCACCCACAGCAGAGAGATGTTCCCCGTTAAAAGTCACCCTTTCAGCTTCAGACAACTAAAATATAGGCCTCCTTAAAGACACCAATTAATTCCACACATAATGAAGCATTATCTCCTCGCAGCATTTCCAGCAATTTCATTCGCTGCTAGGGAAGATTTAAGGACACTGTAACTCTCACAGCGTTTCGTGCCATCACATTTGTTTATAGCACACATATCCCAGTAATAGTTTACAAATCCAAGCTCTTACTTTTGAAAAGACGTTTTTGCAGCAGCTCTTTGTGCCACTGTTTCAGTATCAGATCTGTGTCTGCCTTAAATCTGGCTTCGTGTTCCCAAAATAAAAAGGAAAAATGACCTATTTGACTGTGAAAGCAGAAAACCCACCAGGCTCTGCTGGGGAAAAGGTAGTCTCTCGACTACATAATTTGGGGCCCAACTTCCTAATCCTTCCAGTGCAAGCATAAACAGTCACGAATTATGAGATCATCTCCCCCCAAGATGCTTCATCGATGTCACAAACAAAACTAACAGGATCAAAGCACCACAGAAATCCCATTCTTCATCAAGAAGCTGAGAACAACCTTTCCAGAAGATGGACAACGTAGGGTCCCCCAGAGGACAGCTCTGGCTGAGCTGGACCTCAAAAGGCTTTGTCACCACCCTTCCAAGACCAAGCTTCTAGCGAAAGACCTTCAGGAGTAGATATTCATCCATCATATCTATGTCTTTAGATCATAGCATCATAGAATCATTTAGGTTGGAAGAGACCCTTGGGACCATCAAGTCCAACCATCAGCCCTACTCTACAAGTTCTCCCCTACACCAGATCCCTCAACACCACATCTAATCTACTCTGAAACAGTCAGGGATGGGGACTCCACCACCTCCCTGGGCAGCTGATTCCACTGACTGACCACTCTTGCTGGGAAAAACTGTTTCCTCATGTCCAGCCTAACCCTACCCTGCTGCAGCTTGCAGCCATTCCCTCTCCTTCTATCGCTCATTGCCCGTGAGAAGAGACCAGCACCAACCTCTCTGCAATGCCCTTTCAAGCAGTTGTAGAGAGGGATGAGGTCTCCCCTCAGCCTCCTCTTCCTCCAACTCAACACTACCAGGTCCCTCAATGGTTCCTCATAAGATTGATTCTCCAGGCCCTTCCCCAGCTCCGTGTCCCTCCTCTGCACTCGCTCCAGCACCTCCAGATCTCTCTTGTGCTGAGGTGCCCACAACTGGACACCAGACTCAAGGGGTGGCCTCACCAGTGCTGAGCACAGGGGGACAATCACCTCCCTACTGCTGCTGGTCACACTATTCTTTATGCAAGCCAGTTGCCCTTGGCCTTCTTGGCCACCTGGGCACACTGCTGGCTCATGTTCAGCCCCTTGTCACCCAGCACCCCCAGGTCCTTTCCTGCCAGGCAGCTCCAGCCACACTGCCCCAAGCCTGTAGCCATGCCTGGGGTTGGTGTGGCCCAAGGGCAGGACCTGGCACTTGACTTCTTTGAAGGCCATGCCATTAACATTGGCCCATCTATCCAGTCTATCCCAGTCCCTCTGTAACGATGGTTAATTAGGGTGGCTCATTTTGCAGCCTGGTTTTAGACAGTCCTAACAACACACCCTCAACGTCAGACTGGCTGTGACAGGCAGTAGCCAACACTAAAGAACACAAAAGAAATTGCAATTCCTGTAAAAATACAAGGTCGGGCATGGAACAGGAAGGAAGGAGGTGAGAGGAGAAATAATAATTAGGGACCAGAATGGACACTCCGTAACAGCTGCCCGGCGAGTCGCGATACCGCGTGGGGCTCACCTACCCTTCAGGAACGGGTTTTAATCACTGTGCTCAAGTCACGGTTAATTGTGCATTTCACACGTGTGGCCTTCAAACATTTGGCCATTATTACATTTTTATGAAGTTCAGCCCTGACTTAAATTCGCACAGACACATTAAAAACCCAGCAGCGCCACAGATGCAATAAAGCAGATGCTGAGGAAAGCCAAAAGGTAAGTGAAAAAGATTACATCATTAAAAGCTTACATAACTATTCATGGACCTTTTTCACGAAATACTGGTAATTTTACAGGACATACAAAGACAAAAAATTACATGCTGCTTGCTCTGATGCTGTGAAAAGCATGCCACCCCTCTTGGTGGTGCAATTCTCCATGTGGACTTTGCTGGGAATGGTGCAATTTTCCATGTGGACTTTGCTGGAAGCGGGCTTTAACAGTTGGACTCGATCTCAGAGGTCCTTTTCCAACCACTATTATTCTGTGACTCACACCCTCTGTGTCTTGACAATGCCACTATATTCAACCCAGGTTGAGACCCAGCTGCACCTACTCCCACTCAGGGGTGACACGTCCCATCCCAGCTGAGACTACAGGCAGTGGACATGGCCACAAGAAGCTCCTCTGAGAACAGTCACCCCCAGGTTTCACTGAAAACCAAACATCAGGGATTGACAATCCATGAGTTTTTAAGAGAAAAACAAGTGAGTTGTCCTGCAGATGTCAAAAGCTTCTAGAAGCTCATAAAGATTTGTGCCTGATGATGGGAGGGGTTTTTTGTTTGCTTAGTTTGTTGTCTTATTTTTAATAGCACAGAAAGCTCAAATCTCTGAAAGAAGCCCCAGAAACGTACAGCACACCTTCATACAGAAGAGGTGACATTATTTGGTATTACAGGAGAAGAATTTGGATACAAAGAACAAATTTACCTGAGTACTGGACTAGAGGATTATCCTGTGATAAGTCAAACTATATTGATCCTGAAAAAACCCTGTGTACAAATAAGATTTGAAGGCGATAAAACCCTACGCCATCAGCGCCCAAATACAACCTGGGAGGAACTGGGAGTGATCTCCTTACACTTGAAGAAGCCTCCTCTTCTTAGATTCACACATATATACGCCAATTAGATTCACAGAATCATTTGGGTTGGAAAGGTCTTTTAAGATTGAGTCCAATCATCAGCCCAGCAATGCCTAAACCATGGCTCTCTGCACCATATCTGCCCAGCTTTTAAAGACCTCCCAGCATGGAGACTCCACCACTTCTCTGGGCAGCCCATTCCAATGCTTAATTACCTTTTCAGTGTAAAAGCTTTTCCTGATTCCAATCTGAACCTCCCCTGAGGCAACTTGAGGCTGTTCCCTCCTGTCCCATCGCCCGTTCCTTGGGAGAAGAGACTGACCACCCCTGGCTACACCCTCCTCTCAGGGAGTTCTAGAGAGCCAGAAGGTCTCCCCTCAACCTTCTTTTCTCCAGGCTCAACCCCCTTCCCCAAGCTGCTCCACACAAGACTTGTGCTCCAGACTCCTGACTAGCTCCATTGCCCCTCCCTGGACATGCTCCAGCATCTCAATGTCTTTCCTGTTGTAAGGGGCCCCAAGCTGGACACAGCACTCGAGGTGGTGTCTCACCAGTACTGAGTACATGGGGACAATCAGTCCCCTGGTANTCCCCTGAGGCAACTTGAGGCTGTTCCCTCCTGTCCCATCGCCCGTTCCTTGGGAGAAGAGACTGACCACCCCTGGCTACACCCTCCTCTCAGGGAGTTCTAGAGAGCCAGAAGGTCTCCCCTCAACCTTCTTTTCTCCAGGCTCAACCCCCTTCCCCAAGCTGCTCCACACAAGACTTGTGCTCCAGACTCCTGACTAGCTACATTGCCCCTCCCTGGACATGCTCCAGCATCTCAATGTCTTTCCTGTTGTAAGGGGCCCCAAGCTGGACACAGCACTCGAGGTGGTGTCTCACCAGTACTGAGTACATGGGGACAATCAGTCCCCTGGTACTGCTGGCTACACTGTTCCTGATACAGGATAGGATGCTGGTGGCCTTCTTGGCCATATTCAGCCAGCTGTTGGACAACACCACCAGGTCCTTTTCTGCTGGGCAGCTCCAGCCACTCTTCTCCAGGTNGTCACCCAGCACCCCCAGGTCCTTTCCTGCCAGGCAGCTCCAGCCACACTGCCCCAAGCCTGTAGCCATGCCTGGGGTTGGTGTGGCCCAAGGGCAGGACCTGGCACTTGACTTCTTTGAAGGCCATGCCATTAACATTGGCCCATCTATCCAGTCTATCCCAGTCCCTCTGTAACGATGGTTAATTAGGGTGGCTCATTTTGCAGCCTGGTTTTAGACAGTCCTAACAACACACCCTCAACGTCAGACTGGCTGTGACAGGCAGTAGCCAACACTAAAGAACACAAAAGAAATTGCAATTCCTGTAAAAATACAAGGTCGGGCATGGAACAGGAAGGAAGGAGGTGAGAGGAGAAATAATAATTAGGGACCAGAATGGACACTCCGTAACAGCTGCCCGGCGAGTCGCGATACCGCGTGGGGCTCGCCTACCCTTCAGGAACGGGTTTTAATCACTGTGCTCAAGTCACGGTTAATTGTGCATTTCACACGTGTGGCCTTCAAACATTTGGCCATTATTACATTTTTATGAAGTTCAGCCCTGACTTAAATTCGCACAGACACATTAAAAACCCAGCAGCGCCACAGATGCAATAAAGCAGATGCTGAGGAAAGCCAAAAGGTAAGTGAAAAAGATTACATCATTAAAAGCTTACATAACTATTCATGGACCTTTTTCACGAAATACTGATAATTTTACAGGACATACAAAGACAAAAAATTACATGCTGCTTGCTCTGATGCTGTGAAAAGCATGCCACCCCTCTTGGTGGTGCAATTCTCCATGTGGACTTTGCTGGGAATGGTGCAATTTTCCATGTGGACTTTGCTGGAAGCGGGCTTTAACAGTTGGACTCGATCTCAGAGGTCCTTTTCCAACCACTATTATTCTGTGACTCACACCCTCTGTGTCTTGACAATGCCACTATATTCAACCCAGGTTGAGACCCAGCTGCACCTACTCCCACTCAGGGGTGACACGTCCCATCCCAGCTGAGACTACAGGCAGTGGACATGGCCACAAGAAGCTCCTCTGAGAACAGTCACCCCCAGGTTTCACTGAAAACCAAACATCAGGGATTGACAATCCATGAGTTTTTAAGAGAAAAACAAGTGAGTTGTCCTGCAGATGTCAAAAGCTTCTAGAAGCTCATAAAGATTTGTGCCTGATGATGGGAGGGGTTTTTTGTTTGCTTAGTTTGTTGTCTTATTTTTAATAGCACAGAAAGCTCAAATCTCTGAAAGAAGCCCCAGAAACGTACAGCACACCTTCATACAGAAGAGGTGACATTATTTGGTATTACAGGAGAAGAATTTGGATACAAAGAACAAATTTACCTGAGTACTGGACTAGAGGATTATCCTGTGATAAGTCAAACTATATTGATCCTGAAAAAACCCTGTGTACAAATAAGATTTGAAGGCGATAAAACCCTACGCCATCAGCGCCCAAATACAACCTGGGAGGAACTGGGAGTGATCTCCTTACACTTGAAGAAGCCTCCTCTTCTTAGATTCACACATATATACGCCAATTAGATTCACAGAATCATTTGGGTTGGAAAGGTCTTTTAAGATTGAGTCCAATCATCAGCCCAGCAATGCCTAAACCATGGCTCTCTGCACCATATCTGCCCAGCTTTTAAAGACCTCCCAGCATGGAGACTCCACCACTTCTCTGGGCAGCCCATTCCAATGCTTAATTACCTTTTCAGTGTAAAAGCTTTTCCTGATTCCAATCTGAACCTCCCCTGAGGCAACTTGAGGCTGTTCCCTCCTGTCCCATCGCCCGTTCCTTGGGAGAAGAGACTGACCACCCCTGGCTACACCCTCCCCTCAGGGAGTTCTAGAGAGCCAGAAGGTCTCCCCTCAACCTTCTTTTCTCCAGGCTCAACCCCCTTCCCCAAGCTGCTCCACACAAGACTTGTGCTCCATACTCCTGACCAGCTCCATTGCCCCTCCCTGGACATGCTCCAGCATCTCAATGTCTTTCCTGTTGTAAGGGGCCCCAAGCTGGACACAGCACTCGAGGTGGTGTCTCACCAGTACTGAGTACATGGGGACAATCAGTCCCCTGGTACTGCTGGCTACACTGTTCCTGATACAGGATAGGATGCTGGTGGCCTTCTTGGCCATATTCAGCCAGCTGTTGGACAACACCACCAGGTCCTTTTCTGCTGGGCAGCTCCAGCCACTCTTCTCCAGGTGTTCATGGGTTTGGTTCTCGCACCTCCAAGCCCAACTGCCACAGAGGGGTCTCTTCAGAGCCTGGGCCTCCCTCTTTGCTTCTCCGCCCACATGCTTGGAGCTACCCCATCCAACACTGCCCCTTGTTATCAAGCCTGTCTTCCCCTTGGAGCACTTCCAAGGACAAGACAGAGATGAAAGAGGACATCAGAATGCCTGGTGAGACTCCTTGTGTGCCTTGTTAAGTCCGTGGAGTAGGACTTGTGCAAGCTCTGGACAAAGATCTGCACTTCTGCTGGGCTCAGAGCATGCTAGGATTTCTCAAAGAGGCCACGAGGAATGCTGAGGACAGGGACAGAGCGTGGAAGGAAATAAATGGAAATCATAAGGAGCAAGAAAAACCTTGATATAAGAAATAGAAAGCCCATAAAAAGGAAAGATACAAGAGCAGTGATTGATTGAAAGAAGGGAAAGAAATGGAAAAAGGTGAAGGGAAAGCAGCAGATGATGCAGCTTCAAGATTACATAGATATAAAATCTAAATGACTTCTGCATGCATGCTTTATTTACTCAGTGTCACAACAGTACAGGCACCGATAGAAAAGCCACACACACCGACACGAATACATGCACAGTCGCAGGCCACCACTGTTGGTAAAAGGCCAGAGTGGCCCAGGTTGAATTATAATACTCATTTCCCTGCTGGAAGGAATAAAATCCACTGCTTCCCATACTCAGCATTAAGGTAATCTTCCAATCTCCAGAGAGAGAAGTATCCAGTGGATTCTTCCTTGTGTGCCAGAACTGGGGAAAGCAGTTTATCCTCCCAGCTAATCCCACCAGGAGCGGTGCCCGAGGCCAATGCCAAGGTGCTGAGCACCCCACTGCTCTGCTCCACATGAAGGCAAGCCCTGGGATGCTCAAACAACCTTCCTCTCTGTCCCAGGCTGTGTTTTTAATTGTTCCAAAACACAGCACCCCAGTAACGTCACCTCCCATGAGACTGATGGCAAACTTTACACTACAGAACTTCTCCTTGAAGACATTTCTCTCAAATTCACTCCCAAAACAAATTGAAAGAGGGTGCTGGATTTTGAGCTGGTTTTATATGAAAGGGGAGTATTTTCCACAGCACAGGCACAAGGTATTCTCAAGACAGTGCAACGCTGTGTTTCAAGTTACAGCTTGGCTTCGTCCACGGTGCCAGGTAATTTCTTCCTCGCTGGGCACACCGAAGCCAACTGTTAGCATCCCTTCCAAATTTAAAGGCCTCCAGAAGAGTCAAGCTTCGCCAAACAGAATATGTGGAGCTCACAACCCATCTCAAACCAGAAACTACCGCTGAGCAGAGCTCCCTGCGAACCGAGGCGCATTTTGGCTGCGCTTTGCTGAGGGGGGAAAAAATGGGGGGGAGGAAACAAGCCTGAAAGGAGATGGAACGAAGGCAAAATCGAGGACAACATCCTTGCTTTCCTCTACTAGATCTTAAGGACTGCTGGATCTGGCACAGACTGCCAGCTGCCTTTAATTGGTTTATCCTGCCTGCTAAAGCAGATTGGTATTACACCTGCAATTACTTGGAAAGACTTATTAAGAGTCACACAAAGATCATAAAACAACGGGGACTTCAGAGCGGGCTGTAAATCTGCGCTCAGGTGCAAGGAGCTGTGGCAATGAGAGGTTTTATCAGCACCAGCCCCCCTAAGCAGAAGGCTTTGGTTCTTCTGCTCTAAGGGCAAAAAGCAAGCCCCCCCTGGATGCTAGTGCAGCCCTCCCCGCTGCCGCAGGAGCGCCGCAGCCATCCCCGCACCGACGGAGCCCTTCCAGCCGTGGGGAAACGGGAAAACTGCAGCTTAACTGCCCTTAATTCTGTTTTCTCACAAGGCAAATCAAATGATCAGCTACCCAAAACCTAACAGTTTCACACTTTCCAAGGGGCTTGAATTCACACAACAGTTTGTTGGGTGTTTGGTTGGGGTTTTTTTTTCCCCTTTTGACACCCTATTTCACATGCTGGCACGCACTCAGGCATGTTTTCATCTGCTTTTAATTGCTTATTTCCGTCTCCTAATTTAATTTGTACCACTTTCCAAGATATCTTTTTTTAAAAAAAAAAAACCTACTCGGTTTTTGTGCTCATGAGGCTCTGGCAACCCATTTGGCATGGATGTGAGCTTTGTTTCTTTATGCTGATATCTTCTTTGTGGCAGTTACTCCAATAGAGGCGCTCAGTGGGACACAGTCCAAAACATAATGAAAGCGTTTCCCAGCTTGGGTGGCAGTACTAGGATGGAAGAAGGCCAAGAAGGTAGGAAATAAAGGGGACTACATAGCTCCAAGTCCTTTCTTTTCCACCGAATTATAGAATGGTTGAGGTTGGAGGCTCCTCTGGAGATCATCTGGCCCAACACAAAGCTCCCCCAGCAGCTCCAAGCAAGCTGCTACAGGGAACAGTCAGGATTTGACTGTCCCCAAGGATGAAGATGCCACAATCCTCTCTGGGCAACCTGTTTGCCAGGAACACTAATGGTCTTCCCACCCCAAAGTCCACATCTTCTCAACCTACAGGCTCATGGCTCACAATACACCACAAGAACACGATCACCTACAACAAGACTGGAGCCACACTTCAGCACCACTCAGCAATTCCTGTTTTCATTGAAAGGTCTGCGAAGGCTTGGAGAAAACCAAGAAACAGGCTTTACCAGCTTGTATTTTCCTGAGCAGAAATGCTTTCTCAGGAAAAGGAGCAGAGTGGGCGTTTGCACATGTTCTGCATAGCAGACTGAGTCATAAGCCTGCAAAATAACCCACATTCAGCTCTACCGGGGAACTCAGGACCTGTTGGTAAGACCAGGATCACCTGAGGAGCATACCTGCTGCAGTTACCATTCCCCACTCACTCACCATAACCCTCAGCTCCTCCAAAGGTCTTGAGAACATCAGCAACAAGCTCCAGTTCATCTTCAAACACAAGATGACACATAAACCTCTATAAAAGCCACAAAACTTTGGCCATCTTAAAAGTCATGCGTGCAAACAGCCAAGACATGACCTGGCACGGCGAATTGCCTTCTCTCCTCCCTTTATAGAGTTGCCTGAGCGTGTGTGTGTACAGCCCTCTCAGCACTTCCTCAAAGCAGTAAATTAGACCAGAGCCTAAAAAAACCAAACCAAACCAAAAGAGCATAAAACCATTAAAAAATCTCTGCAGGCAAAAGTGGGAACACTAAGGTAGGTCTTGACCTTTCAGCTCATTTTCATCTCCATGAGCCCACCAGATCCTCCTGTATGCTGTTAAAACACAGCAAAACGCTATGTAAAAAAAATGAGACCACCTCCCACGAGGCTTTATTAGCACACCCCCAAATCCTCCAGGAGACTTAAGCTGCGATGACCTCTACTGCAAATAAAGCAGGAGCCCGGGGAGCGCTCGGAACGGTGGTGTCAGAGAGAAGCAGCAGCCTGGAA
This sequence comes from Jacana jacana, assembly GCA_013400555.1. NCBI lineage: Eukaryota > Metazoa > Chordata > Aves > Charadriiformes > Jacanidae > Jacana > Jacana jacana. The sequence continues at coordinate 44,942 of VZTM01006581.1, read as the reverse complement.
ATCGCTGCAAGCAAAGGAACCGCACAACGGGGAGCTGTTGGAGGGTTAGGGGGTGGGGGAAATAAAGAAATCTATATCTGCAATGCTTTCTGGTTAGCTAATTGCACACCTTGAGCCAGCACCAACCTGCTGCCCGCTCACCATGCCTTCAGGGACCATTTCATCAGGTCTGGCCCAGCCGGGAGAGGCGAAGATGCTGGTGAGGCATCACCAGGGACCCACCACACCCACCATGTTGGGCTGCTTCATAGATCCCCCATCTGCAAAGCCACAGGGTTTATAGCCACCTTCTGGTGTGGAAGCATATCAGGTTGATTACCTAATTCTTCTGCTGTTTTTAAATCCTGTTTAATCTGGAAGCATCCAATTAAACTTCTTTGGGAGTAATCAATCTGGACCTGTTCTGGTAGAGGGCTTAGACTAGAAGATCTCTAAAGGTCCTTTCCAACCCCTGCCATTCTGTGATTCTAAGCTTCTCGTTATGTCCAGTCAATAACACAGGAGGCAAATATACTTATTTCCCCCCCCTTTTTTTTTCCCCATCAGCACTTTCAGCCCATCTCCTCCTAACTTTAATATCCCATTCCCAGGGACAGGAGAATGAGACTGAAATTAGGGGCTAATTCAAGCAGAGGAGCAGGCACGGCTGGAGCAGACTGTGTTAGAGGCGCAGACAGAAGTAAATCTACCCGACAGCAGAGATTAAAGCTAATACCAGAAGACATTATTTTGAACCTAACTGACTCTGAGCTGTGTATTAGCAGTGGGTAACCCGGAGGTACAGATGTACCTCCTGGAGGTCAGGTTTTCCTGGACTCACTCACAGACGGAAGGCTTTGGAAATGCAGCCTGTTTTCTCCAGTAAGGTAAACCCTTTCCTCCCAGGGACCAGCCAGTTCTCATTAAAAAACAACACACATTTCCTCTTTCACTGTTCTGTTGGTTTTGTCGGTGGTGGGTTTTGTATTTATTTTTTTTTCATTTCACACCAATGGAACATTACAGTTTTCCAGACTTGGAAGATTTGGGTATAAAATCTACAGTCCCGTACTGATAAATGGGTTACAAGGACAAGTTTTCCAGCTAAAGAGAAACTCAGGACATGTAATAGGAACAGAATTATTATTTACATTCAAACCTACAAAAAGCAGCACTGCACCCCTTTCCCAGGCAAAGGCAGAGCTGACACTCTACCTCTCCAGCTGCACGGCTTCATGTAGGACAACTTAGGGCCTTCTGGATGAAAACCTTGGAGCTGGAGAGAGCAGATGCCTCTCCTCACCACATATACAAGATAAATTCCAGTATAAGTATCCAAATATCAAGGGAATAGGAATAAAAGAGCTTGGAACCTCACTGTCCTGGCTCCAAATCTTAACACGATGCGAATTTCCAGTACAGAACCTTTTCTATCCATCTTAGAAGTCCAGAGCTGCTTTTCACCCCACTGCTATTACTGAAAAATTGTTCCAGAGCCTCACTGTCCCCATGACTATAAATCTCCTTCTTAATTGCAGTCTCAAATGTCTTCTTGCTTTGCTTTGTATCGATTTGCCCTTGTGCAAGTGCTGTTTCTCTGGCTTCGAGAACCAAAACAACTGATTTTTGCCTTCTCTGCTAAGAGCCCTGGATCCCTCCTCACCTTGCAATTTGCTGGTCATGAGCAGCCAAAACCCACAGGCCAGAAAAGGTTTTCCAGCTCCTGGCTCTTCCAAACCATCCTTCTCTCCCAACACCAGCCCAGCTCCCTTTTGGCATTGAGCAAGGACAGATGTTCATTGAAATACACAGGTGGAAAAAGGATGAGATTTAGTGGAAGAGGAGACACATCTCGCTGCAGGTGGCCCTACCGTTGGCTAAACCGCAGCCAAGCGCACTCAGAGATTCACAAAACTTCCCAGTACAAGGAAGTTTTGTGAATTCAGGCTGGAAAATGGGATGGAAGACTTTTTCTTACTGCCCTGCAGTATTCCTAACAAGTAAATTAGTAGAAAGTGACCTGAAGAGCCTAGGACTTGATCCTGTTACTCAAGATGAACTATTATTACCAGCCAGTATTACTGCAGGGAACTATGACTAGGAAAAAGTGATATTCTAGGGTTTTTTTTTCTGATGCATGAGCACAGAAGCATCTAGAAGAAAAGCTGAGCATGCAGAGAGATCCTTGTCAAATCCCATCTCTGTACAGGTCAGTTGGGTGCAGGTGCCATAAGAGAGGCCATGCATGTGCCACTAATGGATGAGAGTTGTACCGTCACGGCCACGTGGGCTTGGCCTGACACCATGATATTGTTTCACTTGCCAAAATACTTCTTATTTCATCACTGCATTGAAATAAAACACTTGAAAAGAGAAGACTGGGCAAAATTTTCCACCTACAAGTCATCAGGTAGCACTGGGCAACCAAGAGGCATCTCAGTCATCCAGGCTTTGACAGACTGAGAGGTCTGTCTGGGGGAGGTTCAGCCTGGAGAAGAGAAGGCTCTGGGGAGACCTTTGAGCCTTTTCTAAGTCCCTCAAGGGGCTCCAGGAAAGCTGGGGAGGGACTCTGGATCAGGAAGGAGAGCCATAGAATGAGGGGGGAAGGTTTGACACTGAAAGAGGGAAGATGGAGCTGAGATGTGGGGAAGAACTTCTTTGGTGTGAGGGTGGTGAGACCCTGGCCCAGGTTGCCCAGAGAAGCTGTGGCTGCCCCATCCCTGGAGGGGTTCAAGGCCAGGTTGGAGGGGGCTTGGAGCCACCTGGTGTGGTGGGAGGTGTCCCTGCCCAGGGCAGGGGGTGGCACTGGGTAGTCTTTAGGGTCCCTCCCCACCCAAACCATTCTGTGATTCCATGATTGTGAGCCCACCACAGCGTGAGCTGCCTCCAAGAAAGCTCTCTGCCGATGGCAATCTCCCCTCGGGCAGGCTGCCAGCAGGTGTACGGTCAGGAGAGGTATCTGTGATGATCATACCCTTTCCCACATCAGCAAACTTTAATAATGACTGATAAGCTTTTCACTGAGTGTGTCCTTCCTCGTGCTGTTCGGAGCTTCAGCAAGTTTCGACATTAGCACATACATTAGAGCTTACTCCACAGAAAGACAAGAGACTTCAATAAGCACAGAAAGCTCCAACCCTGCTATGAATAACAAATAGATGGTTCCCTTTCCCGCTTCCCCCCACACACACACCTCCCCCCAGTACGTTTGCAAGGCAAGACTGGAGCTTTGTTCACTTTCCAGAGGAGGAGGATGTAAATGACACTGTCACCTCCAATCCTCCCCAGGCCTCAGCCGCCAGCGCCAAATCCTTCTACAGCTTTAACTTCCCAGGTGTCACAACAGCCACATCTAGGTGGCGGTCCTTCATCTCCCTGTCACCAAAACAGCTATTTTTCAGGAGACAAAAGCGTGCTTCATGGAGAAGCAACACGGAGAGGCTGAGATTTCTGTCCCTCATAAAGAAATACCCTTTCGTGCCTGTAAGGAGACAGCGCAGAGCGGGATTCACACTGAATATTACCAACCTGCTACATCACTCTGGTTTCTCCAGAGCAGTATCTAATTTAGAGGCGAAAAAGAAAAGTCACTGCTGTTTTCACTGAGGAAATAAAACAAATTTGGAGGTTTTTGCAGGCATCTGGGCTATTGTGCTGCCACCGGGGCTGCAGAACAGAAGCTTTCATTGAAAAGCTGATTGCGGGGAGAGTATTGCTACATAAATCAAGGATTAATTTTGCCTTCCCATCCGCATCCTCACTCTTCACATGGAACTGGTGTTACCAGCTCAGCTCTATGAGCCTCCCCTCGGCATCCTCCCCTTCTACTGCTGCAGTTTTGGGGCATTCTGCCCTGATCATACCCATCATACCTCCGGGTCCATCCTCCCCAACAACATATCCCCACTCCCTCCACCAAGCCCCTCTCCATCACCCCCTTCTCCAGCCCTACAACCTGCTGCTGTCCTCAGCAGAACTCCACTGAGGTTACAGTCCTCCCCTTATGTCCGTGTGTCCTGTCTTGTTTCAAAGAGTTAAAACCACAGAGGGTGGACAGAGAGACAGCAGCTCACTAAGACTCTCAGCTCTTAACTTTAAGTGTTCTTTAGTTCCTCCAAGTGTGTAATCCCTCTGCTAATCCAGGCCCACAGCATTTTAAGACAAGTTTTAATTACTTCTTGTCTTTCTTAATAGTTACGTCACCACGATGAAGGTGAGATAACATGGTATCTGTGGGTGATGGCGTTGTTGTAGGGATAACAGAGGCTGCAAATATCCAAGCCGGCCCACACAGTTTCCCCACAGAGATGCTGTACAACCCTTGGCCACCTCTCAGATCCTGGGCAGGAATCACAACCAACTTTCATGCTGTCACTCCTAAAAACCCACACCACGTGTCATTAAGAATTTCCCCTTCCATCTTTTTCCCTTAAAATGGACTGATTCATCATCGAACCTTCCCTTCACATGCCTCATCTCAAGACCTACACCATCACCATACAGGAGGCAGCAGCAGACAAGAGGTCCCAACTGGTGCTTTGGAAACCCAGATGCTCCTGGGCCAAGAGGTCTTTCCACCAGTCTCTTCATAAAATCATAGAATCATTTAGGTTAGAAGAGACCCTTGGGATCATCAGCCTTACTCTACGAGTTCTTCCCTACACCAGATCCCTCAACACCACATCTAATCTACTCTGAAACACAGTCAGGGATGGGGACTCCCCCCCCTCCCTGGGCAGCTGATTCCACTGACTGACCACTCTCTCTGGGAAAAACTTTTTCCTCATGTCCAGCCNCAGCTTTGGAAATGGCAACACGGGTGTCATTTGCTCATACTATGGAACACGGGTGAGGGCTACTGCAAGGTCATCTCACCTGAGCAAAGGTCTGGAGGGCTCTGGGACTCCCCAGAAAGTCCTCCTGGCTTTGGGCATACACGTGGCTGCTAAGCAGGAGTAGGATTCTTAACACGGTGACGTGACACGGACACTGAGAGCATCTGGATGTCAGTTCAGTAATTGTCCTATCTGGGTCTTGAATTTGCCAGAACTCAGACAAAAACCCCAGAGGCAGACAGAGGACCTGGATATCTGAGGGCTCCTATTTTTAAGAGGCACTGACAAGTTGCTAGATTTCAAAACTGACCTACTTTAGTGGCTGCTTCATATCGAATTTTTTCCCTTAGGATGCCAGCTATTCTTCATTTGCTTTTCCTGCCAAAAAGCATTTTTTTTGTACTTTGAAATATAAATATTAAAAACCAAACAAACAAACCCATACCACTCCAATTATGACAGTTTTCCTGCTGGGTTAAGTGCAAGATATCAAGCATTTTTTTGTGAAATATAGACCAGAAAAGTACCAGAAAGATATATACAAATGCTTTCTGCTGACAACTCTCTCATTTTCCACAGAAGAGTTTCCATATTAAATAAGCACATACACCTTAGTGACAGGCCACACTCCAAGGGAAAGTTTAAGAAATTACATATTCCTGAGCACTTACAACCACCTGGCAAATCACAAGTTACAAGAAGCTATTGCTTAATCTGTCAAAATATCAGGTAACCCTAATAGTTAAGGTTACCCTGAACTTCAACCATAGAATCCTTTTGGTTGGAAAAGACCCTTGGGATCATGGAGTCCAACCATCAGCCCCACTCTACAAAGTTCTCCTCTACTCCAGATCCCCCAACACCACATCCAATCTACTCTGAAATACAGTCAGGGATGGGGACTGTCTGCCCTGGGCAGCCCAGTCCAGGCTCTGACCACTCTTGCTGGGAAGAATTCTTGCCTCATGGCCAGCCTAACCCTACCCTGCTGCAGCTTGAAGCCATTCCCTCTTCTTCTATCACTAATTCCCTTGTGAGAAGAGACCAGCACCAACCTCTCTACAATGCCCTTTCAAGCAGTTGTAAAGAGGGATGAGGTCTCCCCTCAGCCTCCTCTTCCTCAAACTAAACACTCCCAGCTCCCTCAATCGTTCCTCATCAGATTTATTCTCCAGGCCATTACCCAGTTTTGTTGCTCTCCTCTGCACTCTAACCAGAAGTTAGTACTGTTTCTTCAATGCCCCTGGTTCACTGCAACCACCAGGATCACAGCAGTTGAACTGGAGTGTAATGGGAAGGACTGGCTATCCCACTTCTATTAGTGACACAGGGTAAGGATGACCCAAGCTACTGACAGTAGCCAGTGTCTACAGTAAAACAGATATTTTGTGTGTGCGTTTCTACATATATTTAGTGTAAATAAATACCATTTCCTAACTTCTATTGAAACAGCCTAGATACATTTTGCAGTCAATCATAGAAACTGGAAGAATTCTTGCAAATATTTCTCCCAGAAACTTAGGCTTGGTCTAGCTCTACCTGAACCTGAGTATCTCTCTCTCCTCCACAAGCACTCAGATTACAAGCATTTCTTTAAACTTGCCCCACCACCATGTTTTACAGCCCCAAAGTCCCTCCCCCATGGAGCAGAAAGTCCAACACAGCATTTATTTTACTGCTAAAAACCCCTCAGTACCAGGCAACCACTAGAGCTGTTACAGCCTATGCCTACTCCGAGGCTCAGTAATTACTCACCGAGGAGGACTCTGAGCACTCGTTAATGGATCCCAACTTCCCCAAGACCCTTGGAAATGTTATCTTTTAAAAAATTCATAATAATACATGATTAATGGCAGTTTCTAATCATGCTGGATTTTCCCTCAAAGCATGCTTTCTCGGTTTTCACTCTGAAGGCAACCCGCACCCCAATGCGCCCACAGTGACTCCATGTGCTGTAGTGATTCTTCAAGGAGAAGAGTTTGTCCTGTTCAACCAATGGCTTCATCAGAGGGAAACAGTTCAAGCCAGTTTTCCAGCTTTGGCCTGAAGCAAAAGGGTCTTTAAGGTCTTGGTACTTGAAGTCTTGGTAGAAACAGTAATTAAAAGCAAATGAGAAAGTTATCTGCAAGGTATAATTGGACACATTTGAGATGGGCAGAGCGCAGGCACGGGGGCAGGCAAAGCATGGGCAGATACCTCCACTGCTCCACCAACCTCTGGTGTTGTGTAACCCCACGCAGGAAGCTACTTCAAAGAGTGCCAGCATATCCCTTCCATAGGCAGCTGCACTCCTTAAAAGAGAAACACTACCTGTGGAAGCACTTTCCCAACTCTCACACCTCTAGAGCCAGCTGGAGCCTGGCTCCACTCAGATCATCAATTACAATTTCACATCGAGAGAGGAGACCGCGCTAATGAAAAATGAGGAACAGGAACAACAACAAAAGAGAGAGAGAGAAGAGAAGAGAGAGGAGGAACAAAATAGATTTGCAATGGTCTTCCAGAGACCTTAATTAAGGAATGAATGCTCTTGCAGGTAAGCACAAGATATATTGTGGTTTTCACAGCGTTTCAAGTGCAGGAGTGTTAGTTGGCTGCTATGTAATTATTCTTTAAGGTCCCAGTACTTGAAGTCTTGATGGAAACAGTAATTAAAAGCAAATGAGAAAGTTATCTGCAAGGTATAATTGGACACGTTTGAGATGGGCAGAGTGCAGGCACGGGGTAGGCAAAGCATGGGCAGATACCTCCACTGCTCCACCAACCTCTGCTGTGCGTAACCCCACACAGGAAGCTCACCAATTCCAAGCTGTTGGTCCTATGTCTTGCAGGGCCTCTAAGACACAGATCATTTTCTTTTATCATAGCACTGTCCAGTTTGGAAGAGACCTTTCAGATAGAGTTCAACCATCAACCCAACACTGCCAAAAACCACCACTCAACCAAGTCCCCTCAGCACCACATCCTCCTGGCTTTTAAATACCTCCAGGGATGACAATTCCATCATCTCTCCATCCAGCCCAGAGCAGTCCCAATCCTTAGTTAGAAACACAACCAAAAAAGGAACTTGTAGTAAAAAATGAGGAGGAAGGAGCCTTCAAGAAGACTACAATAATCTCCAAAGCTTCTGAGCAGCACCCAATGTGTCATAGCCCTAATCAGTCCCTTTTGACCTTCAGTTGATTATTAAATCCACCTGAACTGGGGATCAGCACACCCCAAGGTGGGCTGGGCTGGAGCAACTCAGAGACATCTCAAGCACCAACACAACCAGTTATTGTTCATAAGAAGCTGCCACACGTGAGCTGATCCATCACAGTAAACCTCCTCTGGACTTGGAAGTCACAGTAACAGGGGGTAACAAAGCTCATTTTACAAGCTGTCCCAAGGCTTGCTTACTCACAGAGTGAATTAATAACTGAGTTCTGGTCAGTCTTTCCTCAGATTCATCAAAAAAATAAAACAAACAAACATCTAAGAAATACCACCACCTATTCACTTTAAGAAATAATCTCTTATTCCACACCAAGCACGTTAGAAGCATTTACATGCTGAGCATTGTGCAAGAACAAGGTTTTCCTGGTTGCTGTGGATGAATATCACAGCCATCTTCAATTCCATGCCCACACCCTGCTCTTCCTCAAGTAGTTGCTCTTGTTTGGTAAAGAACTTAGGATTTCTCCACGTTCCCCCCTCCTGCACCCGTGCCCGAGCTGGTACTTGCACTCCACGTGTACCCTTTTGACTACGTAGAGATATTCATATCCTCGTGTTTTGTTGGGTTTGTTTTTTCCTAAGGTGGTCTTGCTGTGCTGAAATTTTAAGTTATATATAAAGGTGCAGGTACTTTCCAGATGTGTCCAAGTAACTATTTTTTCCATCGAAATGAATAAAGATTGGGCCATTAAGTGCTTCTGAAAATCCCCTCTGTGCATCTCCTTTGGGCCCAAATCCAGACATTCCAATTTTGCAGTACCTGATCCACAGAAGGCAGGAGCCTTGCTCTGGAAAACATACCCAGGGGAGCATGATGGTCTCCATGGGTGGCTACAGCCCCCAGCAAGAGGTTGCCCAGCTGCTCAAGGTGATGCTTCTGTGCCTTATCAGCTGCTACTCTTCCTCTAAACACCTCCTGGCTCCTTCTCAGGGCCTCCCACCCTACTCTTCGATGCACTGAACATGACTTTGATGACACTTCTCTTCAATTTTACATTAGAAAAAGCTCCTCTAAGTCTCCACTGATCATACATTTAGATTTCCAGGTGCTTGTAGCTTGGTCAAATAAGAGCATCTTTCACCAGAAAAACACATGCCTCTGCTCAAGGCATTGCTCTACAGTATGAGGGCACCAGAGCTGCCTCAGGAAAACGGCTCTAAGAATATCTTTAAGATGAGCAAAATGACATCATTTTCCTTACTCTCATTTTGTCAAATGGCTGAAACATATTAACTGAAATATTCCTGGGAAATAAAAAAAAAAAAAACAAAGGGAAAATTGAAGCCTGGAGAGTGGAAAATATCATCCAGTGATATGCTATCAAAGCTCAGATGTGATAATGGGGTGTACTGGGTAGACTCCACCACCTGGCCCACTGTAAACCAGGCAAGCAATCAGTCCACATGAGGTTCAAATGATCACGGTGGGGATTTGGTGGAACCACTCTGGTTTAACCTCCCCAAGAGTCTGGGAGCCAAAGGCAGCAACCTCAGGTGGGTCACTGTGCACAGCAGCATTTCATTCACCGGCCAGATACCCCCATTAAACCTGAGTTTTTCAGAATACACACAAATATAAGGTCATCTGCATGGGTTTGTACCCAACCACCACACAAGCAGTCACAATATATTATACTTAAAAATGCCAGCCGTGGGCTTTCCTCCCAGAAGTGTCCTTGATCTACAGATAATGCCTTGCTGAAAGCCCATCCCTGGGCCTTAACCAACAGTACTCCAGCATATTGATGATATATCAGGCTTCCAGCAGCCCTGATGAACCTGGACACAGCACTTTATCCTCTTGATGAAGCTCCCTTGGGTGGCTCCCAAACACACTCACATGGACCTCAATATGTACATCAAACAGGCACAAGAATTTGGGTTTCTGTGCTTCAGCCATCTCCAGCTGACACAGGGGGGCCATTCACAGGGCAGATACAAAAATAGTCAATTTTTAGCCAAAAAATGGGTGGGACCTGATTTTCAAGAAGCACATGGGAATGAGCCCATCTCAGAAGACGTTCCCAGCAGGGGAAGACAGAGTTTATAAGGAGGAGGATTACAAGAAACTATAGATTTAGGAAGAGAGTAGAAACAGATGAGATCTGGAGAAGAACTTTGCTGTGAGAGTGGTGAGACCCTGGCCCAGGTTGCCCAGAGAAGCTGTGGCTGCCCCATCCCTGGAGGGGTTCAAGGCCAAGTTGGGGGGGGGGGGTTTGGAGCAACCTGGCCTGGTGGGAGGGGTCCCTCACCAGGAACTACATAATCTTTAAAGTTCCCTCCAACCTAAACCATTGTGTTTTTTCCATTCTTGGTTGTTTTGTTCCTTTTGCAAGTCCATAGGGGAGACACACCCCCAGCATCACCTGGTTGAAGTGCCTGCACTTTGAGCTTAGGTTCTCCACCTAGCAGGTCCACACCTACTATGGACCTAGAGCATTCAATGCACACCTAATTTAAGAGCTTAAATACTTTTTTTCTCCATCAATGATACAGAAAGTGTGAACTCCAGGCTGGGACATCAAAGTTTAAGGAAGTGGTAATGTTTAAAGCCAGGCTAGACAGGGCTTTGAGCAACCTGATCTGGTAGGAAGTGTCCCTGCCCATGGCAGGGGTGTTGGAACTTGATGATCTTTAAGGCCCCTTCCATCCCAAACCATCCTGTGATTCGATGAAAGTTTGTCATGAGCATTGTGTCTAAAGCACACTTTCTATACTTCTTTTGCAAAACTGCCAGTAGTAGAGCACCTGAGCCTCCCAAAACCTGAGAAGGTTCTATACCTAAGGGACACCTTGGGGAGAGCTTAAACAATGCAGGGGACTGCCTGGGCACTGTAAAAGCCTTGTCCTTGGGTCAGAGAAGAAGTTACTGGTCAGTCAGTGGAATCAGCTGCCCAGGGAGGTGGTGGAGTCCCCATCCCTGACTGTGTTTCAGAGTAGATTGGATGTGGTGTTGAGGGATCTGGTGTAGGGGAGAACTTGTAGAGCAGGGCTGATGGTTGGACTTGATGATCCCCAGGGTCTCTTCCAACCTGAATTATTCTATGATTCTATTGGATCAGTAGACCCTTTGCACCTTGACCACCTCAACTATTTGGACAGAGTAATTACTTGAATTTCAAATAAATAGATTCCTCACATCCGAGAAGCACGAGGCTTCTGTTCTCAATGTCCTCCCTTTTTGTCTGCCCCTTCTTGGGGAAAACGTGCCCACTCCGTACACGCCAACCAAACTCTTTCTCCATGACTAATTTTCAAGTTGAACCGTCTTGATAAATAGACTGACTCACTGCAGAATTTAACTATGCATTAGGTCCTATTAGTGAATTAGGCCCTTTTGGTTTGCTCCAGAGTGCTGTCAAGAGCTGTAACAGCTTTCCTGATTAATGAAGGAAGAAAAGTTATTTCGAAGACAAGGGCAGATTGGAATTTTCTTCCCCACCCCTTTTTAATAAAAAAAAATCCCACCACTTTTGAAAGATGAAGTATTCCATCATTAAAAGCAGCAGAAGATGCCACAGGCTACTGCACTGGCCTCATCCGTGCGATGGATCTGGGACAGAGAGGGGTGGGACACCTCTGCTATTTGCTCTTCAGCCACCCCAACCTTTGAGCTTTTCTTCCCATCCTGTGAGCTCTGGCATGGGATCTCTGGTGGCTTCTGACAAATAATTTGTGCCTCCCCTTGCCCTGAGCCTGCCTGGAGGAACCCAGGGGATATATCACTTTGGGAAGTGACTGGAAATGGTTTATTGGTGTTACAGGAGTGACCCAGGTCTGGTTATCTGAGTTATTAGCTCCCAAGGACACACCCCAACGCTTTTTACCACATTCCTGCTTGACAAAACCACAAGGGGTTTTATATTTGCCTGCAATTCCACGCCGTGACACGAATCCCCTCACAGCACTGATTTTCACAGGGGGGAATTTTTACAAAGCAAGAGGGAATTTCAGCAATTGCACGAAATGGGGAGTTTCACAACCCGACAAGAGCATTGATCTTCAGATCTTCGGGGCTCTCTGCATTGAAGGAACTCCATTAGCTACAGCAATGGCTTCTCTGCCTTCCTTCATTTGTAGCCTTCACTCCATTGATCAGACACCGACTGGACAAGGGTTATACACCTGGGGCTTGGCTTTGAGAAAGAAAGGATTTTGAACCCAGATCCTAAAACAAACCTCAGAAGGTGACCAATGTTGTGAAGCATTTATCTCCCCAGGCCTCCATATTTCCCTCCATGGTGATGCGCCAGAGAAGAACAGGATGAAACTCAAAGAGGAGTCATTCCCTGTGAATCTCCTGCATGAGGCCCAAACCTAGAGTCCCAAGGGACAAAAGCCATCCTGAGCAAGGAAAGCCCACACCCCAAGAGGAGGTGGTGAAGTTTCTCCTCCTATTTTGAACACATGCAGTAGAAATAATGAACGAGGGACAAAAGTGCAAAAAGGCACACAAAAAAGGTATGGAGGGGACCTCAGGGCTATGGAGCCTCTTCTCCCTGGATTTGGTTTTCAGCATTCGTTCCTGCTTCTTGACAACCTCCTCCTGAGATGCTGCTCCTCACAACTGATTTCATTTTTCAGCCATGGTGGATCAACCTATTAGATCCAGCAGGAGCACCAGCCACGTGATGAAGATCAGGAGACCTTCAGCCCTGTCACACATGGGTTTCCACACCACATCCAAACAGTATTCGGGCTTTTTTGCCTTATGAAACCCACTGGGGCGTCTTCCCAGGGCCCGTGGTTGAGATGGCTGGACATCAGCTCCGAAGGTCTCAGCACAACCTCATCTATGGCCAGTTCTGTCCGTTTGCATGTTTACCAACTCTGGCCTTTTGCCTAAATTGCTCTTTTTTTTCCTACCGCATGTTCACACAGTGATTTATTTACAGAAGTCAGGCAGATCTTCCACACCTGATAATCACTGGCGCTAATTCGGAAATCCCTTATCTCCCAACATCGCAAATCCTCCTCTGGAGGCCCACAATCAAAGCCTTCCCGTCCAGCTGCTGATGAATCTTGTTTGAAAGACACACTAAAAAGCAAAAAAAAAAACAAAAACCGTCCCTGTTTTCTCCCACTTCAGGAGACACAACATCATTTATAGGGATTTTTTTTCCCCTATCTAGGCTGCTGCCTGTCCACACCCTGCCACTTTGCTTTGTGTTAAATCTAACCTGTGTCTTTCCATTCATGTTTCAAGTGCCAGGCACAGCTCTGGTGCTACATAAATAATAAATAACAACAGCATGACATCAAATAAGGCAGTTTTAAGGAATGCAGCTGACAGGTTTTTCTCCCCTGACATTTTTTTCTTACTCTGAATTTCTTTGCCTTTGTCATTTGACTTAATGGCACGGCAAACTACAGAACTGTAATTACTCTTTAGTTTCTATTACGATATAAGCCCGATGCTTCCCCCAGGATAATACCTGAGAGAGGGGGAGGAAAGGGAGGCAAGCGGGAGGGAAGGCTTTCAGAGCCAGAGTGGTTTCTTGTAGGCGGCTCCAACAGTGACAAACAAGTAGGAACAGCAAAAGTAGTGAGTCAGGAAGAGGAATTCAATTTCTTAAGCCCTGCGATAGGGAGGTACGTGATAAATAGAAGGGGAAAAAGAGAAAACAAGCAGGATGCAGTTACGCCCCGAGGATGCGATTATAGACAGGCAACTTGGGACTTGCCAGTGGAAAACCTTCAAGCACTTAATGAAGTGACTGGATTTCTGGGTCCAGCTCCAGCACAGCTCCCCAGTGACAACGTCTAGTTGTCATAAACCTGGTCTGACTCAGATCCAAAATTACTGAACACATTTAGAAACCTCGCTCCAAGCACTGGGGAAAACACCTCCCTCTCACCAGCTATCACAGTCACTCATTATCAATCCCAGACTGGCCAGAAATCCCTCTGACCAGACAGAATTATTGCCAAAAGCAGATCTTGGTTGTCTGGAAGGATGAAGCATGAAGAAGCGGGTAGGGTAGGAGAGTCACGGACGTTTATGCACACAGTATTCTTTTATTACATCTTATCTGCAACAAAGGTCAATGCTCATTTCTTTTAACCCAAGGGAGATGCATTAAGGCACTGGAGCTCTGCCATTATGGAGCAGGAAAGGTTTGGTCACATGAAAAGGTCCTCTAGTTCTCAGCTTGGAGAGATGAACGAAAATATAGCCCATCAACCTGCACAGCACCAGGAAAGTCAGCCATTCAGCCTGGATAAACCAAAGCAATGCTCAGTTGAAGGTGATGAAGGAAGCACAGTTTGGCTAAAGCGCCTCAGAAGACCATACATTTTTGGCCTATATTATCTGGAATTATTCCCACGTACCTGTCAGCCCACCCATTTCAGTGAAGTAATTGCTCACGTACTTCAAAAATGGCAAGTGGCCTTTCTGCTTTCAGGATTTGACCTGAAACTGCGCATTTTTCAACCTACATCATTTTCCCAACTCCTGTTTTCAGATTCCCCTTTGCCACCTTCAAGAGGATAAAAACCATTTCGAGTTCCAGCACTGCTCTGACAATGAGCAGGATTTTAGGGGGGGGTGTGGGGGTAACAGTATTCCACCAGCAAGACCGTCAAGAGTCATCCTTTGCAGAGACTCACTGGAAAGTTCTCAGTCTCCCACAAGGCACCAACTGTGTCAGTAATCTACATCCTGAGATGTCCCATCAACAGACAATCATGGCCCTTGTGACTTCTGACAATTTCCACCTCACCCAAACATATATTTTAAGTAAAGGAAGTAGAAACATTAAGTAAAATTCATCTCCTTCAGCCTTGCTGCAATTGGGAACATCTGTTTGAGACTATTCTGAAGCCACAAATGGAAATCAGACCTTGCCGGAGGGTCAAGTGGAGAATAAGCAAGNATCTCACCACGATTATGGATGACTTCCAGAAAACAGCTCACAACGTTCTGATCCTCTAAGACTACGGCACTTTCACTCACGCGTGCTGCGCTTCACCCTTGTCCTGTGATGAGGTACATCTGCCTTTATCCCACCACCTATTCCTAGATCAACAGGTAAAACACCCAGTGAACATAAGCCAAAATGACCAGCAAGAAAACAACCCATTAGCTTATGAAACTGCTGGCTGGAGCTCTCTATTCCACTTTTTATTAGCTGTTTAGCAGCAAATATCACATCCCGGCCTCTGGTGTCAATACCCTGTGTCATGTTCTGACAAGGGTTTTTCTTCTGCAGGTGTGTACCCCACTCCACCAGGCCATGTTTTTGCTGCTTGTTGCAATTCCTGACGTCCTTTCTCTGCCAGACTTCTGCCCCAAGGGATTATTGCAACAAGTGCCTCGATGCACTGGAGAATAAGGCTTATGAGTTGGGAGTTGGGATTGTTTAGTTTGAGGAAGAGGAGGATGAGGGGAGACCTCATCCCTCTCTACAACTGCTTGAAAGGGCATTGCAGAGAGGTTGGTGCTGGTCTCTTCTCACGGGCAATGAACGCTAGAAGGAGAGGGAATGGCTGCAAGCTGCAGCAGGGTAGGGTTAGGCTGGACATGAGGAAAAAGTTTTTCCCAGAGAGAGTGGTCAGTCAGTGGAATCAGCTGCCCAGGGAGGGGGTGGAGTCCCCATCCCTGACTGTGTTTCAGAGTAGATTGGATGTGGTGTTGAGGGATCTGGTGTAGGGGAGAACTTGTAGAGTAGGGCTGATGGTTGGACTCCATGATCCCAAGGGTCTCTTCCAACCTAAGATTCTATTCTATGATGTTAAACACACCTCACCCCATTCCCAGCATGGACTATCCCTGTCCCCCTCTGACACTGATGTCCGGACAGGTCATGTACAACACGCATTGGAGTGAAAAGTGGAGATGTCATTTCTGAGAGTCCCTCAGTCACCTCTGGAACTCTGATACCAGCTGGTGGGTAAACTCCATTTAGGGCAGAATTTATCAAAAGTGGCAAGGGATGCTAAAAAGAGTCTGTGTGGGACCCATTCCACTTAATTCTCTACTGTCTAAAACATGGGGTCTAACCCAACAAGGTGCCTACTCCTACAATCAGCATAAAAAGAGGAGGAACTCTAGGGGATGATCGATCCCACCAGTTTTCAATAGGGTCACTTCCCAGCTGAGGTCAGACACCAAAGAGAGGAGATAGAAGCACATGTCATAGGAACACATCCAGCAGCTCTCTCCAAAAACCTCCCTTTAAGATTTTTTCAGCACAAACATGGCAAAATGGCTCTTCCCCCAATTTATGAGCGAACTTACTAACGTGATACAGTTTCCTTAGTATTAAAGGACCAAATCCCTCTATGGTACAACTCCATTTTATCCTTGTCATAAAGGAAGAGTAACTTTGGCCCAGGAATTGTACTTGAAACTCACCTTCTCCTCTTAAGAAGGATAACTGATGGGTAAATGAAGCCCCAGTGGATTGCACACTTTCTAAGTCCCCAGATACACCCCCAGTTCCCTGTGTCAGTGTAGCCAAACCCAATGTTATGTTTTCTTGTAACTGAAAATTATTGCGAAGGGTTTAACCTTCAGTCCTGGGCACAGGAGACAGTGGAAATCTTACTGGTAAGAGAAATACAGGATAAGACTCAAGAGAAGTACGAGCCCAGTTAAAGAGCATGAAAGGACTTAATTGCAATAAGAACAAAATACAGGAAAAATAAGACATGGTCTGCAGGAGAACCACAGCTGGCACCTTCTCCTCAAAGGGAGCCTTTGACAAAGGTTCTGATTCCATCACTCCATCCTAACCACTATTTCCCCACAGGTAAATACCTCCATAGGCTTTGACTCCATAATTATGGTACAAAGGGGCTGACAGAGCTCTGTGTTGGGATCCCAGCTATTTCTTCCTTAGATCTAATCTTTATCCCCCATGTCCTGCCCGTTCTGAATCCCTTTAAAAAGTCTTTTTTGCCTCTCATGGAGAAGCACCTTGCATTTCTGTCTCAGGCATTTATAAACTATTTTTTTGATGGGAGAACAATCATCTAGTGAATTTACAGATCCAGAAAGGAAGACAATCCCTTTCACAACCCTCCCAGGTCAGGGAGATGTTCCCTGTTTTGCTTCTCTAAATTTATGCAATCCCAACAGATCCAAACATGACCCATGACCACAGATTAAGATGCTATGCATGAAAGAAGTGTTACCATCAACCCTGGCTTTTCATCTTCTTTCAAGGATATGAACCCCCTCGGTCTCCAGCAGGGCAGCACTCAATTATTCTTTGCAAAAGGAATAATTTGTCTATAGCTATTTTTTTTCCCTTCCACTGCTGCTCCTGATAGGTGTTTTTATGTCCCCAGAGGGTACTCGCCTCTTTCCTTTGATGCAAAGATAGATCAGATAATCTTAAGTGTTCGGAGGTGAAGTTTGGGGTGACTGCACAGGAATGTTCCATATCTCTTTATCTATAGCTATACTCACATAATGCTTTTCAGAGACAGTAAAAGGAGCCCATGGGTGGAGTTCAGTAATATGCCTTTATGCTGCTGGGTTTCCCTGGACGCCTTAAAATTTGTTGCCCTGAAGTGCAAATAGCTCATTCCTTAAAGATTTTAGTATCGCTCACTAAAAGCTGTTGCCTGTTTACCTGACACTGCCTGCAATGAAGCTTTTCACAAGTATTTTTGTTCCATTTTTGTTTCATTTTTATCCTAGCACCTCTTGGATGCTTTATGATTCCCTTTATTTACTTATTTTTAAGCTTGGACGCACTTTTTATACTCCCATATTTTCAGAACAAATTCACTTCCAAGTCTGAGAGCAGCACATTATTACACTGAGGGATTCGGGGGCATCTTTTTGCCAAAACTGTTTTCAGTTAAATTTCAATGCAATCTTCATTTATCTTCCACTCAAGATTCACTTTCTTTGGCTTATCAGAGCTTAAACATCTGAAGAAATAATGCCAACGGTGTGCCAAGGCGACTGCAGTCCTCCTGGAGATTCAGTTATTGAAAGCTGGAGCCAGTGTCTTATCACTTGTCTGGTTAGACAGGTCCAGACTCAAAATCCTCCAAAGAAAACCAGCAAATTAGCTTCTCCAATTTGTTTGCTGAGCAGATCACAAGGTAGATTTTTGAATAATTTCTATGGGAAAAACTCTTTTCACTTGCTGCCATGTCAAGGTGGAAACATGAGATTCTGAGAGAGGCTTACTAGAGCATAAGACCTTCACACTGTATTATGGCTTCAAGATGCATGGATGGCTGCTTCTGGCAGGCCTTCGAGGCCAGCAGCGACCTGATCCAACTCCTGCTGAAGTATCAGATGCAGAAGGACTGGGATGGCATAGTGAAATCCCAGTGTGATTGTAAACAAGTCCATGCTCTGATTTTAACAACAATCATGTTTCCACTCCAGTAGCACGCCCTGCCTCCAAGAACACCTCCACCAGTGAGGGCTTCACCCCCTCATCGCTTCCACAAGCTCTTCTAATCTCCTCCACACACTGCTGCTTGATTTACTTCTCCAGACTGCAGATTTTCTGCCATCAGCAGCTTCCAACCCAGGTATTACCTGGCCCTAGAGAGTTGTGACACTGCACTCATCACCAACACACTGGAGCAGCAAGAAGAGGGAAGGATGAGTATGGATGAATGAAAACAGAACACAGAGGAGTAACAAGTCAACCAGGAAAAAAACATGCCCCTTTGGTTCAAAACATCCTCCTACAAGGGGAACACAAACTCAGTCAATTCCACTAATCATTAGGACATTGATCCATCCATCAATCACCCACCAAGTGAACAGAAACCGGTCAGGATCCATGGTGGAACGTTGGCCTTGGAGGGGTTCAAGGCCAGGTTGGATGGGGCTTGAAGCAACCTGGTATGGTAGGTGTCCCTGACCAGGGCAGGGGGGTTGGAACTGGATGATCTTCAAGGTCCCTTCCAACCCAAACCATTCTACAAACAAATCCCATCTGGTTCACTCATATATGGATGTTCTTCATCACACCATCTGCAATTACCATCAAACCCAGGCTCACGAGCCATGCTGACTTACAGACTGCCCCACTGCAGGCCAGGAAAGCCCAAAACAACCTAGTGACCTGGATTCATGATTAGGACCTTGGATACCCAAGGGAGCCCGGGATGCAAGATGCTCCAAAATCCTCTTTGGAGCTCACTGCCAAAATGAGGATTCCTTTCCCTTTTCTCATCCTCTCCCAAACCCCTTTAGACGCTCCCCATCTGAGCAGCCGTCTCTGCTCTCGCCTGCCTTCCATCTCACCCAGCAAAGAGTTAAGTTCTGTTCTCAGACAGACTCTCCTTTGTGTTCCACCAGCAACATTATCATCCTGCAGCATGTACTCATAACCAGACACGGCCAGCAAAGGTCTTCATCGGGGAACTCTGCACAAAATGAAAGATCACACTCTTTGAATGGCGCTTTGTGACACAAACAAAGGGAAGACAAGGCGAGGGGAGAGGCAGCCCCAACTCCTGCGACGGAGCTGGGTTAGGATGGCATTGCTACCAACGTCATAGAATCATAGAATCATTTAGGTTGGAAGAGACCCTTGGGATCATCAAGTCCAACCATCAGCCCTACAAGGTCTCTCCTACACCAGATCCCTCAACACCACATCCAATCTACTCTGAAACACAGTCAGGGATGGGGACTCCACCCCCTCCCTGGGCAGCTGATTCCACTGACTGACCACTCTCTCTGGGAAAAACTGTTTCCTCATGGCCAGCCTAACCCTACCCTGCTGCAGCTTGCAGCCATTCCCTCTCCTTCTATCGCTCATTGCCCATGAGAAGAGACCAGCACCAACCTCTCTGCAATGCCCTTTCAAGCAGTTGTAGAGAGGGATGAGGTCTCCCCTCAGCCTCCTCTTCCTCAAACTAAACAATCCCAACTCCCTCAATCCATCCTCATAAGCCTTATTCTCCAGGCCCTCACAGAGGAGGGCTAATTTCGGGCTTCTCCCCTAAAAGGAGCAGTTGGGCTCCTCCACCCCATGGAATAGACCCTCACCTCAAGGCCACCGGGGGGGTGAATGCACCAATTGTGCAGGGCACGAAGGGCCAGAGGAGCGACCCCCACGGGCTCCCACCACCCTGGCTCTGCTCCAGGCTCACAAAAGCACCACCAGAGGCTCAGCCAAAGCTGCAAAACGCAAGCAGCACAAGAAAGCCGTGTTTTGTTCCGCCGGAGAGCCGGGATTGGGATTACTCATGGCCATCTGAATGCTCGTTATGCTCATTTGAATATTGTGGAGGAAAGTAGGAAAAAAAGACCAAAAAAGAGTTTCTAATTCCACATTTTGCAGAGAAGCAAGAGCTGCAGCTTGAAGGGAGATGGAGACAGGCATTTCTGCAGCCAATATCTCCACCTCCTGCCCCAAAGGGAACCAGGGTAGAGCAGGGAGTTGCTGCCTAGCCCCATGGTGGGGAGGAAAGCTGTTTGTCTGCTCGGATAGCGGAGGGCATCGCTAATTAACAACCACATCCCGAATGGCCAAGTGGGAGGGCAGAGCAGCGGATAAATCAGCACAGACAGTCGGTCTTGGTTGCCAGGTCATTGCAGAGACAAAAAAAAGCCAGCAAGAAGCTTACAAGTTCCTTTTAAATAGGGAAAGAGAAGCAGGAAATAACACACAAAAGCTTAAATAAGGCTTGTAATGAGAATTACATCGCCAGTGGTATGCCCTGCCCTGAGGGAAAAGGCCACCGGTGGCTCTCACCCCCTCCCCAGCAGGCTCCAGCAGCATTCAGGACCCAAGAATATCTGCAAAGCCCACCAAATGCAGATTTTGCCACAGTGAAGTCATAAAAAAAACGGGTGAGAGGAAAGAAATGTTCAAAATCAAAGCTCTCAGCCCTGTTGGGCACCAGCAGCACCACTCCTCGAGTGGTCAAACGGGCACCATGGCCTTTCAAAGCCAGCAGTTTTGTCAGATGGTATTTTCTCAGCCATCACGAAGGCAGCGGAGAACAGAGTCTCACACCCATGAAAAAACATCACCAAAGCACCACTAGACAAACAGAGCTGGATTTCACAGTTTTCAACACTCTAAAAATAGCAGCGTCTTGGGCAATGTCATCCCAAAACCCAGCTCCTGGCTGGCATAACCCAACCAACTTCTGCAAAGACCACCTTTAGAGCAACCCAGAGAAAGGAGGAGCTCAGAGATTCATTGGAAAGAGATCCTCAGCTCCTGAGGGTACAGGAATAGCTCGTATGGGGACACTGAAATTAAGAAGGCCCACAAAAATCTCAGTTTCCACTCTCCTCCCATACCCTCGCCTTCTGAGTGCCAAAAATATTGCAGTGGGTTTACGACTACTTCAAACCACTGGTGGTACCCAGTGACATCCAAGTCTACAGACAACTGAGACCAAGTGCTTCACCAGCCCTTGCAACATCACTCAGTAAAAGCCAAAACTCTGGGCTGTTTTTTCCCCACGAGCTTTTTTATCCACTTCAAGGTTGTTCAGCATAAACTGCCAAAAGGAGATGCTACGAGAAGGAGGAGAGAGAAGAGGGGGGGAACAACTCCTGCCATTACAGGAACTCAGAATGAAGGCAACGGGGAGGTTTCAGGGCAGGCAGACATTCCATGCCCTTCTCCCCAGCCCTCAAGCCCAGGTGACAGCAGTTATTTGTCCCTGTGTGCTCTTAATCAGAGCTGAGAGGAACAAGTAGGTTTTTTCCCTTCTGAGGCCTCCTCAGGAAAAGATTTCCCCGAGTACCACCGCAGCGCTGGCCTTGATAAAGCACAGCAGCTTGGGCCAACATTAATCCCATCTCAGATGATACTTCACAAATTAGTTAAAAAATGCAGCCTCACAACCTCAAACACAGAGAGCAGATCTCTTGGTCCCAACCTGGGGAAGGGGATGCTCCCACAGGACGATGGCAACCTGAGCCAACCACCCAGATGGCACTTGTTGCAAGACTCCCATGGTCTGGGGCAGTGAAAAGTTAAACACAGAGGTGGGAAATTTTCCCAGTAGCATCCCCATCCTGCAGGATGCTGCTCTGGAATGAGTTTACCATGTTAGAGCAAACATGGTCCCTGCAAGCACCTACATCCTTCAGTTCAGCCCAGCAACCCCACTCTTTAATAGCGCTGACTCCAGAACAACCATAATTGGGCTTTTCAGAGTTGTTTTGAAAAGCAACGTGAATTGATCACCACAGTCTCCATAGCTGGAAAGCTTCAAGCCTTTAGACTATAAGCCTCATGCAACCAGAATTGAGCTTCAAGACCTCTAGATGCTCACACATGAAGATCAGTCTAGCTGAGACCATGGCACAGACTCAATGCACACAGATTAGTGGGCACAACACAAACATAGCAACCTCTCTGCAAAACAGGAGGTAGGAGGACAATGGAAAGATCTGCACACAGTCCCAGGATTTCCCTTACATCCCAGTGGTGCTTTCACATTCTGTTTTCAGCAGTCATAGAATCATTCAGGTTGGAAGAGACCCTTGGGATCATCGAGTCCAACCATCAGCCCTACTCTACAAGTTCTCCCCTACACCAGATCCCTCAACACCACATCTCATCGACTCTGAAACACAGTCAGGGATGGGGACTCCACCCCCTCCCTGGGCAGCCCAGTCCAGGCTCTGACCACTCTTGCTAGGAAGAATTTTTTCCTCATGTCCAGCCTAACCCTACCCTGCTGCAGCTTGCAGCCATTCCCTCTCCTTCTATCGCTCATTGCCAGTGAGAAGAGACCAGCACCAACCTCTCTACAATGCCCTTTCAAGCAGTTGTAGAGAGGGATGAGGTCTCCCCTCAGCCTCCTCTTCCTCAAGCTAAACAGTCTCATCTCCCTCAATCACTCCTCAGAAGATTTATTCTCCAAGTTCTGACTTCATTAAAAAATAAAACCTCCAAAACGTACACCAAGCTTTTACACTCCCCTTTCCTTTGCTCCCTTGAACATGTTCGAGCACTTTCTGTCCCACCATGCCAATGGTAAATAACTCTCTGGATCCACCAGACTCATATTTAACTTCATTTTGGGGGAGTCTAAGGATAATGTCAGAGAATCTCCCACCATGGGCCACCCAGATCTAAGAAAGCACCAGCCCAGATTCCAGTGTGACACCATCAAAACCTACAGAAATGGTGAGGAAAAGCAAATAAAAAGGTCTGCAAGAATGTAACACTAAGCAGCAGAGGATTTGTTTGCTAATACAGCATCTTCTCAACCTCAACCTGTTTTTAAAGTCAACCAACTCCTACATGACTGCCCAAGGTTACGTTCTTCTCCACAGGAGCACCATGGCTGAAGTTGCAGAGACCTTGCAGGTGCCCAAATAACTCCTTTTTTAATACATCCTGGGCCACCATGATAAATTCAGCAGTTCTAAGATATTAATTGCTCCAGGAAAGAAGCAATTTTCCGACGGAAACACCAGGTTCCAGGCTTTGTGATGCAAATTATCAGACACGTACTATACTGCTTTTATAACCAATCGCATTTCCCAACGTGGATCATAAAGGTCAAGCAGCAGGATCTCTGCACATAATTAATGTTTGTTTTGATATAGCCACAACTGGCTGTTTGGTTATTAAAGTTTGTGATTAACTGTTAACCTTGGCGTACAGCTTCTTTAACACACATCTAGTGGCTTCTTTAATTTAATAATTGTATTAAAATAAAAACTGTGTCAACTACAGATTAACTTTCAAAGCCTCAATGGGCTAAAAATAATGAACTAATCCACACTTACCAAAAGAACAGATGATTATAACCCTCTTCAGGATGTGGGGGTGGAGGGGGGGGAAGTTTGATCCTCAATTTATAACTTTAAAGGTGATGAATTTGCACTTAACCCAAAGCCTGCAGAGGACATGCCTAAAGTGTCCAAATTTTATCCAGCAGAACCGCACCCAAGGGTCTTGGAGGTTCTCCAAACCCCATCCCAGCAGCAAGGAGATGGCACCAACTGAAATTTTCACTGTACTCAGCGCTGGTGTAGCCACACCTTGAGTCTGGTGTCCAGTTCTGGGCACCTCAACACAAGAGAGAGATCAAGGTGCTGGAGNGAGAATTTGTAGAGTAGGGCTGATGGTTGGACTTGATGATCCCAAGGGTCTCTTCCAACCTAAATGATTCTAGGATTCTATGATTCACTGAGTCCGAGCTGCCAAGTACCCAACGTGGCTCTCAAAAAGCTGAAGCTCAATGTAGGACATTTGCTAAAGGAGTGCTACAAGTTGCAGCACCATCAATTCATTTACACCTTTGAGACTGGCCAGGTAATTCCAATTATCTAATTTGAACACTAGCTGGAAGCAAACTGGTGGGGACACATGGGGTCCTCTGCACCAGTCCAACACCTTGTATTTCTGAATTTCCTTGCACAGAGAAGCTGTTGAACAATTAACTGTATCTAGAGAGGACCGAGCTGAGGAATCCACATACAGCAGGTGGTGGTGCACGAGAAAATCACATCAATACAAGTCATCTCCCCTGCCTCCCATTGCCACTACTGGAAGGAAACAAAGCTGTCTTACGATGAAAAGAGTCACTGTAGCATCATTAGTCTGATAGAAGAGCAATAACCTCTATCACCGAGCTGGTTAAAGGCTCCTTTCTACTCGTAAAAGCAGAAATCAGAAACACCCAGATGAGCAATTATCCATTTACGTACCTAAATGGGGATATCATACAACAGTCAGAGTTGGAAGAGATCTTAAAAGATCATCCAGTTCCAACCCCCTGCCCTGGGCAGGGACACCTCCCACCACACCAGGTTGCTTCAAGCCCCCTCCAACCTGGCCTTGAACCCCTCCAGGGATGGGGCAGCCACAGCTTCTCTGGGCAACCTGGGCCAGGCTCTCACCACCCTCACACCAAAGAAGTTCTCCCCCAGATCTCACTCATCTCCATCTCCTCTTCCAGATTAAAACTGTTCCCCCTTGTCCTATGGCTCCCCTCCATGATCCAGAGTCCCTCCCCCATCTCTCCTGGAGCTTGTTAAGGGACTGGAAGGGGCTCCCCAGACCTTTCGGTTCTCCATGCTGAACTCCCCTCGACTCTCTCAGCCTGTCCTCACAGCAGAGGGGCTCCAGCTTAAACACACAGGACACAAACCTTTGGGTAACCATCATCGATAGCAGTTGCATAAAAAGACAGATATGGTGGCACAGCATTTTGGGTACTGATCTCCCATTGCAGTCTCTAACTTCAAGAGTGAACACCGCATAGGACCTCTTCCCCAACTGTGACCCAGGATCAGAGCCAGCTGCCTTTCCTTCAGCAGAGCCCTTGGTGACACCCAGGAAGCTGGGACACTCTTTGCTCCTCCAGCAGCCTACCCAGGAATGGCCACGTACATCCACACGCTCTTGTACGAACCCCAAAGTTTGTGAGCCACTGGCAAAAGGAGGAAAGGTCCTACAAGTCATTTTCTGCCATAGCTTCCATGGAGAAGACCACCAGAAATGCAATAGATCTGTAGCAGACAAGACAGCCTGGTGACAGGGGCAAGGAACAGAAGGGCTGGCATCCCTGTGGCTTTCCCAATTGATTTTCAATAGGGGAGCAGTGGGGTGCCAATCTTCAGCCAGCCAGCACGGACAAAGCTTCACCTGAAAGAGCACTCGGGGAGAATCATCTCACCTCAAACACCCGCCCTGTCTCAGGGTTGAAAAAAATGAGTGATGTGCCAAGGCCTGACAAATTTAACCCAAAACATTCTTTTCCCAGACACCTCGGCTGAGGTGTCAGGTACAAAAATACCTGCTCCATCACTCCCCTGTCTTTCTTGCCATCTCCAGGGCTCTGCTCTTCACCTTCACACCTTCTCCAGCTGAAAGGTGCTGCTTGTCTCCTCCTTATCCTGGGCTGCACTGAATTAAACTCTTGTTATGAGCTTTCCAAATGAGCAATATTCCTGGTGGAGTGCTTTTTATGGCATTGCTGTAGCAGGACAGATGGATACTGGGGACAATGCTATTGATTACTCCTTCTGCAGATTGCTTTGGTGCTAAACCCGATGACTCTTTTCCTAAGCTCTGCCTGGCACAGCACACAGAGCCACAAAGTGCAGAAAATCCAAGAGCACACATTATAATGTCTACAAAAGAGACTATTCCTTCCTTGGATTATCAACAGCCCCAAATGCTCAGGCTGGAGGTGGCAAGTCACCCCGCCGCCACCAGCAGGAGCTGGGTGCTCCACCCAGGCATGGTTGGTCAAGGCTTGGCTCAACCTTTGATATCAATCAAACTTCAGCCAGAGTGTCAACCTGGGCATAATGACTTTTTAAGTCTCAGAGAAGGTGAACTTTGGGCTCTGCATGCACATCCACACTCACATACACAAAGGTTTTGCTGCCAAGAGGTAACCAGCGAGACGGTGTAACCTGGGCCCAGGTCTCACCACCCTCACAGCCAACAAGTTCTTCCCCAGATCTCACCTAAAACTCCCTTCTTTCAGTTTAAAACTCCTCCCCCTCATCCTATGGCTCCATTCCCTGATCAGGAATCCCTCTCTATCAAGTTGTCCACGAAACAGCAGTTCTGTCATGCAGGTAGAACCTTGAAGCTTTGGACCCAGCAGCAGCCACTGCACAACAGTCAAATGGTGTAAGATTTGGAGGGAAAAAAAACAGACAGACCCACAACTATATTTGTAAAATATAAAATGAAAGGCTCCTACCCAGTATGACATTCTCAAGCACCTTCTCTGTAGGTGAAGACTCCCTTGCAGGGACTAACTGTGATTTCCTTCCAGTCCCACAGAAACACACCGGTGGAAGATGGTGTCACCTCCCAAATGCATGGGTTTGGGCAAAGTATGCCCCCACTATTCATCTAGAAACAACAGGCAGGTGCTGCGAGTCATTGCCTTGCCTACCACTACACAGACCTCTTTAAATACAACTCTTCCCACGATGGACTTGATTTTATTTCACCCTGTGCGATAGAAAACTCCTCTCTACATCTTTATTTTCTGAGAAATTTTTTGCATATAATTCCCTTTACATCTTTCTTGGGATTGGCTGGGGTGTGTTTTCCCCCTCCCTAGTCATGCCATTTCCCTCATCCGACTAAATCCCATGAAGACTACTCAAAAGGATGGTTCTTTGATCTTTTAGTAACTTTTATAGCAATTTTATTTCCGGTTAGGAGAGCTGTTGCTTCTCTGACAGGGATTCAGGAAACTGCTCTGGCAGCAGGAAAGCACATGGGCAGTTTTAGCCAGACTGGGCACCCGCTCAATACCAGGACTGCCTAAACTGGGACACAAAGTTGATCATCGCTGCGGTAGGATATTGGAAAGGCTTTCAAAAACATTCCCCTTACCCATCTGTCTCCGCTTTATCACAGCCATCCCTGGTAATTTGTGATTATTTAGCCAAATTAATCACTCTCTAGAAAGCTGAGGGAGGCAAAGCCCTTGGACACCTGAACCTTTGGTTTCCCTTGCTGAAGTACCTGCCAACAATAGATGCTGCAGGATGGGGAACCTGCTTGGCTTTGGAAGCCAGAGCCAGACCCAGTCTCCTTGTTCAGGCTCCAGCTCTTGATCTTTTTTTTAAACTCAAGACCAATTGCCCTTTTATCCTAAAACAGGCTCAACAGAAGTATTTAAGCTATAATAGATCCTGCTTGAGGGCCAGGATGCTTCTCCAAGCCCTTAAGAAATGTTTCCTGATGATTAACTACTTCATTAAGGCCTTCATAAGCCACCTGGGGGGAGAACTGGGCTGCTCCAGAGACTCCCAAGTAGTTTGCTAGAAGATTGATCTGACCATGCAGAGATAAGACACTCATAAACAGTCAAGAGAAGTTGTTCTTGCTGATGTGGCCACATAGGAGGGTGTTTCTGCACACAGGCAAGAGGCAAGATACCATTGGGAGGTTTTTCACACATACTTTACACAGCAGTGGATCACTTGCTGGAGCAAGACCATGGGTGGGTGCAAGAAAGGTGCAGAACAACATTTTGGGGAGGTTCACCTGCTCCTGCTGCTACAAAGAGCCTCCTGTCACACACACTCCCCAACAGAACCTGCCCACACCGTTCAGTAGATGGATTCCCCACTCCTGCATTACCCCATATCACAATCCCAATAAATTAACTTTTTTACCTAATTCTCCATGCACAGGCACAGGACCAGCCCCAGCACTGCCTGCTCACCAACAGGCACTGCCTTTTCACGTGCAGCACAACCAAGGTTCTCTGTGGCCTTCATACCACACTTCCCAGCAAGAGGAACACACTGCTGGGGTCCCCCAGCTCCTGTCCCTGACACAGCAGCCTGGGAACCCCAAGGTGATTCCAGCTGGGACTCATAAAGCAACACATCGAGCCCCTTCTCCATCCCACAGCTGTATTTGTGCAAAAGACAACTACACTCTCTCCCATCAATAACTACTTCTGCTTTTTCATTGGGGTTCCTGCTTCGATATTCCCAAGTCCTCCTGTCCCAGGACCTCGCTCCACCTGCACAGCAGAGTTGTGCCACCAGGCTTTCAACACTCAACATGGGATCTAGTGAGAAAAATCCCTATTTGCCTACAAAGCCCACTTTTACAAGTCTGCGAGGAAAAAAGCCCGCGGAGCCAAGTCAAGGGTCCCCACGCTGCTCATGCTGGACTGAGAGCAGAGCTTTTCCTTTGTATTTCACACCTTCAAGGACTCCAAACCCCTCCTGGAAGACCCACGCCATGTTTCTGTTTGTTTAAGATAAGGAGTGGATCGGGAGGGATCACAATCTGCCCCATGCAGTGTCAGGCAAAACTCTTTTGAGCTTTTCCTGAAGATTCCACTCTCCCCAGCAAGGCAGGAGAATGCCTCCAAGGCATGGTGGTGTGCTGCTGGGGAAGGTAAGCCATCAGCACACTGCAGGGCCACCAGCACCGCTCTGCAGAAGCCCACAGCCAGCTTTTACTTCTCACCACAGCACTACCCCTTTCTTCT
>VZTM01006581.1:0-15967 GCA_013400555.1 Jacana jacana | reverse complement strand
CAAAAAATACAACTCCATTGGAGCACATAGGGACCCGCTACCCCTCTCCGAGGCGCAAGGTGAACAAATAAACCAGGCAATCGGACCTGAAAGCTGCAAATCTACCAAAGCCTTGGCTGCTGGCCCTCCTGCCACCACTGCCCTGTTCAAGCCTCACTGACCTTGAGATCATTCACACCACAGCAGCCCTGAGATGAGCCCATCTCCTGGATACTGCCAAAGTACACGTAACACGCTCCCAGAGACACGGATGTCACTTCCCACCCCCTGCCTCTATACAGCAATAGATTGTCCTAGAATCATAGCATGGTTTGGGTTGGAAGGGACCTTAAAGATCACCCAGTTCCAGTCCTCTGCCCTGGGCAGGGACACCTTCCACCAGAGCAGATTCCTCCAAGCCTCCTCCAACCTGGCCTTGAACCCCCCCCTCCAGGGACAAGGAAGTCACAGCTTCTCTGGGAAACCTGGGCCAGGGGCTCCCACCACCCTCTCAAGAATTTCTTCCTGAGATCTCATCTCCATCTCCCCTCTTTCAGCATCAAACCCTTCCCCCTCGTCCTATGGCTCCCATCCCTCATCAAGAGTCCCTCTCCAGCTTTCCTGGAGCCCGTTGAGGGACTGGAAGGGATTCTAAGGTCTCCTCAGAGTCTTCTCCAGGCTGAACAACCCCTAACTCTCTCAGTCTGTCCTCAGAGCAGATGGGCTCCAGCCCACAAAGCATCTTCTCTGGTCCTGCTCCAGCATTTTCTTGTCCTTCCTGGGCTGAGGACTCCAAAGCTGGACACAGTACTGCAGGTGCTGTTGTTTCCCCAGAGCATTCATTACCCCTGAAGCACCTTCTTCTGGTGGTTAAAGCTGGTCTCTGGGTTCAAAATTTGTTGTTCAAGCAGAATGGCAAGGAGACAGATGGATGCACGGAGAGCACGCCAACTGCCTTGCAGCCTCTGAGCCAGGCAACAGAGAGGCAGTGGCTTAATATAGGCTCCATCTGCCAGGCCATGTCTCCAGAAAGGAGACCAGGTAGGAAAGCATGTAAGCAAGATCTTCACTAGATGTACATGACCGTATTGCCCACACATCACTAGGGTTAACACAAGCATTGTTCTCTTCATGCAGACAGTGGACAAATACATCTCCACAGCTCTGGGCAGAGGTCTCCACCACGCTGAAAGAGCAATGGCTACACCCTTCTTTGGTGCTTTGATGCTCTGCCCTAGACTCTGGATATGTCCTTGGGGGGCAACCACCACTCTCCAATGCCCTACCACCAATATGAGGCTTCTTGAGTCACCCTGCAACTGTGCTATCTCCTGCTGCTTCCCATTCATAGCAGCCCTGGAGCTGCCTGTTCTCTCTCCTCCACTTCAAGAGGTATCAGGTGGCTTCCCAGGCTTCAGCCTCCACCTCTTAAAAGCCAAAATTAGGACCAACAAGTTCCTTCACCAATGTCAGGAAAGGTTTCCATGACCCAAGTTACAAGAGCTCCATCACAACCTTGGCGAAGCTTTTCCCCGCTGTAAGTTTTACCGAGATACCTGAAATCTAGAGTCTTTTGGAAAGCTCAACATTTTATATCAGGGTTGAAAATGATGTTTCAACACATATGGGAGGCTCTCTCAGGGAACCCCTCCAGGGGAACACCTACCTTGGAAATCGCAGCCAAACTCTACTGTTTAAGACTCATCTTTCTCCTGCTTTTGTTTTCAAAACATCAACACGGGTGCAATTTAGTGCTGGGTTGGCAAAAGCCTCATAAAAGGCTCATGACTAATGTAGGCAATCATACTGGTGTCACCTACTTGTCATCACTTTAAGGTAATTTAGTAAGCCGGTGGCTTTGTGTGAAGAACTAATGACATTATTTTAATCGCTAAAAAAAACCCAACCCCTCAGTCACAGGAAAATAAGCTTTTGGCATCATCCTAAGGAATTAAATTAACGTACAAGGTCTGTGTGGTGCCATTGCTGAGCTGAAATACAGTCTTTTTTTGGATGCACAGTTTTAAGCATTGAAGTATAACGAACACTCTGGCAAATTTGAAGTGAAATAGGCATCTACGTTTTTCTTTGCTTAAGAAAGGATGTCTTTGGGCTGCACACTAGGAGCCTGCTGGGGCCAGCCCAAGGGTAGATGCACACAGTGGGGCCTGAGATGGGATGCAGGGTTTGCAAATTCAGTATTGACATGAGTCCCCACAGGACAATTCCCTCTCATTAGCCCGGCCGTGCCCTGGGTCCGAGCCCTGCTTTTGGTGAGCTGCCTTCTCAGTCACCCCCAAAGAGACAACACTGCAGCAAGACACAGAGAAACCCCAACCAGCTCGTGCAGAACTAACCCCAACACTCACACCAAGTGCAGGGAAAAGCTTTGAAAGGAAACAAAAACAGACACCCCATCCCCAAAGGAGTCCTTCAGATATCACACTCTCACAATGTCTCCGGAGACAGAATCCTAGAATCATTTAGGTTGGAAGAGACATTTGGGATCGAGTTCAACCATCAGGAAATTAACTAATTGTCCTCTTTCTTACAGGACAATAATTTGTGAAGTAAATACTATCACATTCCCAGTGAAACATTAGTTTTAGTCCAAGGAGGAGTTTCTGCCTATCTTGCTTCATGCCTCATCCTGGCTCCCAGTATCCTCCTGCAGCTACAGCGAAGTGACCTGTTGGCAGCTGGCACCGTCAGGCTATCAAACACAACACATTTTATTGACATTGGCTTATTTGCAAGTCTTTCCCTTTAATAATTTTACAGCTGTTCCACAGTGAAAACCTGGATGACACTTCTAGAAGAAGTCATTAAAACACGTCGTGACTGTTGGGTTTAATTCTCATTTTGATTTGTCCCCACTCGTCCCTAGGGCATTGCTCTGAGGAATTAATGGACTTGTCCCCACAGTAGAGCTCCACTCCCCACATGGCAGACACAGATATTCCCAGCCTGGAGCACAGCTCTGTAGTAGTTTATCCTAAATAGCCAGGTCTTAGCCCAATTCTGTAGCACAGGAAGGGACCGAAAGGCAAAGTTGCCCAGCTCAAAGTGCTCGTTCTAACCTTGGAGAACTTTATTGTATGGTTGTGTTTATTTTAGTTTAAATATATAACCAGCAAGAATCAATACAGACCACATCCTGTGATTCTGTACATCTCAAAGCAAGTTCTTAGAGGACTTTTCCTCTTTTTAAACCAGCGTAAAAAACGTTCTACTTTTTCTCTGCAAGACAAAGCAATTTCTGGCAGGGGGCAAATTAGAATCCTAGAATAATTTTTGTTGGAAGAGACCCTTGAGATCATCAAGTCCAACCATCAGCCCTACTCTACAAAGTTCTCCCCTACACCGTATCCCTCAGCACCACATCCAATCTACTCTGAAACAGTCAGAGGTGGTGTAGCCTGTAGACATCCATGGGGTTTGTTGTGGCTCAAGTGCAAGACCTGGCACTTGGCCTTGGTGAAGGCCATGCCATTAACATCAGCCCATGGATCCCTCCGCAGAGCTTCCCTGCCCTCATGCAGATCAACACTCCCACCCAGCTTGGTGTCATCTGCAAAGGAGATGGCCCACCTTCAGCACACACACCAGGAAAAACGAAAGATCAATAAACCTACAAAGACATCATTAAAGTGTAATGGGGGATCCCTAGGATGTGATTTAGCATGGTGAAGAGTCCAGAGTAATGAAGCAAAATGTAATCTGAAATGGAAATAAAAAAAAATAGATAAATAAAAAGAGATATTTAATTTGTTCTATAAAAACCACAACTGAAAACATGGATCAGACGGTTGAGTTTGGTGCTGGTGACCCAAGAGCAGACTGGCACAGCACCAGGTGACTAATTACTGGAATAAAGTAGTTGGATGTTTTTACATCTCCTCAAGGATTTTGGAGCAAGCCTAACTCTTGGATGCCCTTCTTGGCTCCATCTCAACCTGGCCACAGCCTGGCACAGCAAACTGCCTCTGCAATGACTCTGCAAACACAAAAATCCTATGAAAAACTAAATAAGAAGTGCTAGAAGATCTATCCCTCTTTCCAAGGGGATTCTGGTTCCACAACCAATGTCCTAAAACATATAAAAAGCATCTTTTGGGTTGAAAAAAAAAGGCACCCCCCCACCCCACTGAGCCCTGGTGCAAGTGCACAGAGGTTAAACACAGGCAGGGAAAAGTGCCACCGAAAGAGGAGTCTTCAAATGTGTGAAAACAGGAAGGAAAATGAAAAGGGGAAAGCAAATAGGGTGCGAGAGCAGAGGAGGAAACAGCAGGAAGACCCCTGAGGAGCAAAAGAGATGACCTTTGATATCAAGCTTCTTCATCTGTTACCATAAAGAGCTACCAGAATAGCTGGGGTTCGCTTCAACTTACAGCCGCAGCCCAGAACCAGAGAAGCAATCAAAAGCCGGTTCGCTTCTCTCAGCAAAAGAGAAAAATCATGGTAAAAACAGTTTCAGGCAAAATTAAGTGTTCTCAGCAGTCCCAGACTGAACCTCTGTTTTGTTTTCATTCCTGGGACTGCTTTGAAAATAAAAAGCTCATTTTGACATGAAAAATTAATGTGTTCCCCTTTGGAACGGAAATAAAAATTTCACTTTTAATTGCTGGGTTATTAACTTTGTCTTGCTGTTTGCTGAAAGTAATCTGAATTTGGGAGCAGTTTGGTTCTTTTCTCATGCTGAAAGATCCTGGTAGGAAACAGCTAATTTTAAAAAAAAAAAAAAGTTCCTCAGCTGTCACTAAATGTACATGATTTGTATCCAAAAAAACCCACCCCAAAACAGTGCAAAGCAGAGATTGCTTGTGCCTTGGACAGTTCTACTCTAATTAAATAATTGTTGTGAGTTTCACAGAATGGTTTGGGTTGGAAGGGACCTTAAAGACCATCAAGCTCCAACCCTCTGCCCTGGGCAGAGACATGTCCCACTAGACCGGGTCAAACTTCTGAGGTCAAAGTGCTGGGAATTATAGTTTTCGTACGGTGCAGAGTGGCAAAGTCAAAAGGTTCCCATTAGGAAACGTCAGAATGGAATAATCCATAAAATAGGTTTCCTTTTTCAGGGTTACTTTTTAAAACTATCAGCTGAGGCGTTCAGGATGAGTTCTTAAATTATTCAAAGCACATTGATTGAAATAGTCAACCTCACCATCCTCCTGACGTGCTTAAAGCTACACATATAAATACTGAGCTGCAGCCAGAATCTGATTGGATTTCATGGAAAGTCATCCAGAAGGTGAAGGAGGACCTTGAGCCCAGGCTGGGGAAGGGCAGAAGCAGCCCCAGGCACAGGGGCAGCACCATGGAAAAGGGTTCTTAGACACTTGAACAAGCTGTCCAGGGAAGTGGTGGAGTCACCACCCCTGGAAGTATTCAAAAGACGTAGTTGTGGCACCTGGGGAGACAAGGTTTAGTGAGCCTTGGCAGCGGTAGTTTAGTTGTTGGACTCAAACTTAAAGGTTCCTTCCCATCTAAATGGCTCTAAGATTTTTATCTCTGATAAAACTGAAGGAATTGGCCACCTTCCAGCTGGTCAAAGACATGAAGTGGAATGTGTTTCACCACACTTTTTTCTAGCGTGTTCCAATCTCTTTTTCCCTCCAGGCCATGCACATACACAGATTCCTAAGCCAATACTTGAAAGGAAAATATGTTTTATAGCAACGCCAACGAAAGATCCAACAGTAACTTGCGGTTCCGGTGACTGAAGCAGAGCTATTTCAAGGGTAACTGAGACACGTAATCAGGAATGAATGAGTCCCAGGCCATCCTAAGTAGAAAGCATTTTATGGAAAACAGCCCTAACTAGAGCTGCAATGGAGCATGTTTCCCTCCATTTACATCCCAAGAGTCTCTCTCCCCCAGTGGACACGCTCCAGAGAGGAATAGTTGCAGGAAGCACCAACAGACCAATGGCATTGACACAAAGATCTCTCTGGGAGAAGTGATGGCCAGGAATTTGAGACCTTCCAGGTTCCTTTATCTTGAGATGTTAGAAGAAAGGGGAAGAAGGGTCTGCCCAATTCCTCTAACATCAAATTTGGGTGGGAAAAATTATATTGCTGCACTTAAACCAAACGAGTTAACTTCAGAAAATAGGTGAACTGCGGAGAAGAGTCTAACCCCAAATCCCAACTCAACTCAGAGTCCATGACCACAGATTAAATCTGAGATTAAGGATGTTCACATCATTCATTTTTTTTTTTTTTCCCCTGCCTCCAATCCAAACCTTTGTGCCTCACCACACAAGAGTCAGAAGCCACAGAGGTTTGTCTTACACAGCTTCTCCTTCTGTCTGCCCTTAGAGAACGGGACACCTTGCTCCCTCTTTCTTTCTGAGGACTTCAAGGAAAGTCAATTACTCATTTTGCAACGCTGCATCTCTATGATAGCTTCAATAACAGCTTATGGTTACAACCCTCCCAGATGTTGCTGTACTTGTACAAAGAGGACACGGACTCCTTTAGGAGTGGCACCTGGGAAAAATATTACAGACAACAAGGACCCACTCTTTTCCCTCCCCAGACATCCCATGGGACACTGGGGCCACCTCAATCTCACCTGGACCTCTAAGCAGAGTAAGGCATAAGCAACCCCAGTCAATCCACTCTTCCCAGTGCCACCTCCTGTAATGCTGAAAGGAGGACTTAGGAGAGGAGATGGATGACACCCACACACCATCCTTCCCCCAAGCACTACTCAGAAATATATCAATGGCTGGAATCACCGGGTAGATGTGCTTCTCCTGGAGTTACATCATGGCATACTGGACTTTTACATCTGGAGGTTACCAGTTGAAATCCAAGACCTTTCAAATTTAGGCAATAAAAATAATAATAATAATAATAATAATAATAAAAACCCAACATCTAGTACTTGTCTAGGACCCACAAAACTCCATGAGACATGAGTCTCAGTCTTTCATAGAATGGGTAGAGGTGGAAGAGACCTTAAATATCATCAAGCTCCAACCCCCCTGCCCTGGGCAGGGACACCTCCCACCAGACCAAGTTGCTCCAAGCCCCCTCCAACCTGGCCTTGAATCCCTCCAGGGATGGGGCAGCCACAGCTTCTCTGGGCAACCTGGGCCAGGTTCTCACCACCCTCACAGTAAAGCATTTCTGTCTGGTATCTAATCTAAATCTCCCCTTCCAAATTTAAAACCATTACCTCTTGTCCTGTCACTACACTCCCAGACAGAGAGTCCCTCTCCAGCTCTCCTGTAGGCTCCCTTCAGATCCTTCAACCATTCCCTTCCCTTTCAACCTCTCTCGAGGTTGAAGAGCTGAAGTAAGCTGAAGTAAGCCACAGACCCCTCTAAAGATTTTTCTCACGTTCTGCCAATTCAACAATACGTCCTTGTTCCCACTTTCCTCAAAGCAAGGATCCCGGTGTCATCTACCACCAGGGAAACTCTGCATGAGGACCCAGAGCGGAGCCAATTCACAACCAGGGCACTCACAGCCCATCAGCGCCGCTCAGGTATCAGCAAACAATCTTCAAGCATCAACAAATATTTCCCCAGCACGAGTCTGCTGACTGCTTGTCAGAGCAGGAAAGCATCAAAGCTCGACCACAATTCATCTGGAACAGGACTTCGAGGACACGCTGAAAGAGTCTAGAAAGGTTGTGTATGTCTACGTGCCCGCCTGTGCACACATATATATAGATATCTATATAAATAAGATCTATATATAAAAAAAGGATGCCTGCTAAAAACATGCCTGCAGCTGCATTTTAGAGATAACAGAACCTGACTGGAACGTGGGAGTCAAAGAGCCATCCAAACCAAGAGAAATCAAGTTTAAAAACAAAACCCACCCGGCAGATGCGTAAGGAAATTACAACAGGGAAAGGCATCCCCCAGAGGAGGGCGAGGGGTGGAATCCTCACAGGTTAAAATGCACAGACTCACTGGATGCTCTTTTTTTTTTAGCCCTATATATAATCCCCAAACATCAAAGAAAAAGCAAAGCAAGGGAAGCAGAGACAAAACGTGACTGGGGAGCTCGGGGGAGAACTGCGGTTATGGGAGACCGATGCCATTACAGCATTTTATTTTTCCAATCAACTCCACAGAGGAGATGCACATTAGCACTGCAATTAAACCACTTTTCCCTATTTCATTCAGACCCTATTTTTTTTCCCCCCACAAAGCATATGCTCTATGGGGATGCCTGAGCACACACTCAATTAAAAAAAATAATAATAATAACCACAGACAATCACCAGCCGCAATTATCAGAGCATCATCTTCTTCTGAGTCCCATCAGCATTAGCTGCTGCTTACACAACACACCCAGGCCTACCATTCCGAATCAGAGGGATCTAAAACCTAGCAATTTGATGAGTTTTGTGGTAATTAGGTACTCCCCTACCCTGGTGGGCAACTCTCAAATGGCCTCAGCTCCCAGGAACTGCTGGGGACACGAATGGCGTTCAGGTTTCCAGAGCTGCTCTCTTGCTTTCATCAAGGGTTTCTTAGAAAACCCTATTCACTCTCCTTGACCAATTGCGTCAGAAATAAAACCTTTTAACTAAAAATAGCTGGGCTGGACTACTTGCTAATTTTAGAGGGCGCATTT
This sequence comes from Jacana jacana, assembly GCA_013400555.1. Classification (NCBI taxonomy): domain Eukaryota; kingdom Metazoa; phylum Chordata; class Aves; order Charadriiformes; family Jacanidae; genus Jacana; species Jacana jacana. The sequence goes on along the minus strand of VZTM01006581.1, from coordinate 7,385 downwards.
GTGGAGACATAATAAGAAGATCAGCAAGCAGCACAAATGCGCTTCTCTCGTGCTAATAACCGAGGAGAACATTACAGAGAATGACAACCATAAAAATCAGCCAACTACCTTTCTGCACCTACCACACAACCTGCTCTCCAGACAGCATACACACGCACTCACAGCTCAAAAATACCCAGCTTTACGCACAGCCTTTGCATGAAAAATGAAAGTTTTCATTTCTCTACATTACAGGAATTTTTCATTACTTGATGCAAACAATATATTTCTAGCAAATGTTCCCCTCAGGGTACATCTAGAGCCAGCTGCAGAGGATGCGATGTTGGGATGCTATGGAAGCCACCAGCTGAAGTGATGCCCACCTTCTTCCGTATTATGGGCAGAAGACCGTTCTCCCCATCTTCTGCACCCGCTATCAATGGAGCTGGACTCTTTCCAGTGGTTTCCAGTGATAGGACAAAGGTCAATGGGTAGAAGCTGGATCCTTGGGATTGAGTCCAACCATCAGCCCCACTCTACAAATTTCTCCCTACACCAGATCCCTCAACACCACATCTCATCAACTCTTAAACACAGTCAGGGATGGGGACTCCACCACCTCCCTGGGCAGCTGATTCCACTGACTGACCACTCTCTCTGGGAAAAACTTTTTCCTCATGGCCAGCCTAACCCTACCCTGCTGCAGCTTGCAGCCATTCCCTCTCCTTCTATCGCTCATTGCCCGTGAGAAGAGACCAGCACCAACCTCTCTGCAATGCCCTTTCAAGCAGTTGTAGAGAGGGATGAGGTCTCTCCTCAGCCTCCTCTTCCCCAAACTAAACACTCCCAGCTCCCTCAATTGTTCTTCATAGGATTTATTCTCCAGGCCTCTCACCAGCTCCGTGTCCCTCCTCCGCACTCGCTCCAGCCCCTCCAGATCTCTCTGGTGCTGAGGTGCCCAGAACTGGACACCAGACTCAAGATGTGGCCTCCCCAGTGCTGAGCACAGGGGGACAATCACCTCCCTGCTTCTGCTGGTCACACTATTCTTTATGCAAGCCAGGATGCCCTTGGCCTTCTTGGCCACCTGGGCACACTGCTGGCTCATGTTCAGCCCCTTGTCACCCAGCACCCCCAGGTCCTTTTCTGCCAGGCAGCTCCAGCCACACTGCCCCAAGCCTGCAGCCATCCATGGGGTTGGTGTGGCCCAAGGGCAGGACCTGGAATATTTCCTTCTAAATTTTCTTCTAATAACTTTTATTTAGGAAAGGATAAGCAAGCAAATAAGCACTAAGCGAGCATGTTTCCAAGCTAATTCGAGATAGAACAGAACAATGATCAAATTGTGGTCATAGCAGAGACTAAAACCACTAAGTTTCAATCACTCCAAATCATCCAACCACCAAGTTATTACAACACATAATCAAACTGAGTTATGGGACTGAAAATGAAAAGAAGTTATTCAGCCTCGGCACGCAGGAGAGGAAAGATCTGGTACATCTGAGACCTGGTCCAAGGAGTCCTCTGCTGAGGAAGTTCTGTCATGCCCGCAGCACCCCATGAATTTGAGACCATCAGCAGACTTCAGACTTACTCAAACACTCTATAAAAGCGCTTTTTTTTCCAGGAAAATAGTTCTAACCAACTTAGGATGTCACTAAGTATCCTATTTTTTAACAGGTTTAACAACCAAAAAAAAGTACACAACCATCCTTTGACCTCAACCTTCTTGTCCTTTGATAAGCCCAGGCCTTTCTCAGGATGAAGTCACAGAAGTCCTGCCAGGCACAAATGAAGTTCCCCACGTTTCACACGCTGGAAAGCACTGAATAAGTTCATTCAGCCTGCCCCATTCCTGAGGCTAAGGAAAACTTCCCAAGTTTAAAAAAAGAATTAGATTTCTAAAAAAAACAACCAACAAACAAAACCCACTTCAGTAAAAATAAAAGCTATCTATAAAAATAAACCAGTTTCTGCATGAGTTGTAGCTCCTAATTTGGTAAAATGCCTATGCCAGGCTGAGAACTAATTTTTGTGTCCTTTAGAGCCAGAGTTGGCTGGGACCAAAGCAACCTCAGTACCTGGCTCAGCTCTGAGCCACTGTCACAGCCCCAGACACGTGCCCAAACCCCAAATTCCTCCTCTGAATGGGATGAAATTCCCCTAAATTTCTTCCATAAAACATTTTGACATTTGCAGACTATCTGCAGCACCACACCACCGCTGCCTTCATCACTGCACCGGGTGGATGCCATCCCTGAAATACCTCAGGTTTGGTTTTTTAGTATAGAAACGGCGTTTGAGGTGTTGGGCAGGCCTGACCCCCGGGTGCTCTCACTCACCCGTAAATACGGGCTGGTCTCTCCAACAAGCACATTCAGCCTTGCTCACATCCAACACCAAACTCCTCTGCAAAGAGGCAACCTCCACATGGCAACCTGCAATCGCTCCCTACTTCTGCCTCCAGCACCCACAGCTCAAGGCTCNCCAATGACAGGACAAGGGGCAATGGGTGCAAGCTGGAACAGAGGAGGTTGCACTTCAATATGAGGAAAAACTTCTTCACAGTGAAGGCGAGGGAACCCTGGCAGGGGCTGCCCAGGGAGGTGGTGGAGTCTCCTTCTCTGGAGACATTCCAAACCCTCCTGGAGGTGTTCCTGTGTGACCTGCTCTGGGTGTTCCTGCTCTGGCAGGGGGATTGGACTAGATGATCCTTCAAGGTCCCTTCCAATCCCTGATATTCCATGATTCTGTGAACATCCTTGACACCACCAAATTCCACCTGCAGAACATTATCGTGACATAGCAGGACGAGGGAACAAAGACGAAAGGGGAACCACAAAAATTTGCTCCTAATTCCTCAGCCTAAGAGAAACAATGGCAGACACACATAAACCCATGTGCTTCTAAAGCCTATAAGGGTAATTAAAAGCGGTTGCACACCACCAGCCCCCCAGCAGCATAAAGCCAGGGCAGGTTTCCCTTCGCCCTCCCCAGCAAAGCCACCCGCCAGAGCTGACATTTTATTAACAGCCCCATTAAAACAACTGGGAGCACATCCAAGCGAAGGATCCCCAATCAATAGCGGCGTGTAAATGAAGACCTCAGCCGAGTTGGAGGGGTTGGGACAGGAGCTGAAAGGCAGCCAAAGCTTGGTGGCACAGGAACAACATCCCTGCCCCAGGGGGTGAGGCCTGACTCGCATCTCTGCTCCGAGTCAACAAAAAAAGTTATTTAAATACAAATAGCCCCGAAATCCACCCCAACACACTGTGGAGGAATAATTGAGGGGGTGGAGATGACAGAGCAGGGGGGTGGATGGAGACAGTGTAGAAGCTCTGGGACAAGATCCTGGTGGCAGCATTCCTACATGCCTCAGTGGGGTCAGAGCTTCACCTCCTGCACTTTAAAGGATGGGGGCATCGCAGGGGGGTGGCCAACTCTGGGGGCAATGCTTTGCCTGTCCACTCTTCAAACAGCCTGGCCATTTCCTTTATGTAGCCTTTAGCTGCCCCCTTAACTCCCAAAGTAGGTGCAGCACCCAGGAAAACTCCAGGGAAGTTTCCTATAGAGCTCCAAGATCCCTAAATCACTGTCCTCTTGGAACCAGTTGCTCCTCCAGCCACTTGCAGAGCCATGTCCAGGAGGAGCAGTTGCATGTGCCCTCCCTCAAGAGCATTTCAGAGAATGGTTTGGGTTGGAAGGTACCTTAAAGATGACCCAGTGCCACCACCCCTGCCCTGGGCAGGGACACCTCCCACCACACCAGGTTGCTCCAAGCCCCCCCCAACCTGACATTCAACCCCTTCAGGGATGGGGCAGCCACAGCTTCTCTGGGCAACCTTGGCCAGGCTCTCACCACCCTCTCACAAGAATTTCTTCCTGAGATCTCATCTAAATCTCCCCTCTTCCAGCTTGAGGTCATCACCACTTGTCCTATCACTACAGGCCCTTCTAAAAAGTCTTCTAAAATGCCTTCTTATCTGCATGAACTATTTCAGTAGCAAAACATTTGCTCTTCAGAGGTATGTTTATGACACAAGTAATCAAACCCATCATCTCTTGCAGGCACAGTTCAGCACTGCACAGACAAGATGTGGATCCCTCCCATGAGGGGGCAAATCACACTGAATCAATTAGGGGCTGAAACTGCCCCAGATCTATCTCTCCTTCCCCTTCCTGCTGCATGGTGTTTCGGTAAAATGAATCAACCCAACTTCACAGCAGCATCCTGAGGAGAAAACCAACCTGTAGCTGCTATGAAGGTCAGGCCTTCTGGGGATGGCAGATGCAGCTGAATGGCACAGTTTGGGATAGCTGGTTTTGCTACTTATGGACAGTAATGAGTCCCACCCTGTCCTCCATCTTCAAGTGCAGCTCAAAACAAGGCGTTGTTAACTATTAGAAGGGGACCCCACCCCTATGAACAATCTCAGGAAGCAACTGGAACTGCATTTCCAAGCCCTTTGCATCCCTTGTCAACTGCTAGGAGATGCAAAGGCATCTGCTCCTGCCTCAGCAGAGCGCTACCCAGATGGACTCGCATGGACGAGGACCATCCCTTCAAAGGGACGGGGAGGAGGTAACTAAAACCCACTCTTTAGACTATGAAATTTACTACATTACACACTAATTTCACAGTGCTCCAGCACACCACGTACCCACCCTGGGCCAAGGCTGACTTCATCAACGCGCCCAAGATGGTTTGCTGACGCAGAGCGGGACAAGGGCATCTGAAAGGGCACAAGCCCTCGTGAATTACAATCAATTCCCACTTCACCAAATTAAAAGAATCACAGAATCATAGAATCATTTAGGTTGGAAGAGACCCTTGGGATCATCAAGTCCAACCATAAAGCCCCACAAAATAACAACCTGCATCATTAACTCGTTCCCTGCGAGGGTAAATCAAGCTGTGCTGCTTTATACTGCTCTTTTAGCCAAGAGGAACAGGGATTTCTAGAGAAACAGCCCCACACAAACACAGAGAGAGCATGCACAGTCATCCCACTAAGCCCACCAGCCTTCGTTTCATCCTCTAGCTAAAAAAGCAGCAAGTCCCACTTCGCATCTCCCAACACCCATTAATCATCTCCTCCTGACTTTGTTCAGCAGAACATTAAACGATTCAAACTCCCGTGTTGGCTCTTGTAAGCACCCAGGCATCCTTTTCATCTGCCAAGGATGAACGAGTCTGGCTGCCAAGTAAAGTTAAACAAAGCAAGAGGCAGGTTTTTAGGTAGGCAGAACACAACAGTCCACGCTGAGTTTGGGCCAAATCACCAGAAGTGACCCCAACCGCGTTTCTAAATTGCCATCTGGTCCCACAGGCGAGAACAGCGCGCAGATCTTCCAGGCCAGAGTAAAGCGGATGGCATTCAGCCTGCACTTAACTTGCAATTAAATTTTCAGCAGCTAATGAAGCATTTCTGCAGACACAAGCACCCATGTTCCCTGCCTGGGCAAGGAAGAGAGGGAAAAGTGCCTCTTAAGAGGGTCTCCAGGGGAAAATCCCATTAGAGAGAGGTGGCTTTGAGAGACGTCCTTTCACTGACTTCACCAGCTGAAGGTGAAAAAGTCCATTAGTCAGTTGGGGTTGGACCTCTCATCCTCTCAGATGGCCAGGACAGAGGTCAGCTGGAGCAGGGAGTCCAAGCTGGCTGGCTCTGATGGAGACATCTCAGGTTGGGCATCTCAAGCTTAAATACTCAAGCTGAGAGAAATCCCGAAGGATTACTGGAGAAAACTCTGGATGGACATCCATCTGATGGAACTTTGCCACACAGACTACCTTCATAGTTAACATTTAATAAATATCCTCAAACAAAGGTACACAGCACACCCATAATGATGTGTTTTCTCTTTCCTGCAACCCCTCTAGCCCCTACCTGGCCTGGAGAAGAGCATTCTGTCCCTCCTGCAGAGCTCAGAAGCCCCCCCAGAAATACCCCAGCTCCAACAGGGGCTTCCTAAAGGAGCCAGGGCTGCTGGGAACTCCACCACCAGCTTTGGCTGGCAGCAGAGAGGGGCTGTGGAAACCTGGCTGTCAGCAACACCAGCAGGTCTCAACCAGGCACAAAGGTGCTGATCCAGATAAGGAAAACATTTGGGCTTTGTCCAAGAATAGCACACCATGTATTTCTCCCCCCCACCACCACCCACATCAGCGAAGTTGCAGGTTCACAGAGACTGAAGGTGAGAAAAACCCCTTTGGGTGTATATTTCCCCCCAGTTTAGAGGTGCTGACTGGAGAGACACAGGTTTGGGGCAATCATTTCACAGCCACACACATCTCATCAAGGTTTTCGTACCCAATGGGAGCGGAGGCCCAGCCCCAGCCTCGGAGCACAGCCTGGCACGTCAGAAATGGGGGATTTGGAAATGAAACCAAAACACACACACCCCATTTCTTCCTTCAGCAGCTTACCAAGAGGGAGGGGGCATGGAATGGGAACATCATGCCACCACTGAAACATTGACTTCCCTGAAAACAGTCTTCACACAGTGGAACTGACATTTTCCAGTAACACTGGAAGACGAGTCAAGGACAGAGTAGCAAAAAAGATGCAGCAGCCTAATTTCCTCCCCTCGTCCCTCTGGTAGAAAATAATACCTTCAGATGTAAAATATCTATTTCTCTAACTCTATTATACACAGCACATTTGGGAAGAAACATGTTATTATCATTTCAAACCAGAGTAAGTGCAGAGCTTTAAGCCTGGGTTATTGGAAGGTGCGGTCGGAGGTTTGCAAACACTACGAGGTACAGAAAGCAGTCCTGTAGCAAAAACAATTACAAAACATACACTGTTGAACAGCAAATACATGGAATAGCTAATATCCTAAATATTCATGGGAGCAAAACAGCGTGAAGAAGTCCTTGGGACCTTCTGGAGAAGATACGCCCCTGCAAAAGCACCTCCTACCTGGGCTGGTTGGTACAGCCAACCAAGAGGCTGGACCCGTGGCTGACCATTTCAGGCTGAAATTCTGAATTTGGAGGTGAGCAAAGGTATTTCCATCCCATACCTACAGTTGTCAGCACACTGGCAAAGCCTGAAGAGAGTAGCCATTGGCTTTAGGTGCTACAGAGGGGCACAGAGGAGACAGGGCCAGCTTGCCAGCAGCATCTCCACTATTGATCCAGAAGGTATTGAGATGTTCTCTCCAAAGCAAATATTTCTCCCCCAACTTACTGCACAAAAGACACCACTGCACCTTCCTTCGATGGAAATAAGACAGGAGGCCTGGGGCACTCTCTGAACCCAGTCACTTGTTGAAGAGCTCTCAACCAGCCCACAACAGGCATTGCTGCTGGTAACAACTGTGCTGATACATTTCATGGCAGCAACCTTTTTCCTTCTTGAAGGCACCTGCTCCACACTGTTCATTTGCATTTTTCCTCC
>VZTM01006580.1:2105-19510 GCA_013400555.1 Jacana jacana | reverse complement strand
AGTTAGCCTCTGGCCTTTAGCACGGAGTACTCTCATGTTGCTTGGGTGAAAGAAACTGCATCTCTAAGCTAGGACAGTGACTTCAAATGGGCTGAATGCTAATTCAGTCCTTTGCAGCAAAGGTATGAACTTATCCTGTCATAGCCTGTGTAAAAGGGTAAAAGGGACACTGCATTTTGTTATCATGCTCAGCCACAATGCCCTCTGCAGGCTCTAACAGTGTCTCCCAAGAGGTATGATCTAGGGTTGCATACTACTTGCCTAGTTTGGCTTTTGTGAAAACATACCGTGTACTAATTCTTTCACAAAAAGTTGCATTATAAAAAGCGTTCCTTTCCAAAACTGGTTCTCATGGCTTCTGAAAGCATAACAGGCCAGCAATACAATTTTCTGTAATACCTGTTTTGCTGTACCAGAACTGGCCTGAGGTAGGGCAGAGAGAGACTGCAGACCACAGTACAGTGTGCGTAACACAGTATGCTCACAGGCTGTCATACTGGGCACTGCCTCTTAACTGCTAATGATATTGGTATCACTGAAGAAATCAACATCTCTTAAAAAAACCACTGTTTTTTGAGAATAGTATCTAAATCAAATCTAATGCTCAAGTAGAAATACCTCATAATAGTAATATAGAGGGAATCAAAGGAAGCTTCTTAAATTACAGAAGAGAACACTGAATATTAGAATATTCCATTATTCTTCATCACCACTAAAAATATCCATTTCTATCAAAACACAAAGGAATAATAATGTTAACAGGAGCAGTGCTAGTCCTTCACCTATTATTTCTTAGCTATGTTTCAAAGCAGTATCGATGGCTAAAAGATAAATTCTAAACTTGCCAAGAACTTTTAGCAAACAGAAGAAACGGGAAAAAAAAGAAAGCTAGACTCATTGATAATCCTCACTAAGAACACACTTTACAAGCACGAAAGGACATAGAAGTAAATTATTTTATATCATTTGTTTATGTTCCAAAGTATGAAGCCAGGTGATTAGCAAGAAGATTTGGAAATGCAAAGTGAGAAATAAGGAATAAAAGAGAGATTGTGGTTGACTGAGGCTTGCTGGGAGTATGCAATGAAAATTCAAAATTTAATGTCTAGGATTTGTTCCAAAAAGAGAAATTTGGGTGGATTTTATTTCCAGAGATACTGTTATCTCTTCCAGAGTCCTGGATGGCTCAGGACTGTAAGTTCCCCAAAATTTTATTAACATTTTAACTGACAAAACAGGGCAGACTTAAAGGACATTTGTTACTTACTTTCTGACCCTGTAAGAGAGGTAAGTGACCATGTGGAAGGTGTAGGAAAAAAAATAAATCTTTGTTTCATGACTGCAACCTACAGGGCATCTGTTGATTACAAATCACCCTTAAATAGTAATTTTGTGATACAGAATGTTCTGTAGGCTGTATGAGTTAACCAAATATTAACTACAAAAGTGGCAGATATTTGTTCTGCCAGGAAAAGAATTAATCACTCACCTAAAAATTAGCAATTGCCCAAGTGCTGCCCAAGTGCCAGAGATGATGATCATGTGGTTATATTTATTTCATGCAGATAAATTGTGGTACCTTTCCATTTAAAAAGGAGTCAATATAAAATACGGTTAGTCACGAGCAGGGAAATCAACTGTATTCCAAAGGTTCTATGAATAGCGGCCACTGTCACTGTGACATTGCCCTCTATCACCTGTGGAAGTTTGCAGCAACTGTGGGATCTCCCTGATGAAATTAAGATGTCACACAACTCTTTGGGAGGAAAAGAATGAAGAACATGGGAATTACAGTTTGGTCAGCCTAATCTCAGTGCCTGGCAAGTATATAGGGCAAATCCCCCTGGAAATCATACCCAGGTATATGATGAAGAAGAATTCAAGGGAACAAGTAGGTGGTTTGGGACAGCCATCATTGACTTACCTTGGGAAGATTGTGCCTAGCCAACCCAATTGCATTGAGGTAGAACTGTGGGTGTTATTGTCTTTGATTTTAATTCAGCTTTCAGTCCTAACTATCCTTACAGTGAAATTGGAGAAATATAAACTGAAGGGATTAACTGCAAAATGCAGGCAAAATTGCCTTGTCCCAAGGCTCAGAGGGGTTTGGTCACTAGCAGCATTCTTCAGAATCTGGTATTTAATGTCTTCATGAGCAAGTTGGAGGATGTGAGAAGGTGTGTGCTCAGCAAGCTTGCAACCTTTCACAAATTAGGGGCACATGCTGGAGGCAGGGTCTGTCATTCAAAGGGGCTTTGAAAGGCTGGAGAAATAGGTTGCTAGAAGTTCAGCAAAGACAAATGCAAAGTCTTCCACTAGCCTCATGCAACAGGACAGGTGGGGGTCAGAATGGTTAGAAAGCCTGAGAGTCCTAATAGTCAATGTGTTGAATATGAATCAGGAGTTTGGCTTTACAGTGACAAAGGTAACCACATATCAATGTGAATTTGTCAAAGTGCAACTGGCAAATTGAAGAAAATAATTATTTTCCTCTTTATCACCCATGAGACACCCTATGGAGTACTGTATCCGTTTTTGATACCCTGGCAAGAAAAAATTTTATATATATTGAAGCAAGTCCAACAGTGGGCCACCAAGATGGCAAAGGGACTGAAAAAGATGACATATGAAGAAAGGCTGAGAGAAATGGGTTATGCAATCTGCAAGAGATATACTTAAGGATCTTGAACTGTCTTCATCTACCTAATGGTGAAGTCTAAAGAAAATGGACACTGACACCGCAGATACCAGTTTTAGCATAGGAATTGTTAATTAGTTGTTAGGGCTCCAGTTCATGTTGCTTTTCCAGATCATCTCAAACAGGCTGTACTTATCTTCATGACTTTTTAATTTTTAGATAAAAAATAAAAAAGACTTGGGTACAAGTCTTGGATCTGTAACCAAGACTTGGGGTCTTGGATACAGATAAGGAAGCCTTAAGATCTACTGCTCCTCATCTTCCTGGCTATACTGAAGTTAGTTGTTCACAACTGTAGCAGAAACAAGCTTTGCAGAGGGGATTTTTCAAGGTTGACTTTTTCCAGGCCTTTGTACATTCACATCTGAGTTTGAAGTACCACTGAGCAGAGACTAGCAGTTCTGTAGATATCTTCTAAGAAAGGTGAGACAAACACTTGAGAAGCTGTTCTTCTTTGTCTTCATTTCAGTTTTTAAAGTAATAAGGTTTTAAACGTTTGATCCATTTGATTCTCATGCTTTCTAAGTTTTTGGAACCTTGTAAAGCCTTTGCTTTCTGTGATGTCAAGTTGGTCACCACTATATTTTACCACACCTCAGTTTAGAGGGTGGTGCGTCAAAAATCAGAGGTTTGCAAGGAAAATTGCAGAGTAAAGCTTAATGGATGCCAAAGAGCTTGCTACATTCTTTAGAACTTTATATACTAATATAATAATTTGTATATTAATAAATATAATGAATATAAAATGACAATTATTATATTAATAAAACTTCAAATTAGCAAGGAGCCCACCACTACTGAACTTGTAGAGAACTACTTTTTGCTGATGTTAAGATTATACCAGAGCTGAAATACTACCTGTGTAGGCTGACGTAGCATCACTTTTCATGTGGCATCCAAGCTAGATAAATTTAATCATGTAGAAAAGACTTTTCATCACTCCTTTTTCTTTTGTATTATGCTCAGTGATCAGTATCATCTTATTTTTTAAGCTTGGAAGTTATCATGAACAGAATAATGTGTGGGGAAGTATTCTCATTCATTGCATGGGATTTTTAACTGCACAGAACCCATTATAACCGACAGGAAGAGTGAAGCTAAAGCCCTGTTGATTGGAGAATACGCCATTCTCAGTGGTGTTCAAGTATATCACACAGTCATATAAGAGGTTTCTATTATCTCATAGAGTGCCAACAGTGGATTAAAGCCTGACACTGAAAACCCTCAGGGAATTGGCTCCTACTGCAAAATAATGAATCTACTCATACCTGAATGTCTCCTGTCTCAATAGTGGAAAAAGCACAGGACAAATGATCTTAAGTCTACCATTTAGAGTCAAGCATTTGCTCCCTTCCCAGTGTTTACCTGGCCAATACTTTGAATGTGATATAGAAGAGACCAAGTTACTGCTGTAATAAACTTTGTTATATCAGAGGGTGCCAGATATATGTTTTGGGGGCATGGACCCACATAAGCAGGTTCAGGCTTCTTTAATATTCTTGATTCACGGACACAAGCAGTGGATGTCCCGAGCCCAGAGCCTTTTTAGGACATTCGCTGCCTCCTGCACACAAGGGATGGCTCATCCCTGTTGCTGTCCCTGCAGAGCAGGCATAAGAGAGCCCTGCAGAGCACTGGGACTGCTGCACCCAGGGGGATGAAGTAATATGACAGCTATTTTAATAACTGTTTGTAAAGGATTTACTGTACCATTTACCATGTGCAGTGGTTCACACTAATACTACCCAGTACATCCTTTCCAGTCTGTAAATATCTGGTAATCCCACAATATGAATATGGTGTATAATAAAATTCTATAAATTCCCATTTTGAAAATACAGTCAAGTTCATCAAAGGTTCAGTAAGACCAGTTGTGCTCAAATGCAGCAACATTTTTCCTCTTTTCAGGCTTTGCCCTGTAGACCAGAGGAGGTAGTTCAGGTCTGTCAGTGCCAGCTAACCAAAGGGCAGCAGGTTAAGTGCAGGCAATTCATCCCTCATTTTCAAATCTGGGAGACCCGGGACCATGTCCAGTGACTGGAGTGAGTATGAGTTAAAGGCACCATTGGACACTTTCTTGCGTACCAAGTTGTCCCTCAAGCAATAATTAACCTGGGCATTAGAGTCAACCTTTTACAGATTCAGTCATTTCTCCACTTCTTTTCTGTCTCCCAAATATAAAATGCCTATTTGCTGGAGCCCTGTGAGTATTGTGGACTTGTGAGCCAGAGCCCCTCTGAGAAACATGCTATTACCAAATGTTTTCAGAAGGAAAATGGTACGGAATGAGCTCTAAATCTAGTTGTGGAGTTGCATGTGATGGGTGTAGTTGAAGTATTGGCATCTATTTGGAAGGCCTATATCTAATCATGAACTCCAGACTTTACATTACATGATCACTTTTATCTTGCTGTAGGAGAGCAGAGAAGAAGTGAAGATCTGAGACTTGTAGAAAAAAATAACTCAGAACTGTTGCATGATCCTTTGGAGTCAGACTAGTGATTAAAATAGAGACAGACAAGCAATTCAATAGTTGCAGTCATAAATTTCACTCAGGGGGCAAAATAAGACAAGTAGTTTCTCTTAAAAACAAGTGTTCACCAGTCCTAAGAGAGATTGCAGTGATCATACAGCAATGACAAATGTAATTCCAGCTACAAAGAAACTCTGTCATCTGCCATCAAAGCCAAACATCTGGTTTAAATACAGAAAAAAGAAAGAAGATGATAAAGCTGTAAGGGAAGACACAGAGAGGCAAAAGAGGAAAGGGCAACAGAATTAAAAACAAGAATATTAACTTTATAAGCCTCCTTATTGTGTATAAACACACAAATAAAGGTAACAGTTTTCTACAACCTTAATTTGTGTACCGCCCGGATCAATGGATCTTCTGCATGCTACCATAATTGAGCTAATAAAGACTTATATTACCCCTTGCAAAAAATATCTTGGGCAAGACCAAGAATACAAATGTTAGGAAATGTCAAAAGAAGATATCCCTTGCCACCCAGACTTGGTCTTTTAGGTGAATGAATTAATACAGAGTTTATACAATAGCACGTAATGATTCTTAGCCTCAAACCTCCTGGGGTCCAACTTAACAAGCCTACCTGCAGTCCTTCCTTTCTTCTCACTGTTCATTTAGAGCACTGCATGAGGCAAATGATTATATAATTAAAGACTGTATCAGAATGCACATGCACAAGTCCGTAAATTAATACTGTACAGACAGCATTAAATCTGACATTTCCTAACACTGGTGTGCTTGTCTTTGAAACCCTCCCTTTCTTCTCACATTGATTAAGCCAGAGACTTAAATACAAAAATCTAAGTGAAAAAAAAAGAAAAAAATCCTAGCATTTGAAACTAATGATAATATCTAGGGTCAGAGCACAGGTTTTGTACTAGTTTTAAACAATTAAGGTGGTAAATATTAGCAGTAGAAAGCACAAAATGTCCCATGTCAGTACCTGAAGGTATATGTCAGTACACTCCATGCATTCTGGAGGCTCCCAGCTGTCCAGATCAAGGCTGTGGCGGACTGAGGATATGCTCCTTGCCTTTCTGCAGAAACTAAGATGTAGAATAAGGGAAAGTACATTTCCAGATCCTGGTATTTCTGTAACATACATTCGGGACAGTAAACTGAGGGTGCTCTAATTTCCAGAGTATTAGACTCCATCTCTGTAAACAGGTTGCTGAAGAGGAACGTGAAACACTTTTGCTAATTTTCAGCCTTACTAGCTGTAGAAGATTAGAAATCTGAATTCCCAAACTTGACTGACTCTGGAGGGAAGAAGATCTGATGGTTACAGACCATGTCATCAAACTCATTTGGCATATGGGATCTGAGAGACAGTGGCTCTGCATATGGCACTTGCTTTGATAATATCAGAGACAGTTGTACTGATGGCTCTGCCTAAGTGAATTTGTGAAACTCCCAATTAACCTGTTTGTGAAAGAAAATGACTGTTACTTCTTGTCTTCCTAGTGTAAAGCCATCAGAACAGACTCTTCAGAATAGGCTGGGTAGTTCATTGCATGATTCAACCACTCTGTGGAAGGAATATGGTTATAACCTGTGAGATCTATCTATCTATCTATCTATCTATATCTATATATCTGATATATATAACCCTGCTTCTTATAAAGTCTTTGAATGAAGCAGTGAAAGGATAAAAGTAGGAGTGCCAGTTCAAGATTTATCTATAGAATGAGCAAAATTGATCTCTAACTCTGGTCCTACCAGGAGAAGATAAGGGAGAATGGAAAAGGATAGAACTGGGAACCCAGCTCTAATGCTACTGGAACACACTCTAGTTCACCCCATTCTCATTTGGAAATATCAGACACTTGGCTTATATGTCTTTTATATAGGCAAATGATGGGGCTTTAGGGTTTTTGTCAGCCCTATAAGGTTATTGCCTCCAATAGCCACTTTCTTGGGCTGAGGGTTGGTTTGTGAAGAAGTAACAATGAATGAAAAAATACAATGCTTACAACTCAATTTTACTTTGCCTTCTGCCCACAAAAGTAGTATTAATAACAGGAACTGACATTTATTTTCAAAGTAGTTCTTATGGTCAAGTTCTATATATTTCAATATAGCTTTACGGGTTTTAACTCAGCATATAAAACTCCTGAAACAGACTTAAGTTACAGAATTCCTGAAATGGAATTAACTTTTGCTTGGGGGTCAGCCTTACACATTTCTGCCAAACTGTCAAGGTGTCCTGTATGAACACAGAAAGCCTTTTTAGTGTTTTGAAGGCAAGATAGGAAATTGATTTTCAAAAACTGAAGAAAACTAGATTTGAAAGTAAAATATTTCATCATTCCCTTTAACAAACTTCTTAATATCTGTCTGCTTAGTCACTGCTCTAGCTGTCATTCCCCAAGTACAATATTGTGCAGGCCATATTGAGGTTTTTTTTTCCCTTTTAGGTTCTATCTCTTTAGAAGGGTCTAAGAACTCCTGAAAAGGTTTATCTTCTTTATTTTTAATTTTTGAAAAAATAAAAAAAAGGGAAGTGGCTGAAAGAAAAATATTTCTGTTTGTGAAGTGAAATGTGAATGTGGGTATCTGATAACCAAGCACACTACACTGAATGACATCGCTGTTTCTTCTGCTTTGCCAAGGTGTGCTTTCAGATAAGAGGCATATTTATGACTAAATGATTTGTCATCAATTCTTTGTTGCAGTTTATCCATCAGTGAATGCTTTATGTCATACACGTCACTCCATACAAAGCGAATTGCTATTTTAAAACTCCCTCATAAATGTCTTTCAGTGTTTTGTGAAATAGATATAGTATTCAGTCGCTCAAAAGCAGTTGTCTTCATCATTCCCAGCCTTAAGGAATTCAAACTTTTTATCTAGGTAGTCCATTCTTAATATATAAGGGATCTGTTAATAGTTGAAAAAATTGTCAAAGATTCCTTCTCAGTAGGCCTGGGCAGTATGGTTGTGTAGGGTTTATCTCAGCATTCCCATCTTTGAAGCTGACAAAGTGGAATATCCTGTAATTCTGAAGTGAATGAAGAAAATGGTTAATTTTTTTTATACTGCAGTCTTTGGTATAAAAGCATAACCTTTAGCATGCATTGCTACACTGTGAATAAAGTAAATATCTGTGTAGAAATTGTACTGCTTACTCATGTTAACATGATTGCTGCCAGCAGGGAATGGCAGTATGTTCTCAAAGTTCAAACAATTTCACCGTAGCTGACTTTTAAATATTCCTAAAGCAACTTTGCTGCTTTCTTGAAAATAATCAAGGACATGACAGATTATTGCCTCTTCAGCTGCACATCAACCAACAACTGTATGAAATATTTTGCTTTTTGCATGGCTTGAAAAAAATCCCATTTTCAAACAAGCCTTTAATTGTTTTCTCAGCTGAAAGTTCTAGTATGCTTTTGGCAATGCAACAACCTTTTATCCTATCATTTTAGCTATGGGGAAATGTTGGAAAACAATAGTATTTAATTTGCTGTCATGAATAAGCCTTTATATGAATGGCTTTGGATAACACTATGGTATAATTTAATTGCTTCAGAGGCAGCTACATCTAATTTTCTTCCGTATTTTCACAGTTGCATATCAACAAAATGTTTTGAGTGTTTTGTTTTTAGCAGCCAGAGTAGAATTCTTTTAATAAATTGTTCTGCTTTCATTCTGCGGTATATCTGATATTCAACCATGAGTAACTTAGAGAATGACAGTAAGCTTTGAGCAATTATTGCTTTCTTTACAGATCCATGCTAGTTACATCCTGGAAAGTGCAAGAACCCTTTTTGATTCAGGCTTTATCCTATCTTAACAAAACATTTTAAGCACATCTGCAACCATGATTCTTATAGACACCAAAATCAGTCAGCTAAAATGCACAAATAACTGTCATACCTGAACTTAGGTTATGAACAGGCTCTCTTCTTTCTGCTTCCTGTAATTTATAGAGCCATGATAAATACACAAAATTTATAGATTTCGGTATCCAGAATCTGTGTATTTAGTATAGTACCAGACATGAACATCTAGGTGGAATATTTATCAAAATACATTTCACCTCAGCATGCTTTTAATCTCCCAAAGTTAGAAAAATAAGATCAAATGCTGTTTTAAAGGAATGCATAAATATTTAGGAATTATGAAAAATTTAATTTCAGTACCGTTGAGTATCTGATGTTGAACTGTTTTTTTTCTATAAGTGACACTTACTTCTGGTAACAGTAACAGCCTGCTCAAAAGCATCAGCACATGTCTCAGAGATCTGATGCTTATTTTCTACAGTGTGGTTGGGCATCCTGACTGAACTGTGTGGTTTGTGCTGTGCTATTATGGCCTGACCAGATGAAAAGCCGTGTTAGGACGGATATCCTCCTCAGTAGAGACTGACCACAAACAGAGGTGGTATTGAATTCCTACAAGGCTTTGCTCTGGCAAAGAACAACAGTTTGATATATTATTAAACTTAAATTCAAATGGTTTGCATTACATTCAACAGAATGAAATATCCCAGTTCTTGATGAAACATGAACATAAAGCAGACAAACAAAAAGCAAGCAAACAAAAATCCTTCTAAATTGTTTCCCAGCAGAAAACAGTAAAACAGGGGAACAGTAAAATCAGAATTTTCTATGAATATCTGTACTTTTACTCAATAAATCATTTGATAGAAAAATCCCAGTCAGCTCTAGTTAAAGATTTGCAAGCATCACAGAGCAGCATCCTAGAAACTGTCCTTTTCTTAAAAATCAGGTGAACCTGGCAGTTCCTTGAAACCTCCCAATTTGTTATAAGAATCTGTTTGATCTGGTGGTGGCAGTGTGTGCCTGTGCCTGAGAGGAAAAGCGAGAGGAATATTCTGAATTACAGAGGGAGAATTGTAGTTTGGGAAGAATTCATGTTAGCCAGCAGGAAAAGGTTACTAATAAACCCACTGGTCACTAATGTGATGGGAGCGACTGACAGACCAAGGCAGAAGGAGAAGAGAAGGAAAAGCCTCTCCTTTGGCAGAAAATCCACAGTCTCACCTCACCTATTGCTTCTCATCGCCTGCCCTGCAAGCTGTCTTGCAGCAACCTGTTTCTTTAAGTGATGAAAACCTGGATAATGAACTCTGCCTGAGGAAAACCCGAAGGAGATTTAATGAGGTTATCTGGCTTTACCCTGGATTATTAGACAAAACCAGCCAGGGGCACGGGGTGCAGGTGCTGGGCTGCTGTGCAGGTTTGGGTGCGAGCAGTTACCCACTAGCTAAATTAGTTGGGATGAAATTTCTGTCTCAGGGCTTCTGTGGAGTTCACTTGTCCCTGAAGCCACTCGCCCAGAGTTACTGTGAGCATGTAAGGGCAGTCTTAAAGGGCAGGGGGCTGGCAAAATCCACAAGAAGAGTTTTCTTCCCTTATTCTGAAAGGCAAGTATCTTTTCTATCCTCAGCCTTTGAGAAATCAAACAGAAGCAAAACCAAAACACACACATGAAGAGAAGACTGTTCTGTACATGAAGCAGAAGCAGCTTGAGTGGTTAGGGAGGAGGAATTTTCACTGAATCCCTCTAATCTCTCTTTTTACCCTGTCAGACCCTACAATGCCTCCTTGGTGCTGACCCCTCATAGGGTCCCTTGTGCCCTCACACGCCATGCAGGGACTGTCCTAAGGAGGGAGAACAGCAACCCTGGCCAAGGCTCAGGGAAGTTCACAGTGCTTTTCCACCTGCTCAGTGACAGCACATGTAGCTATCACGTTGCTTTCAGACCCCACGAGCTCAGGATCTCATATAAAAATAAAAGAATAATGCTAGCTTCCAGACTCGTCAGCTCCTGGTTTTCAGACGTCATGATTCAAACCAGCAGAAGTCATGAGATTTACATAAGAGTCAGAAACTGTTTTGAACTTGTCTTGTTTCTTAGTTTAAAGTTTTACCTCCCTTACTGCCACTACCCCTTCCTCCATTTCCTGGCTCCCAGGACTATAACACACATTTCATTCCAGCATATTTGCAAATTTATCATTGCAACAGAGGATCTAGAGCCAAACAGAGCAAGAATTTTTTTATTTTTTAGATATAAACTGAAATCCTCATATAATCAAATAATTCAAGGAGCCTTGACTTTAAGAAAAACCACCAAATGGTGTGAGCTGCAATAGTATCACAAAGAGCTGGCAGGCACAAGTGCTAGGTTTTTTTGATCTCTCAAAGTATGTGCCCGGGGAAGTACATGTCTGAAAGGTTATACGAACATACCACAGGATATCACCTGGTTTACATCCCTGTTTGGGCTTTACTATTAACCCTACAGCTGCATTACAGTCAGGTCCTTAGCTCTGTAAATCCCCATATTTCTCCACAGATATGCCAAAGGCTCTGTGGCATTCAAGATTTGTATGTAAAACCCAGTTTAAGCTACCTAGTATTGCTTAAAGCATAGCTTATGGTTTATGATTCAAAATTTGATCCAAATTCTAAACCCACCTTTTCCTTACTAATATATTAGTAAATATATTTACTAATTAATACAATAGTGCTGGATACTAAACAGGCACATAAAACCCTGTGTCTGCTATGCAAAAACTTACTCTGAATTAACAGCTCCAACCTTGCCCTACGAAGCCTCCAAAATCTAATTACACATTTTTTCTAACTTTTCTTATGTTGATAATTTTGTATGATAATTTTTAAATTTGTATGCACAACAAATATATTTTTCCACATTGATTTTTTCAGGTTCAGATTCAGCAGGATCTGAGAGGAGGAAATGCTGCATCCCTCAGCACCTAGTCTGTTTTCCTCTTCATGTTAGAAACAATGCTCTTGTTTTTTTTCCAGATATTTATTCGGCTAATTGGATTCAAGAAGTGGAGTCTCACACAAGCTTTGAGGAATTGAAAGTACCAATCTGATTAAATACTCATTATGCATTTTGGAAACTTTTATCTTACACTAGTTTGTAGTTTTAAAACCAGCTCCAAATAGACCAATCTGTAATGTGCAAACAGATCAGTTATCCTGGAACTTACGGAAAATTGCTTATTGCATAGAAGTAAATCGATGAGCATTTGAACATCCTGACTACCGGGGAACATTTTCTCTTATAGCAGTCACCCTCAAAATTGTTCAATGCTGTTGAAGGGGCATGGAGGGTGAGTGTGTGTATGTAAACAGGAAGGAAGCTTTGATGAAAGAAAGCCCCCAGATCCAAGTCTTAAAAGTAGCCTGCAGCAGAGGCAAGATGAACATAGAACTTGTTGATCTAAGGAACAGAGGACGCCATGTACTGTTGCAGACTCTTGGGGTCTGCACTCATTCCCATGTTACCCATATAATCTACAACAAGGGCAGCAGCAAACAAATGTATCTAAATGTATGCAAATCTGGAGGACCTCTGCAATGACAGAGGAAGTCCAAGTTCATACAGCTACAGTTGGAACCTGGTAAAACTGTCCTTGTAAAAATATGTTAGTTCAATGAACAAGCATGCACTGATGATAGGTACATTTCAAGCAATATCATGTTACATAATAGCTCTCCTAGAACAATCAACAAATTTAAGAGTTTAAAATATCCTGAAATTTACACATTTTATAATGGGCTGCTAGGTACATTCTTGTGGCATGCTCTACTAGCAAGAAAATTAATCAGAGGTCTGACTTTCAAGTGACTAAAACCACTTAATTTATTTACACCAATATTGAAAAGGCAAGTAAATAAAAGTATTTTTCCTTCCATTTGATTTCCCTCTACTCTAACTTCTATCTCCGGAGTTATCCACAAGTCCATAAGCCCAAGTATAGGTAGTCTTAGGGGGGATCCAGCAACAGCAGATGTATTTTTGATTCATAACTTACCTTAATAGAAATTACCTTTTGCATGTAAACAAATCTTAAGAAGTACAGAATTAGAACTAGGTAATATTATTGTATTTATTGCCTTGCGCTTCAGCTCACAAATCCGTTTGTTCTAAAGGGAAGGTAGTTCATTTCCACTATGATTCAAACAGTGTTTCCTTACTTACTGTTTAATTACCTGAAGTTAAACACAGACCCTGAAGACACAGATTGTCTCCAAACAGAGCAGATGAATTTGTGGTTGACCACTTTATCAGGTCAACACACAGTCACTGCCCCTCTGGATCAGGTACAACACTTAGTGGTACTTTGGTACCGTACCCATGCCAAGATTTCTTCCAAGTTTGTCACGGACTCTTTTGTTTTCAAGTTTGTCAGCCCTCAGTCCTAATATTATTCATGTTTCCTTTAGCAGGCACTATCTCTGGCTCATCCTGGGGTGACGGACTTGCCTTGATTCTCTCTAGTTAGCAAGAACATTTGGCAGGACTTAGGTCTACCTGCTCGGAGCTTTGGAGCAAATTTGTTTCTCCTGAGGGGCCAGAGAAGAACAGTCTAAACCAGCACAGATTGAGGAGGCAGATACTTGTTCCTCTGGAAGGTCATAGAGGAATTATTCAGCTGTTTTACCATGAATCCAGAAGTGGAAGCCTGAGCCTGACTCTTAAAATGAACGCTGAGGTGCTGTAGGCAACACATAAAAGGGAAACATAACCCCAATATTCAAAAAGGAAAAGAAGGAAGACCCAGGGAACTTCATGCTCATTACTCTCACCTCTGTGCCTGGCAAGATCATGGAGCAGATCCTCCTGAAATCTCTGCTAAGGCATGTGGAAGATAAGGAGGTGATTTGTGACAGCAAACATGGCTTCACCAAGGGCGTGTCATACCTGATAAATTTGGTGGCCGTTTATGATATTGCCACCACTTTCGTAGACAAGGGCAGGACAACAGATGTCACCAACCTGGGCTTATGCAAAGCGTTTGACACAGTCCCGTATGATAACCTGGTCTCAAAATTTGAAAATCATGGATTTGATGGGTGGACCACTTGGTGGATCAGGAACTGGCTTGATAACCACACTTAAAGGGTTGTGGTCAATGGCTCAATGTCCAAGTGGCAGCCAGTGATGAGTGGTATTCCTCAGGGCTCAGTACTGGGACCAGTGTTATTTAACATCTTTGCTGGAGACGTGGACAGTGGGATAGACTGCACTGTTAGCAAGTTTGCTGATGACTCCAAGCTCAGTGGTGTGGTTGACATGCTGGATGGAAGGGATGCCATCCAGAGGGACCTAGACAGCCTCAAGAGGTGGGCTCATGCAAACCTCACGAAGATTAACCAAGCCAAGTGCAGGGTCCTGCACCTGGGATGTGGCAATCTTAAGCACAAATACAGGTTGGGCAGAGAATGGCTGGTGAGCAGCCCTGAAGAGAAGGACTTGGGGGTGCTGATTGATGGGAATCTCAACATGAGCCAGCAGTGCACACTGGCAGCCCAGAAAGCCAACTGCATCCTGGGCTGTATCAAAAGAAACATGGCCAGCAGGTCAGGGGAGGTGATTCTCCCTCTCTACTCTGCACTCGTGAAGCTCCACCTGGAGTACTGTGTTTAGCTTTGGAGTCCTCGATAGAGGAAGGACATAGAACTGTTGGAATGGGTTCAGCGGAGGGCCAGGAAAATGATCAGAGGGCTGGAGAACCTCTTCTATGAAGACAGGCTGAAAGAGCTGGGATTGTTCAGCCTGGAGAAGAGAAGGCTCCAGGGAGAACATATTGCAGCCTTTCAGTATCTAAAGGAAGTGTACAGGAGAGCTGAAGAGGGACTCTGTCAGGGAATGTAGCGATAGGACAAAGGATAATGGTTTTAGATTGAAAGAGGGGAGATTTAGATTAGAAACTAGGAAGAAATTCTCTATGCAAGGGTGCTGAGACACTGGAACAGCTTTCCTAAAGAAGTTGTGGAAGCCCCATCCCTGGGAGTGTTCAAGGCCAGGCTGGACGGGGCTTTGAGCAACCTGCTCCAGTGGGAGGTGTCCCTGCCCATGGCAGGGGGCTTGGGATTCAATGATCTTTAAGGTCCTTCCAACTTTAACGATTCTATGATTCTCTAACACGTCAATGGATGATTTTCATCAAGCTAGGGAATCAAAAGGATCTGAATCTAATGCTGCGCATAATGCTGTTTCCTTACCCATGTTTGTGTCATAAACTTCCTAGTTTGAGAAAGGATTAGAGGAAAGTCAATATTCAGATCTGTTTCTAGGCTGTGCAAATCTCTTAAATGAGTGAGAAGCCTTCGTTGGCATGCCTCCTAAAACTTCGCTGGCTCCAAGACTACCTACTCAGGACAGCAGAGGATCTGACTGTACCAGAGTGTGGCCAGGCATAGAAAATGTTCTGTCATTATTCTAAGAGACAGATTTACTCACTTTCTGACATTTCAGCATTATTCATTGACACCCATAAGTGCAGACATGTATGCAAAAATCTAAAATTTTCCTTGCCACTAATACATAATTCATAGTGGTTTAGATGCTTCTCTTATTTATAAATATGTTGACTATAGTGAAGTTACTTCAGGTTTGAAGTGGTGTAAAAGGAGGAGAGACCCAATATATATAAACATATATTATTTATTTGCACATCATCAGGAGTTATTGCTTCAGCTTGCTTCATGTCAATAACAGTACGATTTTACAACTTGGAAAAGTAATTGTCTTTTTGCTTTCATTTCCTTTGACGGGAAAAGCAAAATTATTTTAGTGCCGTTTCACATGACTAACACTTTCAGGAACAAAAAACAATGTAATAATCATTTGGGATGAGAGGTAATGCAGAAGATAAGACATACACTCTGCAGATAAATGTGATACATAGATTATATGCACAGAGAGTAAAAAAAAAAAAAAGAAAAAGAAATGAAAAAAGCTAATAATAATATTTCTGCGCAATGCTCTCCCAAATTAAATTGCTCCAATCTGGTGTCGTGAATCATTGCATCAGAAACTGCCACAGCTAAAATGAGATTCCTGTGCTATCCTCAGTATGAATTAAAACAGGAAGTTGGCCTTTTATTCCTGAACTTTACCATCAGCATTTGTCCAAGAGAAATAAAGATTTAAACCTGAGGAGACATCCCTGTGATTTTCTAAGTAGTATTTAAATTTTGCCTTGGACAGATTTAATATAGAATATTGAAAATGTACCCTACAGAAGCAGTGTTTCTTATCCATTCTATTTGAAATAAAATCATTCGTTTAATTTAACATGATAAAAGTTAGAAATTGAAATGATGACTTATCTAATTATATGCTCAAAATTGGACTCCGAGATTCTTTTTTCTCAGTTAGACTGAGCTATAGGTCTTGCATATACATACTCTGCAGAGCACATGTATTTAGTTTGCAGGAACATGTCCTGATCCTGCTGTTTCTAGTGTTGCCTAATCTCAGAAATTCACCATGAGTGACATTTCATGACATTAAAGCAATTTAGACATATAAAACAAAACTGTTAAAACCACAGCATAGAATATCGTTCACCAAATAATTCAGTGTTGGCTTTTTATCTTCATGAAGTGCAAAGACTTTGAAACAGTCATAAGTATTCTTGGCTGAACTACTTAATCTTATTACCAGGAAGGGAATTTGTGACTTCTATTTTTAAGAAAAAAAAGAGTTCGCTACTTTGCTTTGGCTTCAAATTGTAAAATGCATCACTAAAATTGTACATTTTCAACAAATATTGAAATGAGCTCATTGAATTTACACTGCCTTTCCTTCATCTGTACGTATGTTGCTGGAACACAGCTTATAGCTTGTAGGCATGATCATCACTAAACTCAAAGTCCTGAAAAGACTCTAAAGGTGTTTGGGTCGGGGTCTGTATTCCTTATAGGGTTTTGGAAGCTTCCCCTGTTACCTCAGGGGTCATTTGGGAAAGATTTCACCTCCAGTTTTGGCCCTGAGTCACACAAGTTTGTCAAATAAGAATTCTGTATGGAATAAATCTTTTTCTTTTCACTGATATGTGACAAGGCAGGCAGGCAGCAGGCAGAGACTGATGTTTCACTCTAGACAAATATTCATCTCTCTTCAATTACACTACATGTGTTAATTAAACATCAAATATAAATGACTAGAAAAACTTGTATTTAGTTGACTGTAGAAGCATATTGAATGACATGTTTTTCAAATTGCCATAAAATTAGGCTGCCAGTTTACAGCTGTCATTCTTCTCAAGTGGATCTGATGAAAGGGACAGAAAACTGTTTCAGCACACCTCACATCAGCACAGAAGGCAGAGTCAGAAATTGATCCCACACAGCGAAAATAATCAAAGAGATAGAAAAGCC
>VZTM01006579.1:95287-226308 GCA_013400555.1 Jacana jacana | reverse complement strand
AAGCTCTCACTGAAAGCAATGGATAAAACTTTCAAGCACCTACAGTGACTATGGCCGATAATAAAAACTGCTTAGAAAGTAAAACTTGAAGAAAAAGATTAAGGGAATTAGGATTCAGCCATTCCAGCTGCCTGCTTTATCCATCCATCTCTTAACAACCTGCGTGTAGATGAATCAATACCTAGATGGCAAATGATTTCATACAAACAGTAACCTTGTAAAATATTCCAATGAGAAGAGATACTCAACCTGGCTTCCCTCACAACAATCAGACTACTTGCTACAGATCCTCTAGTGCAAACACACCACTGAAACAAATATTAAAGACTCAATGGTACATTTGGCATTAATGCCAAGTACAACATACTTGCAACATACCTGCTTTCCATCCCCCGTGTCAGGGGTGAGGATTCACATTTGTACCCTCTGTTTTTATCTTCACTGTACTGATGTAGCTACTCGGAATGAACCAGACCAAGGAACTGTTTTCTTGAGTCATTTTGCAGCTGGATCAGTTCATTAAACTGGTTCACATCATGAACTTGCACAGCAGAGTTAACACCCTCCAGGCAAAAGCAATAGCCAACAGTGGGACCATTTAACTTGGCATTGCTGCCGAGAAGATCTAAACACTGCCCAATACTAAAGCAGACAGTATCAAATGGTAAATCATTAAATATTCATTCAATACTCAATTATTTTTAAATCCCATGCAAAAACCACCTCCACCCTACATTATTCTCACACAACAAAGTAACTGATAACTCACTCAGTGTACAGGTTATCAATTTTACTCAGAGCACAACCCATCAGAAAGGCATTAACAACTATTTACTGCATTTTTCCTCCTTTTTTATCATTAAAAATAAGTAAGAAAAACGATTTTTTTTTTTTAAATTAGAATGTTTTAAATATAATGATTCTGTATATGGTATTGTTTCTGTACTATTCACTTTGTTCTACTTCCCGAATATTGAAGAGTAGAATAGATTGTTTTCCTCTTTAAACTTTAATGGTTATGTTATTTAAAAATAAATCAGAGAAGCACTGAGCCATCAGATGCCTCGAAACCATATCTAGTATTAAAATATATCAGTTCAACAGGTGATTTTTGTTTTCCCACTTTCCTCCTCAGCTTTCTTGTAGCCTTCTTGAGCCTGACAACACAGCACTTCTTTTCCAGCCTGGATGTATTGTATCTGGGAGGATGGTATTCCTAACCCAGACAGATAAGATGGCAACACCCGTACCCTTCTTTTTATGAAGCATTTTGTTTCCTTGAAAGGTAATGGAACAAAGTACAGCCTTACTCAGAGCACAAGATCTGCCCTTCCAATCGCAGCTCGTGGTATTTCAGACTGGCTGCATACCATATTTTTAGATTACATCTGAGCTTGAACTTAAGAAAAATATGCCCTTGGAGAAAGCAGACAGGAACAGAAAGCTTACTGTTGCTTTACCATCAGAAAACAGGTAGAGAAATGTACGTGGTTATAAAGACTTACACAGCACATTCCTCAGTACGCACAAGGTGAAATGCAATGATCATGAGCACTTCAAACTTCATTAGGGAATGCATTCCTATTTCTTCAGTTGGCAAGAGGAACTCATCTCAGCTATGAAATTAAAATATTCTAGCATTGAAAGAAATCTTGAAATCAGTGTTAAGAGGAAACATACATACTTCACTAAGGAGTTACCTAGTTTGGTCCTTTAACACGCTACAGAGGACACACAGCAGGTATCAACAAACCACATCCTCCAACTTCACTTGGGTTTGGTTATGATCCATGAACTATTTTATTTTTTTCCTTTAAAAGCTTCTACTTCAGGTTCAGGTATTTTGCATGTGTTTTGTGTTCCAGCTGATCTTGAAATGTATCTGTCAGTTTCTGAATAATCTCTGCAACCTAGAGGTCCTGACTAGACAGACCCCTTGAAATCCTTGTAAAATTTCTCAACGCCTACTGCATCTATCGCAGACAATAAATGAAATTATAAAGGCAAAAGTAATTACCATTCAAAGTTAACCAGGTTTAGCAGCACAATTCTTGAAGTGCCACGGGACCTCACAAAACATAACTCGAAACCTGTGGTTGATGCTGCTTCTTGAAGCAGATCAAGCATCTGAAGAGCACCATACAAAGGTGACAATGGGTAGGAAGGGCAGAGCAGTCAAGCCTTAACAACCTTGAAAAGCCACACTGCACTTCAGACTTGGGCCCAATGAGATGAAGGAAAGAATAACCAACCCTCAACTTCCCACCAATTGCTTGTGTCTGCCCAGGAAAGGTCCTCTACCTGCAAAGCCTCTCCTGCTAGCAGAAGGAGAGTAGGCAGAAGGGCTTTGGCTGTGAGATACTAGGACTGACCAGGCTAGGTTTGAGCCATGAACCACCATCACAATTCCGTCACTTCCTTTGTTCAAGGTGCTCAGCTTGCCTACACAAATCCTTTCACAGCCTTCATCTGAGGGAAACATTGTGCACAAAGATGTAAAGAAAACTGTTAAGAAGCAAGACATAAGAGACTCATCACAATTAAGGATTCAAAGCTGATGAAGTATTTCAGGTTATTTTTAAACGTCGCTGCAATACTGTAATGTGCTGAAATGCTTAAAGGCCAGCATCATAAGACACACTGCCTTGGATTCCATAATATGAAAGCACTTCCAACACACCTGTCAATGTGTTAACAATTGAGCTTCAGGTTGGCTTGGTTTTGGTTGTTTTTTTTTTCTTTTCACTTCTTCCTTAAATAGTATTCTGATATTCAAACAGGAATATTAATTACTTGATTGAACAGAAGTGTCCTAAGGCTTTTCATCTCCTGTTCAGTGTATGATGATGTACTACATGGATTAGATTGCACCAGCTGCTAATTTTCGCAAACACTGTTCGCTCAGACCTTCTACCTGTGTGCTGTTCACAGGAATTGTCGGGCCAATTAGGACTAACGCAGCCCAAGCTCAAGCAGTGGCTGTTTGATTTCCGTAGGAATGGGGCTGAAGAAAGGATGCAGCCATGTTAATAAGGAAAATTTTTCTAATGACTAGACAGACATTACTTCATGGTCAGGAAAAAAAAAAATAAAAAAAAAAAAAGTTGTGGCTGGTATTGCAGCCCTGGCATTGACTTAACTTCATGACCTTGACTCAGTCCTTACAAGTCTCACTAGACCTGTTATGGTACTTATGATCCTTGGTTAAAAGTTACCAGAAAAGTGCAAAAGAAAGGCCTAATTCAGGATCATCTGCCTCCCCCCCCTTTATTTTTAAACACACACGCTCATTGACTTCAGTGAGAGATACTAAAACTTCTTTAGCCAGCCCCTCCATACACAGTCATGTTTTTTTCCCCTTCTTAGTCTCCTTATTTATCTCACAAACACATGCAAATTGACTTGCAGCTGGAAGATTTCAAGAAGCAAATATCATTCCAGAGATTTAAGGCTTAACAGTGAATGGATATTTATTAAGTACGGGGAGCGGACAGCAAGTGGCATTGGTTAGTCAGGTTCCACACTTCCCTGCCCCTCCTCCAGAGTTACTTTAAAGACAATAAACTTTATAATGAAGTATCGATAACATCTTCCCATTTAGGCTAACAGGCTTATCGCACGCTCCACCACAGAGTATGCTGTTTTAATTAGTAAGATGGATCTCAGAGCTGATACGTTCTGTTGTGCTATAATTCCTGCCTTTACAGTAATTTTCTCCTGTTTTTCACACTATAATGTGCTATAAATCCTACTTAGGCTGCCTCGCTGGCCTGTTGCTGCTCAGAGTCAATCTTTCAGGCCCTCTGTTTCCATGACAACTTCCCACCATCCTCCCCTCAACAGGATTATCCTGCAGTCCCCTGGGGAGATGGCTGCAATGCTCCCGGGCTCCCAAAGCTCCGATCAGTCACCCCTCTACCTCCAGTGGGTCCGATTTTCCCAGCCTTGCCATGTTGCCCACACCCCGGGCTGTGCCCAAGGAAGTGGGCAACCAGTCCAACTTCATCCCTCTCGAAGGGGGGCACCGAGAAAAACACAAGCATGGCTGGTTTAATGCCTAAACAACCCAGAAACAAATGAAATAAACTCTCCTCTCACTCCAGTGCTTTTGCTTCCATCTAATTTCTTTTTTTCTCAGTTTCCTCTGCTCCCACATTCAGCCTCCACACGTTTCACAGCCTATCAGCACACAACCGTCGCTGCTCTTAATTCCTAGCTTTTGTCCTCTTGCCTTTCTCCTCATCATCTTCTTTTGTCCTATCTTATCTTGCTTCCTGTTCCCTTTTTCCTCTCTCCTGCTCTTTTATGTATGCCTTTTTCTTCCTTTTACTCATATTCTACAATGCTTTCTAAACGCATCTATGAGGATACAGAACCCATTACAAGGTCATTGTTTAATTGCCCCTGCTCCCTCAGGTCACACACCATATCCTAACAACACGTAATGCAGTCATTGCAAAGACAAACTGGTTTTGGGTTTTGGTTTGGTTTTATTTTCCCCATGGGTTTCCTTGTTTACTTTTTCTTCAGTCTCAATTTGAGTTGTTAAACATTCATAACTTAGGAACAAGTGTCAATCAGTCAACCCTATTTCAAGGAAGCAAACAGAAATATGGTTGCTTGTTCTCGTGAGCTAAGGGATGGCAGGCAGAAGGGCTGCACATGAAATAGCAACTTCTCTGATGTCATTGTGCGAAGACTGCAGTTACGAGCCTCCAAATATTTGCAAGCAGCAGGAAATAGCATTTCTCAGACTTCCTTCTGCATGACCTGTTGATTGTCCAACTCCATTGCTGTTTTTATGGATGCAATTCCCTACAAACTCAGGCTATATAACTGCTCACAGCAAGAGATGCTATGGGGATATATGCACCCCCTAGCCTTAAGCACCTCATATAAGGAGAAGCTACTGGCTTTATACCTGACAAACAGTTAAAACCTTACACATCAAATTCTGCCCGCCTCTGACCTAATCACCTAGCTGAATGCCTGAGTTAATGTTCTTCATTTAGGTTGGCTGAGGGAGCCTTCTTACAGAAGATCCTCCCATAGCCTTATTACTTCCACAGACTTAACGGACATCTACAACATGGCAGGTTTCCAACTGACTTCAGTGGGGTATGACACACTCAGGCACCACAGCACCTGGTCATACTTCTAATAAGGTTAAAAAAGCATAATGGCTTATACATGGAAAAGATGGGAACATTCCCACCCTTTACTCTTCAGAATAAGGACAGTTGAACTCTACTAGCCAACAAATGGAGCCCACAGATAACAGTCTTTAATTTGAGAGTGAATTTATTATGGTAACGTGGTATCAGATAGCTGATGCAGATAATGAAGTATTTCATGACTTTGCTATGGACAGAGGATTGACAGCTACAGAGAAAGCTGGAAATGCTCATAATACAGTAGCATCTCTAAGATACTTCCACTTCTACTCCCATTTAAATTTCCAAAATTGTCAAGTTGCAATCTAGGCTTTGCAACACCCGCAGCCCTAGTTCCAGAGCATTTCACGGGGAAGCAGAAAGCTAAAAGTGCAGCAAAAGAATTTGGATCAGCAAGAAACAAATTTTCCCTAGGGAAGCCTCACTTGGGAGATGGTGGGGTTTTTTTTGTTACTAAATCTTTGTGCTGTTCATGGTTTATGTTTAATGGATCTCATTATTAGAGCAAAGAAGACCTTCCAGATATCTTTAATGTAATAAGCAATATTTTTATTCACCTGAATCCTTAGAGTAATATAGTTTGTCTTTTTACCTTTTGTAATTTGTTTTTATACACACTGAGAAGAATGATTTCAAAGCTAATAAAAAAATTATATAGTTCAGAAAGAGGTGAGAAAATAGTAGAAAATCTAGAATTAATTCCTATTAAGAAAACTTACCCAGAACTAAGGGTATTTTTCAGAATTACTATCAATACAATCTTCTAGTAGATTTCTAGGGGTTTTTTTTCCTCATATTAAGAAGAATTTCTTGCTCACTCATGTCAGGATCTCCTGCCTTTTACAAGAGAACTTCAGCAGCTGAATGATGCAATATTTGCCATAGTCCAATATTTCCTTCTTTCGTATTTCCTTCCAGGAATTCAATCATATTTACTGTCCTGCATCATACACTTTATATAGACTGTTAAGCGTAACAAATTCGTGACAATCATTGTAGGAATTGCAGCATCTTCACAAAAATAAAGAATGAGCCAAGCTTTCTCTGAAGCTTGGTTTAACTTGATCTTTCTTCCCCTTTTTACTGCCCAATCTCTTTCTTGTTTTAGAACTGGACTTCAGACATCCTTTGCTCTAATTCACATCACAGATCAAGCTGTTACTAGGTGTTATTTGCAATGCCACTGCCACCAAAGTAATTATCAATTGGCACATATGAAGAAGAGGCATTCTATATCTACAATCCATCTAGTCTGATGTTCCACTTTTGATGGCTGTCAGCACTAGACACTTCACAGTATCTGCCTTAACCAACTGATTAACTCCTACCAATAGCTTCATTCCTCCTGTGAGCTATAGTAAAATTTAAAATGCCCTTTGTCTTATTAAAGTGAACAGAAATTGTTCATATGTCTCAGATTCCATACCTCAGCCTACTGACTCACTTCAGCATTAAATATTTAATTTCTCCCAACTGTATTCATGAATACACCAAGTGCACAACTACAGCTACATTTTCAGGGAGTTAGCTGACATCTCAGCTACTCTAATACAAGCTTTCCACCCCCATGATAGAAGGGCTGTCCTGCTTTTAGCAGAATTACAAAAATTCCAGAGAGCAAAGCTCACAAGGACCGTGAAAGCCAAGTTTTTAGTTCATTTCCCTCAAAAGGTTCATGTATTCCCCCCCACACACAAGTGAATTTGCCAAACACATATACGTTTTCCAAATCTCATTTTGAAATGCAACCTGAAATCAATGCCCCTAAGATATCACCAAACACCTCATAAACCAGTGACATGTTCCCATAGTGACATTATGCTGCATTGACAGTGGCTTTGTCAATTAGGGTGAATTACCAAGTCATATATCAGCCCCCAGCCTGGACAAGCTCAAGACAGTCAGCTGATAAGCTGGAAACAGCATTCATAGGAATAACGTGTCTTTGTGTCTCAGAGTAGAATACAGCAGGGCCTTTGCCTTTAAAAAAATAAACTGCTCTTCATTGCCACCGTCTCCTTCTGTAAACCAAAGCCCCAGTAATGAAACAGGAGGTTGATGGTCTCCATAAGCACGAGATGACTTAAATTTTGGCTGTCACGGTCTCACTGCTCCTCCCACTGCACAATCCTCACCTCCCCACACCCCATGCTGTCATCTGCATCACAAGGCAGGTGGACAACTTCAGAGTGCTTATCCATCTAAAACTAGAAAAGCTGCTTTTCTAGTCTGCTCTGTTGACTTTTGTCTGTTTAAGGTCACACCGATAACACTTCGCCTTTTCACCTGAATTCCAATGACAGCATCAACTTAAGCTCAGAAGCTTGTAGCAGGTACCTTCAACTTGAGACTGGCTTACATTGTCAGAAAACAATAACCTGATGCCTTCAGAGCAAGGGCATTTTGAACTCAGAGAGGACCAAATAATGTCATTTTCTTATTAAAAACATTTCATTAAAAACTGTTAACATACATCTCAAAAAAACCCCAAAACAACCCTGCTTCCCTAGATGTAGCTGTACGTTGGTGACTGTAAAGACAAACACCCTCTTATTGTGTAGTACAAATTGAAAGGCAATTTTGGAACTTCCAGGTATCTTGGAAATAAAGTTTTAGTGCACCATAGACATGTATTACTCCTGTTGTTCAAGACCCAAAAAAAACCCCAACCCCAAAGCCACACCAAAAAATCAAACACACAAGCAAAAACCACACACACACTTCCTCAGAAGCCTTTCATAGGTTTCAAATCCCTGAGAACTCATACCATGCCCATGACTTCACTCAGGACAGTCTGTCAATGGCAAACGGACTCCATTCCAACAGTACTACACACTTCCAGCCCCCTAACACAGACAAACTGTAGACACTCAAGGGTATGATTATGTGAAAATTGCTCTAATGCTCCTCTGACAGCACTCCAGCGGAGAAGTCTCCCTCAGCAGTGAACGGTTGTTGCAAGGGATTTACATCCATTTCTTATCACAAAAATAGCTCCCAGTCCAAGCTTGTGCTTCAAAAAGATGACATACTAATGATTATCGCAGGGCCAGGTTATATTTTTAAAGTTTTTTTTATGCAAGCCTGCAAAAACCCCCAAAATACAATAAAAAGAAATTAAAAAACCCCATGAGTTGTGTTGTGTAACATTACACTTTCTAAAAATTGGAAGGCAAATGAGGAAGCTGTAAAAGTATCCTTGTGGACTCAACCATGCACATTTCATTCCAGATCCTCAGAGGAAACAAAAAGAAGTTTTACCACACAAAAACTTTCCCTGAGCTTTGTACTTTCGCTGAACCTTTCAGCACGAGGCCAGACAATGCCCAGAGACAGGACATCTCTCCACGCACATTTGAAGGCAGTGATGCCTGTGTGGAATAAGAACAAGGGAAGCTGGTGGCTTCCTGAGCAAGAATGACCTATGTGGTAAAAAAAAAAAGGTTCCCGACTCCTTCTCTGTTCAATATCTGTTATCACCAATTTGAATCAATCAGTTTTTAAACTGGGAGCAAAAACTAAAACTGGAGTTAGATATTTCTGGTAGCAGTTTGTTTTTCTATACAGACACGTGTCATATACTGAAATACTGTGTGTTTTGGAAACAAGATTATCCTTAACACAGAAAGGCAGGAAAATCCAGAAAAAATGTGAGGGCAATACAGTCCTTCTCTAAATGATACCATTTTACCTGGGAAACTCCTTCAGTATAAACTTGTTCCAAGAGTTGTGTAATACCCTTGAGAAGCACACATCTCTAATAGAATAAGCAACTCTGTGATACTGGCTGAAAGAAAATGAAAATGAGGACAGTTCTCCTACTGCAGCATTACCCTACCTGGGTTTTAGAAAAAATATTTCCTCCTGATATTGTATTTCTCAAATGCTGTATATAGTATTATCCAGGGATACAGGTAAGATACCAGCTAGCTGGAAGTCTATTTTGGTTGATAACAAAGCTTATGCTCTCCACACTGTAAAAAAATCAGGTAATGAGCTTGCAAGCTCTGTTCCACTGCACTTCCAGGAGAGGATCCTGGTCTCCTGGCACACACAAGCATGGGGAGAGGCAGCTTCTCCCTACGTAACTGTGCTTGGTGCTAGTGGGTCACATGAGGGGAACATGCTGCTGGGACCATATGCTGAAGTTCAAAATAGTTCTCTTCAGAGCACAGACATGTCAGGCACCTGAGGTCAGAATCATAGCACTGCAAAATAAAATGTTAAAGTCCTGACAGACCAAGATATGCTTTTCTTTTTAAAGCCCATGATAAAACCTTCCATAACAGATTCCACTGGTTCATCACGGTTATTCATTACGAGGTAAATAACAATTGATTTCAATGTCCTAGCGTGTGTACTGACTCAATAAACCATTTCTCCCCTGATGAGATACAGCTGTCTCCAAGATAAATACCACCCAATTTTAAAACTCCATTAGATCACATCTACTTCAGCATAACTACTGCAGTTTCTGTTCACTGACATAAGTTAAGTCAATGGATGTCAGCAACTGCTTTGCTTATATAGCTAAATGTGCAGGCTTTACTTTTCTCTATATTAGATTTTATGGTCAATTTTAGTATCCATAATAATACTTAGCTCTTATAGGACACTTCACATTTACAAACATTAACTAATTAAGAAATAAGAAGTGGGAGCTACTGGAGCAAAGCTAAGCCAAGCCAGCCTTTTCTCCTGTAGGCTACATACATATTGCTTGAAGCACAACACACCTTTTCTGTTCCAGTCCAGTTTTCACCCTGAAATGCCTTAAGTGTCCCAGGAGGCAGAGAGAGCTCTTCTTCATACATTCCACGCCTACCCACACCTGGCAGCACCTCCCTCCTAGTCAGAAACAACCAATTCTATCCCTGTCGGGGAATAATATAAAAGAAAAAAAAAACAAAAACCAACTGTCTGCCATACCCATCCCCCCTCTGCACCCACCTGCCACTACATTTTTTAATTTTTTTTTAATAGCCTTTTTTTCCATATTTCACCCAGCAGCACAAGCAACCCGTACTTCTTCCTGTACACTCCACTTCCATCCTTTACCATTCTTGAGCATGACAGCGCTGATTGCATCAAATTGGGCATGGTTACATTTAGTGGCTCGGTATCCACAAAGGACAGGCTCCAGCCATTTGAAACCTCCATTTAAGCTCCCTGCTGAGCTCACAGGCTTTCAGAGCCACAGATGCACCGAAACTTAGATGGACACTGTGCTGCCAGTGATTGACTTATTCGTGTCAGTGCCTTGCAACAGGGGAATACTTCAGATGCACAATCTGCGATGATCTTCCACCGAGCTGTGTGATGTGACATGCCAAGGCAGAGGATTAATGGTTCCTCTCTACATACACAAATGTAAAAAGCTAGCAGAAGGTGGTTCCACAAGTTAAGTTATGCAGCTGCTGACTCAAACTCACTTGTGCAAGGAGCCTCTATCACCTGAAGAAATCCTTATCAATGTGAAGGTGAGGACACCTCTCGCATTACTTTTTCTAGGCCACGGAGCACCAGGTCAGACACAGCACCAGACTGGCCCAGTGCTCCACGATGCATGGCTTGCCCATGCCAGATCATTGTGGCTACAGCAGAACATTTCTGCTTCCACACTTCCAACACTGGCAACGTGTTCAGACAGGGCTACACTGAATGATAACCTGGGTATGTTTTTGAAGTGCTTTCCTGAGCAGTGGATAAAGTGTAGGGTTTCTTCAGAGGTAAACAAGACAGACTATTTTTCAACAAGTTAGATAACATACTTGGCTAAACTATCCAAATTGCCCCAGCAGTGAGAATGGTGGCACTTCCAGACAAGGGAACATTGGCTTGCACCAGATATTTAGAAAATGTACCTCTTTCACCCACAGAAACATTTGGTTCTTGCAGTGTTTTTTATCTGTAAATAGAGGAGCACTATGCAAAGAGAGAACAGGCGTTATTATGCTTTTGTTAGAGGAACAAATTGGCAAGGAATAAAAAAAAGAAGGTAGCTAACACAGGATCGTGGCACAGGACAAAGAAAACAGCAGCACCAGAGCTTGGAAAAGGATAAAGCTTGGCTTAACACACGGTGGATGAAATAGCTGGCAAAAATGTGAAGTGTGCAAAAAACAAAGTCGAAGAAGACCTTAAATAATTCTCAAGTAAAAGAAAAGGATGAAATTAAGCACAGAAATTGTAGTCTGAAGGCCAAAGAGGGGTTGCTTGGGTGGGGTTTTTTTGAAAGATTTTTTTGGTAGTAATACTTAGTGGAAGACATTCAAGACAAGTTACTGGAAATACATTGCAAGGGAAAATGCTGAACTGGCCACTGAATTTGTTCTGCCTTGCCCCCTTTCTCTCCTCCTGCCTTCTCCCTTTTTGTTCTTTTTTTATATTATTATTTTTTACAAGCTTACACAACTTTTTTCTACCCTTTACTTTCAGCATCAACAGATTCCAGAATAGCACTCAATATTAAGCAACAGCCTCACACGGATACCTTTGGAAATGAGCTTCAAAGCCCTAATTAAGCCAATACATCTTTGGCAATGTCTATAACCCTTACATAGGCACAGCAGTGAGAATCGTGCAATCATGAAGTCTAAGCAGGAAACAGATGGTTTTAAAGAGAATAAAAACTTTGCCTGCAATTTGTTTTGTGACACCATGTGAGGTCTCCAACTTGATAAAAAAAACAAAGAAGGGAGGAGCAACACCGAAGAGACCTGAACTGGGACTAAATTGAAACAGCAAAGATACAAATGCAAAGTTCAGGAGTACATTAGTCTATGCTGCAGAACCGGGATGCACTTTAGTGTAACTGGGAGAGCTCTGAGAGCACAGCAATGCGCTGATTTTCATTAGTGCATTTAATTTTTGGCAAGATACAAGCAGTGGCAGTTACAAAAAGGGAGCACCACGAGCCTCTGTGGGAGAGCAGGGACTCAGCTTGAAGCACACTAGCACACGTCAGCAGTCTTGTTGCTTGAGGTCAGGACTGCAGCAAACTCCTACGGTTTGTCTAAGAAGCCCATGTTTGAACTGTCAACGGATGCTTCAAATTCTAGACCCGCTGAGCAAAACCATCCCAGAACCACAAGGGACAATGAATGCAACAGCTGAGGTTTTCAGCACAGCCAAGCACACAGAGCCGTGTATGTGCAGAGGGATGCTTCCTGGTGAGGTACACTTGGCAACTGGGAACAGCACAGAGGTTATGGGGAGAAGGAAAATGTCAGAGAGTGCTCACAGGCATTGGTAAACTATCCACCCCACGACAAAACTTCCAAACAAATCTAAGCAGCACATCATTACTAAACTCCACTGAGTTGGAAAAGAAAACAATTAATGCCAAAGCCAACATCTGTGACATCTTTAAATACGATACTGCAAACCACAGGAGTGTAACTTTAATAGTTGAGCATTTTGAAACACCCTAAGTTTTATTCAAGCACTACAGGAGAAGCCTTTCAAATTTGAGCAAGAGTCATCCAGTGCACAGCCTGGGACTGCGATGCGCACCTGGGCTGTTGCTATAGGATTTTTCACAGCAACGTGAACAAACACACACCAGCTCCAATGTCTCAGGAGGAAGCACGCTGTAAAACCTGCTAGTAACAAGTGATTCATTCACCGCACGAAAGAACTGGAATCTGCACACCAAGCACAAATGAGACCAACAGTTAATTGCATTTGTTCACCCTGAGTCTATATAACAGTTGGTCTCCTCAAGAATATGCAACTTGTGTCCAGCTGTACTTTCCCCAGTTCAACCAACTTACAGCAGAGAGTAATTACACTTTCAGTGTAATGACTGAACCAAGGGCCTGTCACTGTCACCCTAACATCCAGCCAGTCCAACTTCTGCTGGACTTTTTCACCTCAAAGAAAATTCCACAGTCAAGATAAGGTGTCACTTCAAAGTAGTTCTTGTTTTCAGGACTAGGCTAACACTATGCTACCTCCTCACCTTGTCTTTTTGACCATGTAATACAACGATTGTCAACTTACTTGAATTAATTTTCAGTAGGAAGGTTCATAATGAAAAGTTTTGCCAGGAGTTTGCCAGGTCACCAATCCATACATCACTTGCCTGTGTTCAGCAGAAGCTTGGCCTGGATTAGGCTGAGGTCTGCTTTCAGGCTGATTCCTGCAGCGTTCACCATCCATTACTGCTATGATTCATCAAGGAATAAATACTGCTTTCTTATTGACTTTATGCAGGATTTTTTCAAATTATCTATGAACACCTTTAGTTCTCTAAATACTATTTATTAGTCTTTGCCCATTTAATGGCTCATAAGTGTTCACAAGTAGATAAAAAACCTGAATACTAAGTAGTAAAAGAACCCCAAACCAACAAGTGTTTTGCTCCCGTAGTCAGAGCACGTTGCTTCTTGAAAGACGTCTTAAGTTCCCCCTTGCACAAATGAGATACTCAAACTCATCATCAGTAACTGGCACACCTTTTCCTGCTCAGTGTCCACTTCAAACCTGATCCTCTGATATCTCTTAGAGAGATATCGAGGTGCTGGAGCGAGTACAGAGGAGGGCAACAAAGCTGGTGAGAGGCCTGGAGAACAAGGCTTATGAGGATCGATTGAGGGAGTTGGGGTTGTTTAATTTGAGGAAGAGGAGGCTGAGGGGAGACCTCATCACTCTCTACAACTGCTTGAAAGGGCACTGTAGAGATATTGGTGCTGGTCTCTTCTCACGGGCAATGAGCGACAGGACACGAGGGAATGGCTGCAAGCTGCAGCAGGGTAGGGTTAGGCTGGACATTAGGAAAAAGTTTTTCACAGAGAGAGTGGTCAGTCAGTGGAATCAGCTGCCCAGGGAGGTGGTGGAGTCACCCTCCCTGACTGTGTTTAAGATTAGATTAGATGTGGTGTTGAGGGATCTGGTGTAGGGGAGAACTTGTAGAGTAGGGCTGATGGTTGGACTTGATGATCCCAAGGGGGTCTTCCAACCTAAATGATTCTATGATTCTATGATTCTCTGGACTGCCAGGACACAAGTAAATTCTCATAGTTTCAGGGGGATTCCTACATTATAAACCTACCGAGGGGCTATATGTTAAGTTTAACCCATGAGCTGCAAGTTTTTCCACCTCTACCTTAGGGATTAGGAAAACTATAGATTGGCCAGGAAATAATTATTATATATTTCTGTCAATCTCTTCACTTTAGCCGACCTCAGGAATTACATGAGACTCATCCAGTCTCCAATTAAAAAAAAATACATACACACACCAGCTATTTTAACCACAGAGACTTCAATTTTAGACAGACTGTTCCTTTTACACTGACCACAGATTCTTAGATATCTCACCACAGGTTTGAATCCAAACTAAAGAAAGCTTTTCTACATCTTCCTAAAGGGCCAAGAAACTGATTATAGGAGTCATAGCAAGCTTTCAAGACCATTTCCAAAAAGCAAACAAGTAATTTTATGAAGCGACTTTAAAGGTAAACTGAACTGGTAAAACACCAACTTAATTTCAATCCCACTCCCTTTTCCGGGCTCCCACTTAAAACAAAATTACTCCCAACCCCTGTTCATCAGCATAGAAATACTCTCTTGACCTGGTCTTGGGCAGCGAATACAAGCAGAGCACTGTATAAACTACACCCTAAGGTATGGGTCTTGGAGAATGACAACAGAATTTCCATAGAGGTTAAGTTAAGAGTCCTCTTTGCTCATGTTTTCTTCAAACCTGTGATCTCAGGACTCAGCATGGTTTTTTTCAAGGTAAAAAAAAACCCTACAGCTGTTTCATCTCT
Organism: Jacana jacana; assembly: GCA_013400555.1. Classification (NCBI taxonomy): domain Eukaryota; kingdom Metazoa; phylum Chordata; class Aves; order Charadriiformes; family Jacanidae; genus Jacana; species Jacana jacana. The sequence goes on along the minus strand of VZTM01006579.1, from coordinate 211,358 downwards.
GGCATTTAGAGAGATGTCATTTACAGATAAACTACACCTGCACATGCCAAGTCCAAAATCCTTTGCTTAAAATTAACTAAGTGTAAGCATTTCAACAGCATAAGCTATCCATTCCTGTTTTGAAATGGTATGAAACTCATGGCTTGCAATGGCAGGGAAACAAAGACACTAGAACCCCAAAGCAGATGGGTTCAGCTGCAGGGATGAGAGACCCTTTTGCCAGAGAGACCCCACCACAAACACACCAAAAATAAGTTCTGCTTTTCAAGTGTGTCCTAGTGACAGCAGTACAAAAATAATTTAGGACCAACCATGTAATTATGTGCATTTATTTCAACCTTCCATTACAGGAGATAACAAGATGAATAGTGAAACGTGAACTTTAACAATCCTGTAATTATACTCACTGAACCGTGTGTTATTGAAAGAATTGTGCAAAGCCCAGATGCAAAAGAATCAACGGGGTATGTAAATAGAAATGAAACAGTAAAATAATCTAGCAATGAAGAAGTACTGTGCAGCACTAAATAGCTTCTCAGCATCTCTTGCTACAATGTTTAACAAATACTTTGGGATTTTTTCCTCAGTTTGTTACCCTTTCCACTACCATAAGGCGTTCAGAGGTTATTGTTATAAGTGGCCCAGCAGAAAACAAGCCTGTAAGCAGTATTACGGGCATACTGTGGGATCCTCTGAAGACCCAGTTTACACAGATGACAAAAAACTTCTTTAAGTTATTAGAATTGATGAGAATTAGCACAAGGTCTTATCAGAACAGCAGGAACCAGGCTGAGCCCGTGAGAAGCAGATGCTGCTTGACTTCCAGCAGCCAGGCTGCAGCATTCATACCAGCCAGGAAGTCAGACCACCCCTCAGATAGAACGGCTCCAGGAGCCATATTTCAGACACTAAAGACTATTGTCCAGAGGCAAGTTATCTGGCATTAAAGTTTCCATCCACACATAGCACAGCCACCTATTTTATAAAGGTTAACTCATAACTCAGTTTCTTTATGATGAGTAGAGGCAAGGAGGAAAGGGTGCTCTCCTTTTCTCCACCAGAACACCTATTTTGTGGCACATGAATATCTGTGTTTCAGGCAGTTCAAAGCTATTTTTGTTTACAGCAGAAGAAACATTCAACCTGGATTTTAACACTCCTAATGCATCTTAGCCTCCTGTGAGTGGCCTCTGCCCCATTTAACTTATTACTTAACTTTCGGTTTTATGGCACAGACAGAGGTGAATGAACTCTTTTGCCCAACTTCATCTCCCCATTCTTCATATATGCTTACCTCAAGAAAGGAAAGAAAAAACCAAGCTACCATCTAACAGTGCAGCATCAACCCTGTCCTAGCATTCAAAACACAAATTCATTCCAGTATTTAACCATTCAGTCAAGTTACAGCAGATCAGCAAGGCAAACAGTCACTCAGGGTGTATGGTAGGCAAGGTTAGAAACACGTCATAGCCTTCCTACTCCAGACAGCAAGAACACAACACCATCCTCTGCAAACGCTTGAGAAGAGAGTTTAAAAATTTATTTTAAATTTAAAAAATTTGAAAAAACTAAATAATCCATGCTCACCTAGACACTGGCCAGTTCTAGCAGCACTCCATTAATTTCAGAGCCTACTTCACAGGTCAGCCCTCACGACACATACTGCCCACAGGACCTAGGAAAGCCCACAGCTCTCCACACGTACAGAGCTCTGCCTGCAGCCGATCAGGATATCAAGCTACTACACAACACCCTTTTTCTTATCCTTGCCATCTGAACACAAGGGCATGTTTCTCCATTGTTCCTCTCCTAATGTTACAACTGGCCAGGCTTAGCTTAATGGTTTGTTGGTTTTTTTTTTTAATCAATCATATATCTTTTTGCTAGGACCCTCCTTAATCAAGGTTTGAGTTCAATTCTGTGACCCAAAGGTGAAACAATTAGGCAGCCCAACCTCAGATCTTCCAGATATCAGAAGGTACCATGCTATTTGTCACCACTATCATTTCTCCTCTTCTAAAAGGCAGAAAAATCCAAAATACCTGCCCTGCTTAAGGTTCCTACCTTAAATAACTAAGCCTTCTTACTGCTCACCAATACCCAAAGTACATTTCCAGCTTCACAGTCCATACCCTCTCCCTGCTGAGCAGGTTCTTGGTTTTCTCATCTGCCCAGGCTGCCCTCTTCTACAGCATCCAGACTCAAATGGCCACCAAGTCCCATCTGGAGGAAATAATGAAGCTGATCCTTAGCCTTTAACAGGCCACAGCTGTGACGTTTTCCTCCCAAATACTGAACAACTTCAAGGCATTTGCTGAGTGGGGCCAGAACGTTGATATAAATAAAGCACATTAAAAGTTATACGTGTTGCATTTATCTCACTATTGCTTGGTGGGTTTTGCTGGGATATATGACTTATTTTCTTGCAGGCAGCCACACAGTCCTCCACATGACGCATCATTACAGTGCACCACCAAGAGTCTTTCAGAGTAAGCAGAGAACAGCACCGAGGGCTTCATTGCAATTTATTTCACCAGGTTTTGGCAAGACTTAATGGAGCTTTTCATTCTGCATGTTTTAAGTGTTTTTTAACAACTAGAAACGTGCTACTTTTTCAGGTCTCAAAACTTTTGGTGATATTAAAAATACACAGTCATCAGCAAGATACACACCCAGGAGATCTCTATCAAAACAAAATTCCAGTGAAAAATATAAATAATTTTTATTTGCCCTCCTCCTGCATTTCCCACTGGTTAAATACTCATCATGTGCTAATTCAGCAGCATCTAATGAAAACATTCTCTGTGCCCTCATCCAAAAATATTCTGCGTGGAGGTCAAAGACCACTGCTTGTCCTTTTTTTCCTACCTATGGAGCCTTTATGCTCAACTACCCCAAATGCCACCCAAGTACGAATCTTGACACACGTGTTGACAGAAACTAAATTTCTTCCACCTCTCATTAAATGGTTTGAACATATTTGGTTGAACAGAAACACTATTAATGCTCGCAGAACAGAAAGTCAGACCTGAGTAATTAAATTGAAAACCTGTGGAGCCCAACTCCACCCCCTCTCCCCAGGTAGCTGGAAGCACACAATGTCATACTCTGCTCATAAACAAGGGGCAAACTCTGAACTACTTAGACCTTTTTCCCCAGATTCAGTGAAACCAAAGGATAAATGCAAACTCTCTGTGTAAGACTGAAAGATCAGAAGTGTAACTTCACTGCAACAGCCTAACTCTAACATGTTGTCTATAAATAGTAACTAATTCGCAGACTTGCCTCTGCCTTTAATCCTGGAGCAGATGCAGTATTGGTTACCTCTCTTATATACATTAATACATACTTTATCTAGAGTTGGTGCAGTAAGATACCGTTTCTGGTATTTTCTTTCTCCAAACTAGGAAGGGAGTTGATTTTCAAAACATCAAAGAGCCCAGAGACGACCTTTTATTTAGAGGCTGAAAGCAGAGGCATGAAGTGAACAACATGGGAAGCGCTCTCTGCATGGCCCTTCCTAATCCTTCTCCCACCTCCTCAAGCGTGCAATTTTGACTTCCCCAGGCACTAAACTAACACAGAAACAATAATTCCCTCCCAGACTCCTTCAACCAAGGGTGACAAGTATCCCACTTGCTGTTGTTCCCAGGAGGTAGCATTAACAGTCCCTTCCAGGAGAGACTCGCTTCCCTTCCGCTCAATTTGTTCAGCAGTAAAGTAGGATGCAAACAATTCTGGAACTTAATCTCAGAAATGTGAAGTTACGATCAAATGAATGCTAAATGATACACTTAAGCCAATAGAGTAAAGTCAGAGGAAGAAGAGGAGGAAAGACCAAACAACCTTAATGCACCCCTAAGAAGCCGAGGTATTTCTAGTGGATATACTTATTATCATTCTAGTCATTATCAAGTTCCAAGGTGAATTTCCAAGTGCTCAAAAATTTAAGACAGTACCAAAAAACTGCATATGCTTCCTGACATCTATGCTTCTCTTTGGATCACAATAGCAGCAGGCTCCTTCTATAAATTGCACTTTGTTAACAAATTCTAGTAGCAAATATGATTTAATACATTATTTATCCTGCCCAGTAGGAACAAAACAGACATAGGAACTACTGCATAGCCAGGCGCTTGCAAGCTAATTAACACCTTTATGGTTGGACTGAGCTACAATGAGTTGCAAAGTACATACCTAAAACAGAAAAGGGGAGGAAAACACACCTATGCAAGGAGGGAGAAAATAAAAGATTAGATAAGGGTGGGGGGAATAGCAGAGCAAGCATTTTACAAATCTCTGCTAAAATCATTGCTTAGTTGGCTGGGTGAGAGGAGGTTAAGAGAAAGGCAAAACCTGTTTCTGAGCTCCTGTTTACTTCAGCAGATAAACAAGTTTGGATTAAAGGGGAAAAAAATTGAGATGTCAGCATACTTCAAAAGCAGAACATTTTACTCAGTACACTTTCCATTAGCTGGATTGCTTCTAGCTGTCTCTCTCTCTCTCTCTTGCTCCCTCTAATATTTTCCTCACTGATTTAGCTTACAATGGTGTCAATGACAAAATTGAAGTTACTGATAAAAGCATCATGGAATCAGTCTAATCCATGCAGCATAGACACGCTCTTCCCTAATTACACAAAGTATTACTGTTGGGTAATTTTNAAAAAAAAAAAAAGAAAAAGGCAGGCTTAATTTTTTTTTTCCTTTCTCACTCCACACCTCTTCTTTCTAATCTGTCCTTATGTGGCAGAAGCAAAAACAAACTGTAGACCCAAATTAGGGTCATCTGGGATCTGGGTACCAAAAAGGAAAAAACAGACACAGGTTAAATTCTATCTATAAAGAATATCAGAGGCCAGACTCCTTTTTGATATAAAAAGCCATTGTAGTGGGTAAATTAAATGGGCCTAGACCACCAAAGAAACTAAAAGTAATCCTTAAGATTATGATGGCTGAGAGCTGTTCACCTTCATCTTTTTTTTCTCCTTTTTTTTCCGAATACTCTTTTGTTTGCTCTCATTTATCAGGAACAAACACTGGGGAAACGTGATAATAGTCCTCAAGTACCTGAAGGCTACTGCAAAGATGGCAATAAGCCATTCTCCTCATCCAGGGTGGATAAGGCAAGAAATAAAAGACCTAAGCTGCAGCAAAGGAGATCCAAGTTAGATATAGGGAAAGGCTTTCCATTACTTAAAATACCGGAGCCCTGGTATAGACTGCCTGGGGAGGTTGTTGACTCTCTGTCACTGGAAGTCTCTACAAACAGTCTAGATCACCATCTGTCCAGAATGACACAGGTATAGTTTATCCTCCCTTGAGGCAGGACAGATGAGATGATTTCTTATGGCTCCTTCTTATCCTGAAATTTTATGACCTCACCAGTTAAAAAAGGTCAAGACTGAGCCTAAGAGGTACTTGGAAGACTGGTCATCTGAGAAATTAGGTGTGATTTCTGAGAGTTGTCACTCAGTTGCCCACAAGGCACTGCAGGACCAAAAGTGTCAATGACACAGTAAGAAAGGACTTCCCTCTTTTTATACTATTCCTTCACTGATGGCACAGTGTTGCTGGAATCATCTGCTTCTGAATGAGACATAAAACAAAAATTCTGATTATTTTAGTTTATTTAGGCTGTTTCCTAGATCCCAACTCTAAGTTGAAGTCTCAATTACATCCCAGATTTTAGACTGTCTGTGGTTTATCATATTAGTAAGTCCTGAGATCCCAATTAGTTACAGTGGGTGTTTCAAGAGGCATATTGGACACACATCTTAATATAAATGCTGCTCTGAAGTAGCCAGAAAATCCAGAGACGATCAGCAGTATATGCTGAGGGTGCAGTCCCAGCTCCAGCAGAAACAGGTAGCTCAATAACATCACATGGAAGTAAAAATATGGCAGAGACAAATGCATTAGGCGGAGAGAAGATGGAGAGACACATGGCTGCATTTCCTTGTTGGGTTTTGTCACAGTTCCCAGACTTGAGTTTCAAAGGAACATAAAGCATAACCCTGGAAAACTCACCCAACTAGCTAAATTCTGCATGTAGTAACTACTGATCCAAAAGCCCTAATGAAAGCTGAACAAGACAAAATAACACAAAAAGTTTTTAAGAACAGGAAATCACTTTGCTTGCTTGGAGGCTACGTGTTTCTACTGCTTTAAAACCACCCCAATTACACCTTGAAGCATCCTCCGGAGCAGCAAAAAGAGGAGATTCTCACCCCAGTGTGATCTTCCCTCTCTGCCTGGGTACACTCCATTTCTACAAGGAACCCTGCCAGACAATGAAACAAACAAGAAAAATTCTCCTCTTCAGGTTTGGAAGGCAGATCATCCTAAATACCACAGAATCAAAATACCTCAATGCAAGCAGATTAAAGGCACCAAAACCAAGAAGTTCTACAGAACAATCTCTAGGAACAGTTGAAAAAACATATTTAAAAGTTCCCATATAGTCCTTTCTTCACTTATTGTCATAGAACACAACATAATTTTGAATAGTCAGATATGTACAGAGTATTCTAGAGGTTATACATCAACTTAGCATTTGCTGAGTTCTAGCTAAAAGACAGAGAGAGTAGTAAGAGAGAGTAAGACAGTCAGAGAAAGTAAGAGAGAAAATAGAGTTTCCTGTGGTCCCTAGTCACCTTCATTAAACACAAGTGCAGCTGCTAGCCAGGCCCTGCTAACCAGAGTACTACTGAGCTCTTTGCCCCTAACACCACGGTTGTGACTATAGGATCAAAGCTGCTCTCCTGAGCTGCCAATATACATATAGACAACATTGTTCATACCAAGCACACTACAATGATAGGCACTAAATGAAAAGCTAAATAAAAATAGTCATTGGGTAGGAGTTGTCTTCTGCTTAGACCAGTGTGCCAAAAGATTATCTCCACTGCCTGCATGGGAGTTACACAGAGGAAAAATTTGAGTGAGAAGGGAGTCACAGGCAGTCCTGCATCAGAGGACTTCAGCAGATGGACTGCGCTCAGAGAGAGTGGGGCTCACTCAGTGTCTCACTGAGCTTGATCTCACTGAGATCAAGCTTTCCAGAAAGCCTGGACAGTATTATCAAGCTACNTGCTTAGACCAGTGTGCCAAAAGATTATCTCCACTGCCTGCATGGGAGTTACACAGAGGAAAAATCCATATGACTCCAAGAACAGACAACATAACAAAAAGCAAGGCAGGGAGAGAGTTGGAATAAGCTTCACAAATATATGGTGTTCTTCCACTCACGTTTACAAGAACTGCATAGCTGGCACATGAGAGAAGGAAGCAATCACCAAAGAGAAGGAAAGAATAAAGTCAGACGGGAGGAGAGCACCCAACACAACCCTACAGACTAGAGGAAATGTAAGGCACCAAGTGGAGACGCTAGAGCAAAGAAAGGTAGACATTGTATATTGCTTTTGATTTACAGGAGATGACACACAGTTAAGATTCTTTCAAGTATTTTTATCCAAAGCAGGAAAGAAAAACAGCATGCAGATATTTTGGCTTCCAGAAGCAAAGAAGCCGTATCTAGCCCTGAACAGGGACATTACTGGGTGTCCATTATTGTCTGTTTCTTTACTGGTGCATTCATCAAGCTGCAGACTTATGCACCTCTCACTATATAAATCACTCTGGATATAGGGACTACCTCATTCTTAGTTACACTAAGGCCACATCATTCGTTCAATGTAAAGGATCTTCAAACAGTACTTTTTCAAGCACTTCTCTATTGCCTCTCAGTGTCTTTTACACCACAATTACTCCATAAAAAATGCCTTGGAATAAATGTGAATCATGTTTCTAGGTTCTAATCAATTATTGTTCTATATTTTTTACTGTGGATGTTATTTCATCTCATTACTGCCCTGTTTCCCAGGGATGCCTATTGCCAATGACTGCAGTGAGAATATCATGCTAATTTTATTTTCACCCCAGACTCATCAGAAGCAAAATTCAAAAATCTAGCCAGGGCAACCTCCCCTCCCCTTGTTTACAGAACATAACTANTGTCCAATTGGTCAAAACCGCGACAAAGATGTATCTATATAAGGTGCCCATACACAGTCAAGATAGCTATAACAGATAAATCCAGATGTATGAACTATACACAGGACAGCAATATACCAATTAACTAGAATTAGATGAATAAATTGCCAGGCTCTGCAAATAAAATCTACCAGTTAGAATATGAACTGCACAGCGATTTGCATCTACTCATAGCGTGCTCTCAGGAAAGTACTAATCACCTCTTCAAATCCTTACATTTCATCAGAAAACATCATAAATTACCCTTTTTGTATCTCATATGTGGGAACACATCTTTCAATATGCTGTGATTACACCAAATATGGATCAAAAATCTGCAGTTCTGCAGAGTTAGAATCTACTCTGTGGCCCCACTGACAATAACACAGTGCAGGATTTTGTGGATTTAACATCATTTCAACACACAGAGATACCACATACAGCCATAACCTTGGAGCACAAGATGCAACTCCACAAATTCTCATTCAAATTTCCCCCATTCCCACAAAACCCCTGCACAATTTCATCCTGCAGAAAAATTTTCCAAATTTACCTATTTACCTTTCCAAACTGTCTAAATGATGAGGTATGTTTTCATCTGGCTGGTCCACAATTATGGAGAGAAAGATATGCAAACAGAAGAGAAAGAAAAAGGAAAAATAAATGATTGCATGTGAGAAGAAAAGGGAAAATGTGGTGTGAGAAGAGTGAAAAATGGACAGAGAAATAAGAATAAAACATGTCAAAGCAAGTCTTCAGGAAAAAAAAATGAGAAAAGATAATATAAGTTTACTACAAGATGATATATAAGACGAGACATATGATCCCCATTAGAGTCCCCCATTCTGACCACTGACAATTCACTACAATCCGCCACCTCAAGTATCCATTATTCTTTTCAATCTGCTGTAGAGTAGATGTTGAGATGAGAGTTGCTGAAATATGGTTTCAACATTTCCCTACAGCCACGGAGCCGCCTATCAGCACAGACAAAGCTGTGCCAGAACACCTTCCTTATCAGAACACGGGCAACGAACATTTTAAAAATCACATTAGATTGAAAAGATCGTCCTTGTTGCAGCTCCCTTACAGCAATCAGAAGAGCAGCACAAACAGATGTCAGAATCAAAACACCCTCTTTGCCTCTTAGTAGCTAGGTACTAATTATGTTCTGAGAATCAGCGTTGGAAGGATGATTTCTCCTTGCTGACCTATACCTGCTAGTACGCTGAGCTACAGGTTTAAACACCAGCCCTGCAGCCCTCCAGCCCACTCTTAGCCCTTTTTATACTCTAGGAATAGAGAAACAGGTTTGTGCAAATTTTGGTAATCAGCCTTCTGAGGCCTGCAAATTGTATCTAATGAGAAGTGCCTTGTTGTTTGCTCCTAGGAGAATAAAAACCTGCTGTTGACAGCAAGACATCTAATCTATGGCCATCGTTTCTACACTGAAGGAAACAGAGTTAATTACAGAGTTTTATTTGTTTGTGAAAAATTCTAGGGGGGCAATAAAATGAAAATTAAGGATCGTTAGCAGAAAAACTTCTTGATAGTGAGCTCTATCTGGCTATGAAATTGTCTCTCAGAGGAAAATGCCTGGATGCCTGGATCTATTGGTCATTTTAACTGGAATGGATAAAAATCCTGTAGAAAGTAATGTAGCTCAACTCAACTTACTGAGAGCTCCAGAAATTCCTCTTAAAGTCTCTTAAAGAGCTTCCATCTTTGAAGCAGGGTTCTACCAATGGTCTTAATATTCCTACAGGAAGATTATAATTCTGAATCACAATAAATAATACGCAGGACTTTTCCATATGGGAAGTACCACATGAAATCATCATTCACACCACATAGAATCATAGAATCATTCAGGTTGGAAGAGACCCTTGGGATTATCGAGTACAACCATCAGTCCCACTCTAAAAAGTTATCCCCTGCACCAGATCCCTCGCCACAAACACATCTAAATGACTCTTAAACACAGTCAGGGATGGTGACTCCACCACCTCTTGGGGCAGCCTATTGCAGTGCCTGACCACTCTTTCTGTGAAGAATTTATTCCTAATATCCAGTCTAACCCTACCCTGTTGCAGCTTGAAGCCATTCCCTGTTGTTCTACTGCTAATTACCTGTGAGAAGAGACCAGCACCAACCTCTCTACATGTTCTCACACACCACACTTGACATGGCTTATTAGGTTTTTCTTATATCTAATTTACATGCTAATATTTGTGGGGCCTTCCATTTTTATATTTCAGGTTCATTATCTGAAACACCATTTATTGAGCTATATTCGTTCTGAACAGTTATGAATTTGGGATAATTTGGAGAAATATCACTATAGCTTTCTGTAAATGACTGCTTTGACTTGCTAGTGAATTCTATGCTCTGTAGTTAACACTATGATAATAATTACCTTTATTTCTTCAACTATATTTTTTATTAAATGGCTTTAGTTCTTTGTCAGTTCTTTGATATTTTTTTTCCTCCCATGGTTAATATAAGTAGTTCACTAGCAATGAGGATATCTCTATTATCAAGTTACTGTTTATTCCCTGGGGCAAGTCCCATTATTTCCATCAGCTGTGCTTTCACCTACTTGCACAATGGTGGCTGACATATTTCAAAGAAAACTGATAGGTTTATTTACTAGAAGGCTGTCAGAAGGGTTAGAGGAAGAACAAAATTCAGGAGCTGAATTGCAAATTAGAACCTCTGGCTAGGTCCTTATCCCTCATCAGCTTCATTTAAATAAATTAAATTTATCCCCATTCTAAACAGGCATACACTCCATTCTAAATACCACATCACTGGGTGTATTAAAAAAGCAGAGCAACAGATATAGACAGAATTATGTTGTCGGCAGGGTTTTTTCAGGTAGCACTCCTTATGAAGTAGAGAATTCCTCTTTCTATACATCCAAACCTCAGGGGGCTGTGCATCGCAAGGGCATCTCAGAGACTGTACTGCTTCTTGATACAACTTCTTAGCATGACCTTCCTACTCATTCTTGCACCTCCAAATAGAGCAGACAGCGTTAGTGGTAGGAAACTAGTGCAAATTACTGTTGGCCAAATAAGCCTTAATTTTGCAGGAAGACTTTCTGTTTTATAATCCAACCTTTTCACAACTCAAAACCCCATTTTCCTATTAGCTTCCCCAGTAATTCCTGGGAGAAACAGCAGACCCCACCACCTCACCACAGTTCTTCTGTCCATCTTTTAACCATTTCATGCTTTTGTGCTTTTGAAAATCAGGAGACTGTCATCACAGCATGACTTGCTAGACATTAGCCTTTGGCAGCTTTGAGGAGCGCTGATTTAAAATTTGAGAGTGATGGATGGTCAGCACATGAGACATAAGTACACTTTTTGACCGGTCTCTTGAGAGATACTTTCCTGATCTCATCACTTGTAGAATCACACTTTAGACTGTTATTTCAATTATAAATAATTAGTGCTTAATTAGTGTTGCCATAAGCAGCCAAGCAAGTATCACAGAGTATACTGAACTTCGTTGGATGACAGGTTTTAATAGCCACGGCTCCTAATCACAATAAAGTATCTTCCCCTGATGTGTTGTGACTAACAGCAATATTTCCTCATGATGCTTATCGGTCACATATGAACTCTCTGTAAACTGTTACCATTTATTACAAGCGAGGCTAGGTGAAATCCAAAAAAGAACATGCAAAGACTCTGAAGAGACAAGAGTGCTTTGTGCTCAGCGGGCAGGCAGCTGTGCGGTCCTGCACAGAAACACATACGGCCTCGCCTCTCCTTTCACTTGACACAAGAAGATGGTCTACAAAACCCTACTGATTCAAAATAGAATATTAGATACTGCCTGTGACTCCTATAAGGGTGGGACAACTTTCGGAGTCTGATGAAATGGCTGACTACGCTGCTTTCTTACAAGTCAGTCCCTTTTATGCTCTGCAAGAATAACCCAGTCCCTTGGGTTTCCCCGAAGGTGACTTCCACCTGCAGGAGGAATGCCCAGATACTTAATGTCTATATACTCCAGCTTTGTAAGATTAGAATTTAAAAAGCGCATGCACTAGAATAACCGTGACGGTGTCACATTGGGGCAAAATACTCTGTAAATGAATGGAGACACTTGGCATTTTCACCTGGGGAAATTGATAAACATATTACACAAGTCACTCCACATGGTTCTACTACTGAGGCCAATGTTGTTATAAAGGAGTTATTCCTTAAAAAGATGCAGTTATTTAACTTAAGGTAACAAATCAAGGCACCACATTAAATGTGAGCTGCGCTTCTATGGTAACCTTGGGTTTAGGTTTTTTATCTTTACTGTTCCTTCCCCCACCATCTCAAATATTAAGTGGTGATTTCTTATTTCCCATGGGGACTTGGAGAAATGCCATTTTAGTTCCTTGTATTCCTTCCATTTTTCTAGGATGATCTACAGTTGAGAGAATATTTTTCACATGAGAGCCGAAGTACTGTCATCTGATTAGGAACAAAGAAGGGCTTAGCCCACAGATGGAAGTGGAGAAGATTCAAATCCTAGACTAGTCAGTTCTTATGTAAAATAAGTATAGCTTCCATAACGCTACATGCATTGGTAAAAAGTGAAGAGTGGTATTCCCAAAAGTCCAGCTATTCCAGGAATCTTCTATATTCAAAACCTTGCACCATCATCTTAGAACACCTGAGAGAGAACAGAGCTGGTAAAGCTCTAGGAAACTCTCATTTTTTTTCCTTTAATGTGGGAAAAAGCCTACAGTGGTGTGCCAATGAGGGAAAAGGGGAAAAAGTAACTACCAAGGTCTGCTTCAATCTCTGCTGTGGCATAATCCACAGTCTTCTGAAATCTAAAAGCCTAGAAAGGGAAGTGGGACATGCATAAACTATTCTGAAGTGCATGGTGGAACCTGTAGCAAAGTGCACCATGGCAGTAGTTGGTGCACATCAAACTGCATGCTGAGGTCCCTATCAGTGCCCATCAGGTCTGCACAGAGGTGTGCTTCAGGTACACCTTTGAGCAACAGAAGGGTAATCACCGTTGCTTGAAATTGGCTGCCTCTTGCTGATAAGCCGTACATCGAACACACATACTGGTGCTTTCTGCAGAGGGAAAATGATCCTAGTAGAAGGCATATTCACCTCAGAAAGAAACAACAGAACTGGAGAAGGTAAAAAGGCAAAATGCAGAAGGTTTATGTGCAAAGAGAAATTAAGCTGACTAAGAATATTCAACTTGGAAGACATGATTAGGAAGATTTACAGGAGAAACACACAACACCATGAAAGGCACAGAGAACATGAATAGGGAATAATTAAGTCACTATTTCACAATAAAAAAGAGACACCAGATCAGAAAGCCAAATCTTTATGAAAACTAAAAGCTTTTTCCACATAATTCATAAATACCCATTCATAAGCGGGTGATACCTATTTTGCAGGATACCACAAGGGACAAATGGACTGAAAAAGTCATTAGAGCAATTCACAGAAGAAAATTTCACTGATGATTTAAACTCAAAGATGTAAATAAAAGAGCTGACCTTGGAAGATTTTGGGGGCCATGGGAATGTACTTCAGGAAAAGGATATTTCTGCACTAGCTTTATACTTTTTCTTCTTACTACAATATTTTGATTTTCACTTTGACATCTGACCATGACTGAATATGATCAGGAGCATCCAGCTGTGTATTGGAGCTAATTAACACTGACAAATATTCTTCTTTGCTCATGCAGCAGATGAGTGTGCTTTTTGGAGAAGCTCTTTTATTGTAACCTTAACATTACTGTGGACTTTCAAGTGACCATTGTGGAGTATATACTTCAGTATAATGCAGGATCTGAAATACTTGGAGCACCACAGTTTTGGAAAGTATACCTTAAAATACAATAAAAATCCCATGATGGCAATGGCAGGCCACATCAGAAATCTGACTTTGTTCTGCACTTGTGGACTGACTGACAGCATTTTTAAGAGTACGTAAGAGTTAAAAGGCTACAGTATGCCATACCATAAGAAAATGCATTTTTTATGCAAGGCCCTAGCTATAATGCTGACAGCTTATTATTACTATAAAAGCAAAGTCATCTTCATAAAAGGCTAAAAAGAAAATAGATTTGTAGCACAAAGCAGAAACGCCCTAGTTGTGGTCTGTAGAGCACAAAGGGTACATGAGACATTTCTTGGCTGTCTGGGACGAACAGTTTCATCACAAAGTTCTCCTTCTGTCTCCTTATTTCTAATGATAGAATTGCATTAAAAAGAACAATTCAAATGTACACATTCCTAATCTCACATTTCCTTGCAATCCATTGATATTGCTGTTGCCAAGATGTTGTGGGCTGAGACATCAGTGAAGATGTCCCAAAAGATAATGTATCTTTAAAATGTTTTGGGATCCCTGTCATAAATAATGTATATAACAGCATGTGAAATAATATGACTAAAACCTAAAAGGCACAGTTCAGGCGTTATCATCTCAGCTGGATTCAAAGTTAAACCTTTAGACTTAAATAACTCAAACTGAGCTCCAGATCTGAACATAACTTCCTATGTACAATTCAAACAAGTTAATTAATTTTTAACATAGGTGTTTTCATGCTGTGTGAAAATGACTTTCCAGTACAAGGTTCATCCATCCCCAGATACGCACCCTAAAGAACATGGCTTGTGTTATCACCTAAGTACTCTCCCAATAATCACACCTTTTGAATACCACTTCTATGCAACTCTTATATCCACTGTTCCTTTTGTGCACCAAGATAATTAATGAGTAGTTTTTGCATAAACAAACAAGTTACAGATTACTAAATTTGTAGATAACTACTTACACCTATAGTTGCTGTACATTTGGTAAAGTTTTGTCCAACCCATTCAACATGGACAATTCAGGTGTGGAAAGCAAATCATGTTTGCACAAGTCTGTATGCCACTAAAAGAGCCCTTCAGGTTTGTGACCTTCTCCAGGAGTCCAAGTTATGAATCCAGCTCTGAGTCAAAATGCCACACTTGGTTAATACACCACCACCAGGCACCATGGAGTTCCACTCGAAGATTTACAGCTAGTTAACAATCGGAAAGTTAAAAAAAAATGAATTTAACTGTGTTTCCTTTCATTAGTGTCATTCAATCACCCAATATGCAGCCATCAGGGGCTGCTGTGTGCAGTGGAGTCTGGCAGGGACCTGTGTCATCAGGACCTAACACTGCATAATGGCCATACTGGTAGCATCTCAGGCTGGCAGTCATTGCACATTAACTCACAGACACCAGTACTCTTTCTCTGCGTTCCATAGTTTGTACAACTGCCTGCCTCTGAGAGGTGTTTACTGCCTTGGCCAGCTACTTTTTCCAGGTGGGGATTAGCTGTGTTTATAATATCCTTCAAAATACTCGGTTGCAGGAACTGCAGATATTGCAAAGGGGTTTATTAAATGCAAAGGGAAAAGAGAACTTACAATCTCCTACAGCCTATTATAAGAGCAGTTCCGTGCATAAGCAAATAAATAATAATGCACTCACATAACTATAATGGATTTCTTCCCTCCATCTATGGTTCTTTACCTCTTGCAATTATTTCTGAGTGAAGTGAAATTGTAAATAGCTTTACCCACTAAATGATCTTGAGAAAATTATTTTAGAAGTGCTACAGTGCAGCTCGGGGGATTTTCCTGATCATTCAGCGCTCAGATGATTAGCTCAGAGCAAATTTTTGCAACTATGTTCACCAGGGCAAGAACACATTGTGAGGAATGATGAAAGCAGGACGTAAGTCACATTTGATTTTCTGCAGCAAAAGACATTGGGCTAGGACCTCAGAGATGGTCAAGGCCACACCAGAAGTGTTTACAGGAGCTGGGGTTGTGAACCAGAACAGTCAAAGCTGCAGTAGTCCATGATGGACTAGCTAATCTACAACCTTCAGCTCAGGGTACAGGTGCCAGGACTGGACTGTGTGGAAGCCAACAAGAGCAGTGAGCACTGCACATCAGAAATGAAGCACTCTGGAAATATTGCCAAGCAAAGCCAGGCTGGGACAGCACGGACGAGCAAACAGCCCTGGCAGAGCTGTACAGTACCCCTGCACGGTGCCTGGATCCAGCCAGCAATGCTCAACCTTTCCACTCACAAAAGGACAACAGCAAATCCATCAATTTTACAGCTCCTTCAGAGAGGCTCAAGGCCATTTGTCTTTCCAACTAAAGCATCAGGGAAACAGAGCTGTTAGCTACCTCGTTTGAATTAGTTCCTTCCAGAAAATGGTAGGAGTACAGAAGAGCCTTTGGAACACCTGTATAAAATACACTCCTGTGACTAAACTAATCTTCCACACCATTACCAATGGTCCTCCACGGAAATGCAACAGTGAAACTTCTGACAGGAGAAATGTGCTGCCTTGGTCAGAAGATGATTTCGATCAGATCTACTAGTTCCCTGACTTTCTGTGAGAAGCTTATACCTCAAAAGAACTCAGCAGCCACATAACATCTGCTGTGCAGTCAATATCTTGATTTTTTTCATAACAAAGGGAACAATTTCCACAATGCATCACTTTGAAGAAAAGTCATCAAAAGCTATTTCACAGAAGGCGACATATGTTATTATTTATATTGCATTTCATTAAGATTTAACTTTACTTTTTCTTTTGACCAAGAAGTAGTTTTGATTTTCCATAAGGTCCCACTCATTTCAGTCTGCAGAGTACAATCTCTACTTAGAAAATCAAGCAGGTGCTTCCACACAAGGCATACAAGCTGTGAAATATATTGAAAATTGCCCCCAAGCACAACAGTGTTTCTGAAAATCTGTAAATATTATATGCCAAAGATCATGATATGCAGCTGAAATGAAAGATCAGAGTGCACGTGAGTAGGATGACTAACCTCTAGCCACTTCAGCAATAGCTTTTAGATCTCAAGAATTTTCTCTTTCTACACTTGTGTTCATGTCAGCAATGATGCTTCTATATCATATACACACTACTGTATCGGAAGAGTCAGAAAAGGTTATTTGGAGAGAGTGCACCCAACCTGGAGTCCATCTGGCTCCCCATCACCTGAGAAGAAAGCATGAACATCCAGGGAAGAGGCAGAG
Source organism: Jacana jacana (assembly GCA_013400555.1). Taxonomy (NCBI): domain Eukaryota; kingdom Metazoa; phylum Chordata; class Aves; order Charadriiformes; family Jacanidae; genus Jacana; species Jacana jacana. The sequence goes on along the minus strand of VZTM01006579.1, from coordinate 194,237 downwards.
AATAAGTGTGTTTTATAAGAGGAAAGAGTTTAACCTTTGGAGTTATTCAGCCTCCCTCTGTTAACAGGAAAGGATGTCTGGATGGCTACTCAAGGTGCTGTTAGGAATGACTGGTTGAGTTCTGCTCACTAGTTTTCTCTTTCACATACATGTCTAACAGTCATACTGCAGTGTAGTCTGTGCCCATTACCTGATTTATCCGATGTACAAACATAGTTTGATTAGGAGCTATGCTTCAGGATGAGTTAAATCATCACCAATCAAAAATAATTCTCTTTTGGAACAAAAAAACCCATAGCCACCGATGCAAAAGAGGTGTTGGTCTTGTTCTTTTAACTGGATGTGGTCACAAGGCAACACCTTCCTACATACAACCCACACTGCACATCTCAGTGACTGCTTGAAGGAGACTGCTTATTGAAGGTGAGGTTCACCCTGGAGAATTGATGCAGCAAGCCTCTCAGGTTGACTTTGGCTGGTTTTAACTCAAGGGACCAGCGAGAACCTGTTCCAGTGGGCACCTGATTCCTGCAAGTTCTCTGTGACTGAAAAATTAACCACATCTCTGTATAGCCCTAGGTCTCACGGTGGGAAGCAATAAATATAAAATCATAAGTAGCCTTTTGCATCTCCTACTTCGATAGAAGAATTAGCAAGTGGTAAGATTCACTAGGCAGACAGTTTCTGTGAGAAACAGAGAGTATAAATGCATGTGTTAAAATGGATTTTAAATGTATGACGGCCTGAGGGAAATGCTTTGCTCACATCTTTGTAAACAGCTATTCACTCTCTCCCTGCCTCTTGAAGCAGATGTTCATTGAACTGTGAGGGGGAAAAATACCTAAGTCCGGGATGTGTTAAAGATCTGCAGCCTCATCAAAAGGTTCAGGTACATCTTTTGTCATGATGATGGGTACGGCTCATCTCAGCTTGCAGTAAATTAAAGCTGATCCCAGCAGCTGAGACCACACTATGTCAAAGAACTAGGTGTGCAATAGAGCAGAAGATACAATTGGAATAGCCATAATCAACAACATTTCATCAGCTAACAAATGATTCCTCTGATCTCCATCCTCACTGCTGTTTTATTCCAAAGCATCATCTGTTGAGGAATATCATTATATGTCCTCTTGGCTTTGATATTTCATACTCAAAACTGAACTTTAATTTTTGATCCATGAACGTGTTGCAGCAAGAGGGACAAAGCCACCATAGAGCTATGAGGGAGCATCTCATCTGCTACAGTACTTTCCCCTGTAAATTAGTAATGAATCAATGACATGGAGTGACAGCAGGAGCACAATTCATTCACTTTTAGCTGGTCTCTAATTAGCACAGAAACAGAGCAGTAGGTATGCAAGCATCCCTACATCAAAACAATACATTCCCATAGGATGAAACAGGGTGAAGGTGCTTCAGGACACTAAAGACATCTCCCTAAAAACCTGCTGACAGGAAGGCAAAGAGAGAGAACTCACTGCTGCTTTTGTAATTTTTGTGTAAATGAATAATCAACCCTCTCTATTAAAAACATGCCCGATTTTCCATTTGAATGTCTCTAGATTCAGCTTGTAGTTACTGGGTTTGGTTATACAGTCCTCTGGGGATTAAAGATCTCATTAGTGCTTGGTATTTTCTTCCTCTGAACACACTTTTATACTGCTAGGAGGTCACCTCAATTTTCCTTTACTAAGGTGTCTTTTATAAGTGATGGAGCAGCATTGCAGATAATACACCTGGGGACACTTTCAGGCAGTTATTATTCTGTACTTAATTTTTTCTCTGAGATTTCAGATGCTGTGAGAGTTGTATATGCAGAGTCTGCATGTGAACTAAGCAAGAATTTACTGAAAGTAGGGAGCTACAGATCAGCAGAGCGGCACTGCACTTTCAAAATAGATAAGGGTGTTACTTTATGTCTTCCTCAGATCCCACTTCAGAAAATGGTATTCTTTCTCTCAATTTACTTTTCTAGGTTCAACAAAATACTGTATTTTTCCAATTTATCTTCATTCTTGCTGGATACTTTCAATAACTGCACTATTGTACCCTAGAAGCGGCTACCTCTGCCTGCGGTTTGAAAGGTACATCCTGAGCACTGAGAGCTATTAGACATCACTGTAGCTTTTTTTTTCAGTACAAGGAAAGTGGTATAAAATTAATCAACTTTTAATACAAAGTAAATGTTAAGAATGCTAAGACCAGCATTGACAACAAAAAGTTCAGGTTTTATTTTTGACCCTGAGATGACGATTTGCATGTTTTCCAGAGCCACTGTAGGAATCTGAAACCACACATGCATTACGCTTAGCCATGCCAGCAATGATGAATCCGGCTATCAGAGCGAATACTTCAAACTGTCAGTTTGCATCAAGGCTGTATTTCTCCTTCAAAATGCTGATGATAATAACGACTTAGTCAAAGAGCCAATAACTCCTTAAGAAAAAAATAATCAAAAGGAGCAACGAGTCTGAATTTTATTTATCACAAAATATCTTCGACTCTACCTTCTCCGTTCAGGGGAAGGTTGCAGCACCAGAGTTGGGAACCTGTGGTTTGAGTATACATGGAACAAAACAGTCCCAGGGCACCAATTCAACAAAGTCAATGGGTCCTGAACAAGTACAATACAATACTGCATTGCAAGACCTTTAAGCACAGGCTTAAAGTTAGGCATGTGCTCAGGTATTGTGCTTAGTGGAAAAAAAAAGATCTCTTGGATACAACCACCACTTTCAGAGTAAAACTTTCTTCTTCAAACCACCCTAAACATTTTCCCTCCTAGTTTGTGTGGCTGCAGTAATTAGGATTCCTCAATCTTCCTCTTCCCATTCCAAAACTGTTCCAGATCAGAACACATCTTCCATTTCAGTTCCTCTCACAGAAGAAAAGGGAGTGGAGGAAAACACCAGGATAGCTGCATAGGTGTTTTTACTTCATATATAATGAAAGACCGAGAGAGAAATTCTGTTTAAAGTATTTGTAGCATTAAGGACTAGTAATTTAGCAAGAACTGAAATAATTTTCTGTACTCTGGAAACAACTATTTGCTTTGAGAGTGCGTGGGTGGTACGGAGTTGTCTTGACTAATGTGATTTGCAATACAACTTGATCAAATTGCAGTGACATCAGTACTGGTACAGACTGCTAGACTGTCACCCCAGAATATGAAGTCTACAGAATGTACACAGATTGGATTATAAAGGGGAGATTCCTAGTGATTCCTGCAGATGTGCTACATCTGGAGAGATATTTGCCAGAAAGGCAATCGAGTTTCCTTCAGTTTTTCAGCTGAAGCGAACGCTAAGGATGTCAACAAACTATTTGTGTGCTTTCTGAAGTGGGCTAGCTCCATGTCTACAGCAAAGTAAAATTATTTCCACTAAGAACTGGAAAAAGCCAGTCAATGTCACACAAAATAAATGACCACTTGATAACTCTCTGTCACTATGGAAGTGGACTGGCATCTACCTTTTTTCTTCTCAATCTCTAATACTCCTTTCTTGTGCTTTACCTGTCAGCAGAACCCGCTGAACACACTCGGTATGGGCAAATAATGAATTGAGAGGATAATAATTATCTCCATGTAGGAACCCAAGGCACCTATATACATCAGGTTACCAGGTCGAAAATTACATCTATTAAGCCAAATAAATTACTTGTGTACTGTACTTGAGGTAATCCATAAAGTAATTTACTTCTTCTGCCTTTATGCCAGTCTGTGTTAATTTAGATAATGATAATTGATGATTTGCCACATCAAATGATTGAGATAAATCCATAAAGTTTTATCCTATCAATCAGCCCTTCTCAATTAAGGAAAGAGCAGCATTAATCATTGTAAGTCAAGCTTCCCTAGGAGAGCTTCTCTACCTACCATTGAACTGATAAGAGGATCAAGAGGTCACTGTCTGAAATCTACCTGGAGCTCTCAATAGAGCTGTGACCACTCTTGCACCAACTGATAACACAGTCTGTATGGTTTCATTCCAGCCTGCACACTGCAAACGTATCTCACTAATACAATAACCTTGGCTGATTTCCATATGGTGGGTAATTGCCCTGTACTAAATGATAAATTAAAAAGATTAACCAAAGTACTAACTACAATAAAAGCAGCTAATTTAAGAATTTCAGCTCTATATTATCTTCTCTTTATTGAAATTGAACTTAAAACTCCTCTCTCTGCTTCAGCTAATGATAAAACATTAGATAAAGATAGGTTTCTTTACTCTCTATTGGTTGACAAATAATTTATCCTCTAATTATGCAGCTCAAATAGCATTTTCCTTGAGGACTGCAATTCCACACTTGCATACGGATCTTACCCTGCCTAAGTGAAGGACCGTCCCCAGAGCAGTAGTTGTCAGTCTCCTGCAGGCTGGAGGACAGAGANAGAGAAGCTGTCAGCATGTCAACAAAGGCAGAAAAAATTACCAGTGTCATGCAGAAAGAGGGAAGAACAGACCACAATGCCTCCATAAAAGCTCTGGAGTTTCTAGAGCTTTTGCCATTATGTATAAACCTTTCAAAGTATATTGAAAAGCTATAATTAAGCACTAATAAAAACTCCTTCAGTTAATCAACAACTCATTAAATCCCCTTCAAGCAATCTGTCCCCTCTGCATCACTCCCTAAATAAACACCACATGTTGATGGTCAATGGGCTCTTTTGGTCCTGGAAGGTGGAAAGAATTCCAAAAGTGGGTTTGAAACCCAAACCTTGCTTGGCCAACCACCTGGTCAGGCCAGTGTCACCCTAACTGCAGGTTGTGAAACCCCCCTTACAAATCAGAGAAAAGCTAGGGAGTGAGAGAAGCAGGAAGCTATGCAGGATGCACGCTCTTTGCAGGAAGGGGGCTATGTACTTCCATTCCTTCGCAATCGAAACCATAGATTCATAACACGCTATCTCAATAAATATTGCAATTAGTGTTCCTCACTACCATTCATGGAATTATAAGATGAAGATGAAGATAAATGCTCTCCTCCTGGTTTGGCACAGCCTGGGAGTACTGGGAAAGGTTTTACATTCGTTGCCAGAAGGCTTTAGTATCGCACTGTAGCTTTCCCTCTTTGTATACAAAAGTGGCACAAATGGCTCTTTGCCTGAATTGTGTTTATTCTGCCAAACTCAAAGTACGCCTGTACAAAAAGATAAAACTGTGTCTTACTCCTCTCTGTGCTCAAAGCTGGCTTAAAATGAACCAGGTGTGGATCCACAGCTATGTTACCGTGGTGCTGTGCCCAGGCTATCACATCTTCTCATGCAACAGGTCTCGTTACCTGGGTCACAGGGCCAGGCTATCACGGCTCTGTAATTTGTGGACTTGATCTTATGTCTGAGCAACTTCAAATTCAGGCAGAGTGATCTCATATCTTTCTCCATCTGTCCCTTCTGTCCACACCAGCTCTGTTTGAAACAGTATTTTCAAGCTCCATTTAAAAAACAGGTTTTTGACTCTCCTTGCTTGCCTGCCTCTCTTCAGAAACTGTCCAAAACCACCACCAGCACAAGGGTTGGAAATCTTCCTCTCATCTCCAAATTTCATTTATCCATCACAAGTTTATACTCTTTTCTCCTAAGGTAAAATTTGCCTTTCTGAGTTGAACGAGCCCTTGTCCTCCTTCGTGCATAATTGATTGGTGTAGTTACAGGGAATAATTACCTCACCTCCTAGCCTTGCTCTGCCAGGCTAAGTAAATCAAAGTCTTTTACAAGAATTTTCTGTGAAGGATTTTCAATTCCTCAGCATCCTAGAAGCTCTTCTCTTTATCTGTTCCTGAAGAAATTCATCTTTCTTGAGCAGGAGGGACCAAACCCAGACACGTTTATTAAAAGAATCCTCACCAGTGTTGTACGGCAATATCACTTATGCTTCTTCATTTCTACTGGAAGTAGGATAGGTCTACTGACATATCCTGGATATGATGTGATATTTCCGTCACCTTTTCATNAACTACATTGATGCAAAAATTCAAAGCTATTTAATAGCACAACTGCACTAAATGCTTTCTAAACCAGTTTCTAAATCTGGTTCTTTTTTGAAAACTTCCAAACAGTGAAGAGAAGGAGAATCTTCTCAATCTCTCTGGACTGGTTTACCCATTCTTAACCACTCTGATACTCTTTCTCAGTAAATCAAATATATGAGCATTTTGTTCTCAGAACCCCTTTCATGCCTTTTGCAATCCTGCTACAACAAGATGCTGCAAACCCAATGTGGTTTGTCAGCCAGGATCTGACACCAGCCTTGGTGTCTCCTCTCTAGTGGCTCTTGAAATTCAACAAGATGATTCAAGTGCTGCTGGAGGGAGAAAGGGTACAGTATGCCATCCAAACTGCATTCCAGATAATTGCTGAAGAACCCACAGCAAATGACACCAAATCATCTCTTCATTACAAGCTTTAACCAGCTCCTCTCTGGAACATCATTAAGTTCAATCTTTCCAAACAGACCCTGGCAGATATTTCTTATTACTTTCTATATTTTTTTTTTCTCTGGATGTCCTAAGACATTTACTCTGCTGTGGAACCAAATTTGATTTTGAGCCAAGTTTTCAGCCAAGGCAAATCTATGCAACTCTGCTGAAGTCAGTCCACAATACCTGAAAAGCTTCCCTTCAGCAGATTCTTTTAATGCCAGTTCTTTAAGACAAAACCAAATTCTTTTACTATTTATTTTTGTGGTTTAGGTCAAACCCAGGGTACTAGCAGCAAACTATATAACTTAACCCAAGCTTCTCTCCTGACATCTTTGTTGCATTTGGAAAAACTAAAGGAAAATAGTATAAATTTAAAAAACATACAAGAATACAAATTCCTTATTACTAAAATGCTCTATTAAAAATTGCAAAGACTTCATTTTCAAATGCAATTTTCAAAATCAGCAGCATTCAAACCTTTTTCCCTCCAAAACAGAATGGGAAAATTGTTAGGGAATGAGTCACGCACCATCAGATCAAGATGGATCAAGTGACGTATATGTTGTCAGGAACATGGGGTAACTTGTTGAAGAGTAACTTAGTAAAGCCAAATGGTATTTTCAATTCCACCAACGGCACGCTTCATAACTCTGAATAAACTCCTTTATTTTTTTGTCCCTCAATTTACCTGTCTACAAGACTACAATAGATTCAGACTTCACATGGCATTTCAAAATTCAACGCAATCTAAATGCTAGGCATTTCATGTAAAATGTAGGACAGTTCTTAATGGTTGTAAAAAAGAAAAAAAGCATTGAAATTTTGGAGATTATATTTTCACAGTGCTCCTCTAAGACTTCAGCTCAGATCCTGCCCATGCCTTCTTTCAGCTCTGCTATATTTTGCAGAAGTATCTTCTGTATTGATTTTTCTTTGCTTAGGTGGGTGGTACTTTTTTCACAATGAGAGATTTTCCAGGTGTTCTGCACATTAACAAATGGCCTTTCAAGCAATCCAATATAATTTCAGCTATATTAATTCGAACTACTTGTTATCCTTGAAACAATTTGCAGGAACCTACGTTTGCATCTAATGTAACAAGTACTGTAAATTGCCCTTAAGTGCTTAAAAATTATTTCCAGACTGTATCTGGCATCCATTTGTCACACAAAGGCAGTAAAATATAAGGCTTTTATCTGCAACATCCAACATCTGTATCTGAAAAACAGTGAAAAACTGCCAAATGGCGACAAATGTTGTTTGAATCTAACTGAAGATTTGAACTAGAAGAAAGTGAAGAAGTGTTGTAGCTGGGTAACCCTCTAGCAAGCTAGATCGTTCCCTTCACAAGTCTGCCAAGGCATATCTCCTTTTGAGCGTTCAATAATTTTATCAACACTTTGGAGTGTACGTGTCACACTTGGATGTTAAGTCTCCAGTTCTCATCAAATTAGTTTACAGGACATTACAATCCCACCCCGTTAAGGTCAGACCAGAGTCATTCCCTAACAACTAGCTAAACAACCTGCATTGTCTGTCTGCAGGCCTGAAGTCTAAACCCCTGAAGGCTTAAACTGGGAAAACTTCTACTGAAGGAAAGAGAACGACATCAGAATAATCCTAAAGCATCCTATCTCTCAGTACAGGTGCCATTACTCTCATTTTCTAAATATAAAACTACAGTACTTAATTTTAATTAAGAGCTTACAACTCAACTAAATAATTATTTAAAAGTCTGATTTTCAAGATAGATGAACTGTAGTTTCCACTAAAGACAGTTATGGTCAAAAGTGTCCAGGCTTAGACCATTAATGCTATTGAGACATACTTATTTGGTATCTTTATTTTTCAATTTCCTCAGTTTGCAGATAAATACCTAAGGAGCCGCTTCACTTATGAAATGACTGGAGAGGTGGGTTCCCTTCCTCACCATAAAATTTCATAAACTTTCTACCCTGCCATGGCATCAATAATGCCTGCGACAGTTGAGACACGCATAGGAAGGCTTCCTAGTTCTTTTTAAGTATCTATCAAGGTCCCTTCCTCTAGATTAGAATGAAAATGTTTTCTGTAGATGGTTCTCACTGTCATTATTAGTCTCCTAAATTCAGCTTGTTCCTTACTCTTTGTTCTCACTAATATTCTTCAAAGAAAGTTAGGAAGGAATTAGATGGTTTCCTGTTGTTAAAAGACACCAAAAATCCTTTGAAAGAAAAGGATCTTTTGCTTCACCTTCAATTTCATATGGCAGGTAAATATGTTAATTTGTGGGTAGAGAAAGGAGGAGGTAAGGCTCTGGTTCAGTGAATGAACTTCATGTAATCACATCAGAAGCCCATATAGAAGCAGAATTAACCAGGAATGGTTCTTTAGATAAAGCCTTTGAAACTATGCAATTATTTGAAAAATTGGCCCAAACCCTCTTACATTTATGGCAATTTCACTGTGATACAAATTCACCAACTTCTTTAGCACTACTTTCAGATCCCAGCCACAGTGAGGAATGAACCAAACCCAATCTTCTTATTCCCAGCTCCTAAGCAACATGAATTCAGGCTGGGACTTATGAAATCACTTCCGTGCCACACATCCCTCCATTCTTCCTCTGCCTCATTTGCTGAACAAATGAAAAAAATCACTTTCCGTGAAAAAGCAGCAGTAATGAAATTATAGCTGTGAAGGTAACCTTAGCCCACTCCAGCTCAGTACACAGCAGACTGCTAGTTGCTGTCCCAGAGAGCTGCAGTCTGCACTGACACAGGAGCAACCTCATTAGCTTTGGCTTCTTACAGGATGCGGACACCGTTCTGTCTCACCTTCTCTGGGCCTTCCCTGCATGTGTCTGGGGACGCTTTTCTCCCTCTCCTATTGGGTATCACACTGATGATAACATTTTATTCAATGATTTTACAAGGTCATAAGCATTTCTGGACTTATAATTAATTTTTTTTTTTAATAAAAAATAATAAATTATCCCTCAATGCCCCAGTGCAATCTTTAACTAAGCAATGCAGAGTATGAGGGATGTACGCTGTATAGAATGATGTTGTCTCCACCATGCTTCAAGGGTAAAGCTAGAAGAGGAGTAATGAGAATAAGGAATCAAGAGGCTTGGCTCAGTCAGGGTTTTGGGTTTCTGTTGCCAGTTAGGAATGTGCTGACTAATTAGCAAGAAGACACGGATTGGGGATTTGGACTCCACTTTTAGTGTCCCTGCTTCTTTGTCATGTTGTCTCTGTGCTGCTAGTAAAAGGGATAACAATACCTCCCTCCCCTCCAGAGGAGTGTCAAGAGGATCAAGTAGCCCCAGAGCTGCAACCAAAAGGCTACACTGGACCTCTTTGGTCCCTTCTCCCCCAGCTTCTGAGGCTGTGTGCTGACGCACAAACATGCTGAGCTCTAAACCCTGTCCTTTCCTTAAAAATGAGGGAATGCAGGGAAAGGTCCCTGCCATGTCCTGTTTACACAGCTTTCAGCGAATGACATGAATGAATGAAATACTGGAGACAGGCTCTGGGAACCAATCTCCATCTCAGCAAGGATGTAGACAGAAGGATGAGCTGGGCACAGCAGAGAGAGTACAAACGTGCATTACAATCACAGAAGGGATCAGGCTTGTGTCAATTCCTGCTCTGGATTTCAGACTCCCACCAGTGTCTGGAGACAGCTTTTCAGAACTGAAAGCCAGCTCTGAGAGGAAATGAATAGCAGCAGTGATATTGGGAGCAGGGAGCCTAGGTGACTGTTGGCTATTTCCTCAGGACCCAGAGGGAAAAGAACAAACCAGGAATGAAGGATTCTAGCGGGGAGGAGGGAGGACAACGTAGGCAGTGAACACCCATCTGCTACAAAATTAGCAGAAAGGCAAGATAGGAGAAAAAAATCCTACAGAAAGATACTACACCATTAGCAAGAAAGGACTGCTGCAGAGGGGATCAGCAAACAGCCTTACAGGCCCACAGATTTTAAGTTTTGGGGAGATTAAGCAGACATATGATATTGGCGCAGGAGTAGAGCATCACATCCAGTTCACACTAAACATGACTGAGTGTTAACACTGCTTTCATTGTCTTCAGTTATGACAGGCACTCTGTAAGAAAAATATGTAAGTATGGCATGCATATGGTGCCCAACCTAAACCCAAAATAGGACAGGCTTCTGCTCAGGGGTGGCATTCCCCTCTAAGAGCAGCCTGCATTAGGGATCTGGCACACCACAGTCCCACATCATCACTCCCACGCTGTCCGTCCCTCCAGTCGTTTTGAGAAGAACACTATTGCACATTAAATGAGGAAAGGCTAAAGGGCTTAATGTTCCTCAGTGCTTCTGGGCAATTAGTAGGGTATTATGTACCCAGCTTCCCTACTTGAAATGTCTCTGTCTATGTTTGGGAGGCCAATAAACCACATCATACCCCAAGGATATTTAACTTCCTCTACATACTACCTCTTTTTCCTAAACCTGCTAAATGTGAGGATTTGCATGTTTTCAGCATGCGACAGTCCAAATTCAGACATAACCAGCCAAGTTCAAGCTTTGCAAAGATGATGATGATGATTACAACTTATGGGAACGTAAGTCAGGTCATCTTAAATCAAAGAAATGAGGTAAAACGCAACATACACTGTAGGAGTAAAAGGAAAAATAATATTCTGAGTGTCAGTCTCTTCCCCCAGGTAGCAAGCGATAGGACAAGAGAAAATAGCTTCGAGTTGCACCAGGGAAGGCTTAGGTTGGATATTAGGAACAATTTCTTCACTGAAAGGGTTATCCAACACTGGAACAGGCTGCCCAGGGAAGTGGCTGAGTCACCATCCCTGGAGGTATTTAAAAGAGCATAGATGTGGTGCTGAGGGACATGGTTTAAGTGGTGGACTTGTCAGTGCTAGGTTAACAGTTGGACTCGATGATCTTAAAGGTCTTTTCCAACTTAAATGATTCTATGACTATTTTGAGCATTTCTTGGAAAAAGCCTGGGACACATTCATGACGGCATGATATGCCTCAAGGCTGTTTTCTTGAAGGATATGCAGACTGGCTGTAGCCACAAAGCAGCAGGCTGAGAAGGACTGTGGGAGGGAGCAATAGAAATTTGGAACAAGAAAGGAAGATGGTCTAAAGCAGTCACGTGCTAGAAGGCTGAAAATAAATCAGTTCACAAAACCAGCATAGGCTCTTATGTAACACGGAATGAGATGCACAAGCGCCCTCAGATGTGGTCATCAGTATCAGCAGTAAAGGCAGGAAGGAACCTTTAGGCATCAAATGCAGTGTCCGTTATACAATTGCTTTCTGTATGCTACCTCAGGAGGAGATTGGAAATACAAATTCATCTCATTCATTTATTTTAAATTGTATAAGGGAAGCCTATTTGTAAAGGAACAAAGTGCAATTTCACTACTCTTGAGCATAATTACTTAATTTCCTTGATTTTTTTCTGATGTGGCGAGGAGGCTCCTGGCTTTTTTCTAGCTGTTGGCTGACATATTGCACTCAACTCTTCCACTATTATCAGAAGTGGGGTAGGATTCAGTCTTAAAATGTTTCTATTTAAACTTACCCCCTCCAACAACCAGCAAGCCACCCTCATGGCAAAGTATGGTTCTGCGGTGCACTGCATTCATCTTGCTTTCCCCACAAAAGATCTCCTCAGCAACACTGAGAACCTCTTTGACCACATACACTTCTGCTTCATAAAAAGTGCATCCACACCCTTAGCTTGTTTCTTTCCCTCACATATTTTTGTTTTGCATAGTTTGTCAGGTCCTTCTCTGTCTCCAGCTGCCATTCAGACTTCAGAAAGCTGCTGGGACTGAGGCAGGAATATGGAAACATATTTCACCTAAGTTTGGATCCAAAACTGGCACAAAGGGGACAAAATCAACCTGGTCTAGTGGGAGGTGTCCATGGCAGAGGAGGTGGAACACTATGATCTTTGAGGTCCCTTCCAACCCAAACCATCCTATGAAGAGGAGGGCAAACAGAGGTTCACTGCTGACAGTGTTTCTTCTGCTGAACCAAAGCAGGAGCAAATGAAAGTGAATCATGTCGCCAGTGGTTCAGAACCCTTCTGACATGAGTTTTGGTCATATGGATCTGATTTTCAGGGACGTGATCAAAGCAGCAAAACCAACAAACACATACTGTTATCCTACAAGCACCCTGAAAGCAAGGGGAAATAGTCTTTTGGGGAATGCTTCAACAGCCAATATAAGGAATAACAAAGATTCTCTTTCAGGCCATATAGATAAGGTCTCCAACTCAGCACAAATGTGTGGGGAGCTTAAACTACCATCACTGTATATATATGCTGTAAATAAAAAGAAGCAGCAGCTGGCAGACAGGCTGTCAATTTAGCATTGTACCCATATTCAATTAATTAAAGGATTCAGCCTTTTAACCAGGTATATGGACACACTACATATATCCAAACTAACATGCTCACATTAAAATTCCTCTAAAGGCTCCAGCTAAAGGCTCGTTTCCCTGTAGCTGGAGTAAAAGATATGATGAGAAAATGTAAAGTTTTTTTATTACCAATTATGAAGGTATTCATGCAGCGCTGCTTAAATATTATCTTCTAAAACTGATAAAGGGCAATGTAAGGGGGAGTTCTTCAGAGAGCAGGAGATCAGACAATTAAAGCTTTTCATTACAAGGCAATACCCAAGAACTTCAAGATCATACTCAGACCAAACTCTGTCCTTTATACCAGTCTTCAACGCCCTAACACACACCCCTTAAAAGAAGTCTACACATCATAATTCTCTATCATGTTTTTAAAGAATTTTAAGAACATTTCATGCACCAGTTAGTTCAAAGATACTGTGATACATTAAAAGTTCAAAGCTGCAGCTTCTCTCTTTCCTTCTATACATCAGTTTAAGAAGCAAAAGTTAAGAGAAGTAAAAGTTGTGTGCAATTTAATATGCCTCTTCTCCCAAGGTTTGTACTTGTTGCTCTGACCTACAGATCATTGCAGAAAATTCTTTACCACAGAGGAGAACAAACCCCAATATAAATACCATGCCAATGGTGGTGAAAAATAGACAGACCACAGGTTTGAAAGAACACAAGGAAAATACACACCAAGAATGTTACATCCACAGATGAGCACAGGTCAAGCATCCCCAGCCACCTGCAGCTGCTCCCAGTTAGTTACTGTCTCGTATCTAGAGAGCATCGCAGTGGGAGCGCTACCATCGCCCAGAGAGAACACGAGCAGGTGGTGCAGCACTACCTCTCATTCATCATCTTAACCAGTGACATATAAAAAGCAGTGAAACATAAAGTGCTATTAGACCTGAAAAGCTGCCATAATTGCAATAGCGCTGCTAACTAACCGTTCAGCCCCACGTTCTGAGTAATGAGGGCAATGGTTTATGACCAGCACTCGGCAGCATTAGCGAAATGTAACAGGAGATTGGGCATGACAGGTGGGTTGGTAAAGAGGAGGAGGAGGAGCTGTAAATTACATCTTCAAGGAATCAACTGTTAAAAACCATGTGTCCTTTATCAGAAAAGAAAAAGTTCCCCATCTCTAATGGTTAAGGAGAGGGGATTCAAGACAATGGTAAGATGGTGGGGTTTTTTGCAAGAATGTTTTTGACTTATTTTTCTTTTCCTTTTTCCTCCAATTTCACCTACAGATTGTGTGATTTTGCTCTGACAAGTCAGCAGGAGAAAGAACAGTCTAGGGGACAAGCTTTTGCAAGATAAATTCTGTGTGCTTAAATGATTTGAGAAACTCGGTCGCTTGCTTCCTGTTAGGAAGAGAAGGCAGATGCCATATGTCACCTACGTGGCAGCTCTATACACAGCAGGAGACCAGGAGAGTTCACCCAATGCAAGGAAAGAAATACCATGGAGGGACGAGAAGCCTTTGCTCCGTACCCTCAAGACCTAAGCTTACAACAGTGAAGATTCTGCAGAAGATGCAAGAGATGAAGATAAATGATTTTATGGTTTTCCAGAGCCACGAAGGAATGTACTCTGAACTCCAGCACAACTCAACATGCCTAACTTTCTTTTTTTAATTCCTACTTGGAGTCCAAGAGCTGGTTTCTTCGTTTTCTTAATTCTTTCACTGGGAGTGGGAGAGGGGATTTTGGACTGAAAATTGACAGCAGTGATGACTTTCCCACACTGTACAAAACTGTTGTATTGTTTCTTAATCCCTATTATTTGAAATGCGCAGACTATTTCTAGTCTATATTTGTCTGGCTTAAACTTCCAACCACACAACAATGTCATGCTTTCACTTTTAAAAATTTAAAAGCTCTCTATTATTAAATTGCTGTTTACCATTGTAGGTAGCTGCAGATTGTGATCGTCACCCCTCCATCTTCTCTTTTTCAGGTGGATACCTTTCACCTCTCACTAACGGGCAATTTTTCCAATCCTTTTAACAATTATCAATGTGAAAATGAACCCCCTCTAATATAACAGCAACTGTAAGCACAAGAAATGGATCACAGTTGCATTTATGCCAAAACCAGATCTATTTATTCCTACTCAATACTCTCCTGTTTACCTAGCTGGGGAGTGAGTTAGTCCTTTGGCCACACCATTATCCTGAAAGCTCGTATCTGCCTGAGTAAGAGTCATGACCCCAAAGTCTTTTGCAAAAATCACTGCTTCCAAAGATACTCTGTAAGGATGCCCTACATTCTTTGTTTTAAAATGGATACATTTCAAAACAGCCCTTTTAAAGTGCATCTTACTCAGCTGACCTCAATTTACAATACAATCCAGTCTAACAGTGACATTTTGTCTCTGAATGTTTGGACTACCCTCTCCTTGAGCCATTCTGTGCCAGGTGGTCTGTGAAGAAGACTTGCAAGGCCCCATTTCCCTACACACATACATATGTTTCCTTCTCCACACAGCTGTTTAAGGCACAACTGTACATCCTTAATCTTTCAAAGGATGCTGCAATACACCTAGCAGTGGCATTGTGAAGAGAAGAGAAAATAAGCCAACGCTGCTGGACAAGGCATAAAGAAGAGGTCATGCTGGGAGACTGGCTCAGCAGAAGGGAACTGGCATACACAGCATATGAAGGAAGCAGGAATGACCATTCTCTGCCTTCCAGATAACCCACCAGTGGGGCTCAGTGCCTCCCTACATCTGAAACAGCAAGCTTTGAGATTGTAATAGTTGTCCTGGGGTCTGCATAGAGGATATGTGGCCTGGGAGTGTTAAAGGGGAGAAATACATCTGACTACCATGGAGGGAGAAGCAATAGGACTGAACAGCTTGTATTTTCCTGATAGGAAATCGATTTTTCATGGAGGAAAAAAATCTAAATTAACAATCCTTTCAACATTTGATTTTGGCAAAAAAGTCAGCAGATTCTGAGTAGAGGCATTTTNCTGAATAATTCTATGATCCTATGATTTTCCTGCTGAAGAAAAGATCCTTTTCTCATGGAGAGTAGAAGCTCCTATAGGCTCACCCCACCTGCCACACAGCCGTGCATGCCACATAACAGCCTGCTTGGAGAAGCTGCAAATGTAATGACATTTCCTCTGAACCCTTGAAGGTGGATAAAGAAAAAGGGCACTCGGCCCTTCCACCAGTCCCTTTGAGCTGCCACAGCAATTGTGCTGCAACCATAAAACAAGGCAGGGGCTGCTGAGGAATTCACAGCTCCAAGGAAGCTCATTTCCATCCTCCAAGAAGCAGAGGCCTATAGTAAATATTGTGGTGGTGAGCACAATTGCAAGACCAAAGAGGAAAATGGTGTGTTTCTGGATCTACAGCCATTTATTCTGAGCCAACTGACAGAATCCCAAACATCAGGGTGAGGAACACAGGGTGCAAAATTAATCTGCATTTAAATTAGAGAAATGTGGGTTTGGATCCCCCACCCCTTCCTCTGTTTAAACAGCCCAGTGCTGCCTGAGAACAAAGCCTAAGAAGATTATGTTCTGTGAAGATAATCTCAGCTTTCTAGTGCTGTCTTGGCTTCAGAAATACAGCATTCCAGTTTTCTTCCAGGGTCATTTCAATTCCTTCCCATCAGCTCCCATATGCTTCTCCAGCTACTCCCTGATTTCTAGGGTGAAATGTTTTTAATGTCATAATTATCAAGGCTCCTCAGATCTTTCCTGCCTTTCAGGCCTGAGAGGGGTGGATTCCCCACCTCAAGGTAACAGGATTAGGCAGTAAGCAACTTTCTCAGTGATCCAGGTGCCCTTTGGAGAGCAGCAGAGCAGCATATCCCCATATGCGTGGGGAGCCAGCAGCGCGGAGCACCTTGCTGCCCACCCATATGCATTATCCCTTCTGAGCATTAAATTATGCAGAAAAATATTCCAGCAGCTCAAATACTGAGCAAGTGGTAATGATGTTGTCACTTTGGCAGAACGTGTAAATACCCGTGCAGATGGATAGCGTTTGTGAAGAAGATGAGCGAGACGAAAGCGGACCCCTTTTATCTGCCCTGCACAGCTCCCATGCCGGCAGGGGGCTGGCTGCTGTCAGCTGGCCAGGGGACAGATGCTCCTGTCCTGGCACACCCTTTCCCACTGCCAGGCAGAGCCCCCCTTGCCTTCCCTGCTGCAAGGATGAAGGGCAGCACAGAGCAGGCTACCCGGCAGGCACTGTGTGCTGAGTTCAAACATGCTGAAGCCCAAAGAGCAGCATCTGTTTGTGCTGGGCTTGAATTTGGCTCCATGCCTGCCAGGAGACTGGAAAACATGCCGTGTAGGGCTTTGGCCTGCTGGCTGGATCCGTAGGTAAATGAATGTCCAGGCTATTTCACATCTTTGAATTCATTATACATAATGTGCCTCCGCTACAGATATCGTGGCTATGTTTTGGGGTACGTGTTGCCTTATTTACATCTGCCAGTTGTACATAGAACGTACGCACAACCATTAAGAGAACCGATAAATGTGCAGGAGGACTGACTGAGAAAGCAAGCAACACAAGAACCAAGAGCAGCAGAACTTGCTAAGAGCTGCAGCCCTCTCCCAAGGCAGGATCTGGGGCACCAGGGAGCCCGTTGCAGAGCACAGGTGCAAACCTCTGGACTTCCCTATGCCAAGATCTCATCCAACTCCTGCCTGTCATGACCACATTAAATAACTTGTGAATGTACCACCGTCTTCTAGTCTAACATAGGCTACTCTACATTGTACTTGGTCTTAGAGTGTTCCCTTTAGTCTTTTGTTTGAGCTGTGAACATGGACATTTGACACTGACATGAAAGGAACGTGCCAAATAACCAGCATCACATAAATAACCCCAAAAACTATACTTGGGGTTTTTTTGTGGCACCAAGTCATGCAGTGTTGACACTGAAAAAAATTCCTTTGACTTCTATGGATGTTTGGCCTGAATATGGACTGACTGGATCAGCCTGCACACCACGTGCCGCAGAAGAAGCAGAGTGATAGAGGAACAAAACAAACGTGAACTAGTGTCAAGTTCACCCTCAGGGTTAAAAAAGATTGAAACCAGCCAGTACAGTGCCTCACTCCATCCTACCCCATTGATTTGGAGGTGCTGCATCAACGTTTCCCAGTCTTTTAAATTAGAGCTCAGCATATGAAATCCCAATTCCTCCCAAACAAATGCCAAAATTAGTTTTAGAACCACTTATTCTAATGCAACTTCTTTTCCATTGACATGTTGCAAAGCGCAGCCAGGAGCACACCCCTCCTACAGGAACATCTCAAGGGCATTTTGTGAGGTTCAATGGTCAAGAAATTAGCTAAGTGTTATGAAGTTTGATTTCTCAAAACATGTTAGAAAGCTCCAATGGATGCAATACAGTCTCTATCCTATAGAACTTTCAATTCAAAGTACATACAGCACAACTGATCACAGCCTTCCGTGTGTGGCAGGTAGCAAACACACAAAGCACATAGGGTAAAAAAAAAGACAAAGTATTGACACGCTTCTGAAATGTCCTAAGAATACTTAATGCCCTTTCAGATCATATAATTGCCCTGGGTGTTAAGACATGGACACAGCAAAGGCCCCCGAGGCCCAGCTCCTGCTGGAAATCCGAGGTGCCAGATGGAAAGCCATCCAAATCAGTCCTGTCTCTAAATGTCCTGAGGTTTCCTGATGCACAAGCTCCTGGTGGCTGGATGCCCCTGCTGAGGATCAGCTCCTCAGCGCCAGCCTTTCATTCTCTTCCCACAGAAATCAGGCTTTAAAGCCTCATGCCAGATACCAGAAAAAGGATCCCCAATGTGAAGTCTGACATCAGTTGGTGATACATGACATGAGAGCGTGTGAACACATACGTGATTCTCTGTGTGTATACGTGCAGATGCACACCCTCAACAGCCTGTGTTTGCTGAGAATCGTGACCCTTTCAAGCCCCGCAGCCACACCATCAAAGAACACCACCCCGGCCAAGCAAGGAAAGAGGTACTAAAATGACAGGCACTTTGCATTTTTTATGAGGTTTGTCTCCTACATGTCTCTGTACCTCCGCAAAGCCCTCTCATCACTGCTGCAAAGTCCATCTTGTTTCTCTCAGCTGATGAGGAAGTTTCATTCTTGCCTGTGTCCCCACCTTCCTCCCTGTCCCTGTGCCCTTGGCGTCAGTGTGTCCCGACAGCAGAGTCTCGCTGGCGCTCTCCTGTTATAGTGTCTTCCCCAAGCACCTCTAGCACCGCTAACTTTGTGCTGTCAGTCACAACTACTTCTGCTCCTGCACCATCCACTCCAGGCAGACGGGAAAGGCAATTTTTCTCAGGCTCACTGTTTGCCCCCAGCCCAAGAGGAAGGAGCAGGTGCTAAGCTCTGGGGAGCTTCCATGCTCCAAAGTCCATTTTTGTATCCCAACTCTGTCCCAAATCCAAACTGGGGCAAGAACTGGGTACGTGTCAACCCTCCCACTTAACACCCTAGTTTTCATGAATGGAAAACCTGGAAAAATGAGAGCGTGGGGAGGTGCCACATGATCTCATCCTGGTAAAAAACTGAAATGACTCGGAGACCAAGACTTCATGGGGCAGTACAGTATGTGTGCAGAGGTATATTTAGCTAAGGCTGACAGTCTTGCTTTCCTGCTTGCAAGCAGAGACTTGGCCTCTCTGTTTTCCAAGCCTTTGATGGACCAGTAAATCACCCTTCACTCCAAAAACTTTGAGACTTTCAGCTTTCTATTCCAAACTCTTCATTAAAAGAAAACTATCCAGGGGGTCAAAACAAAGAAGTGTGGTTTTTCTTCAAGTAGGACAAATGAGATGACATGGTAATTTTATTTAAGTCCTCTTTGTAAGGGATTGCTAACGTTATAGCAAATGATGGCTTCTGATCTATGCAGCGGTGAAGCCTCACAGCAAAAAAGAAGTCTTAGTGAGCAAGTTGAATCCTTTTGGCAGGTTTATTCACTCATAAGGAATTCCTTTCATTATTTAGCACAAATAAAGATATACCTTCATGAAAGGCTTCTGCTGCTCATGCTGCTCACATTCATATTTGATAGCTGAACAGGGAACTAGAGCTTTTGCCTGTTACACACCAGTGTGCAAGAGAGGTTCTCTTGTGAGACTGCTGATTTTTCAGAAGAATGTTGGGTTTTCATGCTGAATTGGAGTGATGGTCCATCAAATACTGCCTTCTACCTCTGAACTCCACTGGGGGAGTGAAAAGAGCTTGCAGTATGCTTGGCTCATCTAGTGAAGCCAGGCACCATGGGGAAAGACTCCTTCCTGACCCCTACAGTGATTAGATAATGACTTGAAGCATGTGATTTGATTATCCCTCCGTTAGAGACTGAATGTGCCTCTGAGTCATGTCCATGAGGGTAGGGAGTGAACCGGGACTGTAAACAGGATTTCTGACCATCTCTACTTTCATTGTACCTCGGATTAAGAGGGAAGAAGTAGAAATCTTGTATACACCCTCCCTGCACCCATTGCTGCTCTCCTCTCACAGCAGCACTAGCCTGCCACCATGCTCACAGCCCTCAAACGGTTCGGAGCTGGGCTTCAAGAAAGAAGACAAGATTTATTGCATTTCTCTTCCTGCTCTGGGAAGAAGGCTGCACACAAACCAGGGTCTTACACCAGAACTCGTTACTATTTTCAGCAAATGTATGAACTGGGTCCTGCTGCTCAGTGGCAGTAGATGGTATAAAGATGTAGATTTTGTTCACAGTGCAAAATGTTGCTTCTATTCAGATCTCTGCTCTGTATTACTGGCTGGTCCTTCAGTCCCACTTTACTGAAGACGATGAGAACAAGATGCATTTGCTGCCTGATCCTTTCTAGCCCTTGCACTAACAGTTAAGTAGTTTTCTCTACGTCACCTGTCCTCAAAGCTAAATAAGTCAATGCATCTTTTTTCCCCAGATTTTCCCAATGCTAGGAAAACCCGAAGCAGAAATGTATGCTCTGATTATGTCCAAGCCAGAAACTGTAAGTGCAGAATTCGTTAGGGGAAATCACTGCAAAATAAACAGATGAATAAAATACTCAACGCTTTGCAAGCCTATAAAAAGCTGGGCTGGAACAGAGTGGGCAGGAACTAAAGGGCTGAGTGCCAATCAGTATAGCTGAGGGGTCTGCTAATTTATCCCCCAAAGATTTCCTCCTCCCTTAGGTTGTAACTAATAACACAAACTCCGATCTAATGCCGTTAATGCTATTATGCTGGAAAGCCCAAACCTGAGAAGGAAAAAGGCATTTTGTGGCAGCAGATGCCAGCAATCAGCCAAGATCAGAAGCAGAGCTTGTCTCCCGGCTATACGTATGAGATAAATGTTGACTTCATTTCCATCTGCATCCCCCATACTCTGCTCCCCCGAACAGTCCCAGTGCCTCCTCTTCCAAAACTCTGTTCTGTTCATGTCGAAATGATAATTGTTAATTTATTCTGCTTTTCTGGTTGCTGTGCGAACCCACAGCTTGTGCTGCTTGGTGTCTAAGCAGCTTGTCCTGGGGATATGGTTAAACCTGCCTTTGATCAGCATTTAATCCTTCAAGGTGCTCAGGGGGCTGCAGTTTAGTTTCTGTGTGAAAGCAATTAGAAAAGATGGAAAGGAAGAAATAGGACTCTCACTCTTCTTCTTCTCCCTCCAACCCTTCCTCCGCCAAAAGAAGCATGGACTGGGGTTGCTGTTACAGTGGGAGGAGAAGCCGCTCCATGGGGCTGGCCTAGATCTGACGAATGTAAGAAGTGGGAACCCTGGCCATCAGGAGCCTAATCTGTCTGTCTCCACAGGTAGTCCAAAGATCTGGGTTATTTTGTTCCTCAGCTAAATATAAGCTGCTTGTTAGGGAGAGAAGCTTATCCTCCCCTCCCTTCCCTCAAGCCTCCATCAGCGAGGACAAGTTGAGGTAGCATATTTAACAGATGGAAAACAAGTTCTCCAAGGGAGTCTTTCAAAGTAAACAAATAAAAAGTAACTTGTAGTTCCTACACATAGCTAAGTATGTATGTCTAGATAAAGCCCTAAATGTGGGGTACAGCCATCTGCGGGGATGCAGAAGCTGCAGATGGAAAACAAGGAGAGGAGCTGGGGAAGAATTTGAGAAGGCAAGACTAGACTGGATGAAGAAAGGCAACTGATGCCAAACGTCCCAGAGAAAGCAATTTAGAACAGGACTCTCTCAGTGCTCTGGGACAGCATCTCGAGGAAAAATCAAGATGTAAAGTCACTTGAAACTAAGTGACGTGAGGCCCACATGAATGTATTGCTACTGCACAGGACAACCCCTAATGGGGAAAATACACTGTCCGTTTTAGCAGTTTACAAGAATCTGGCATTTCCAAATCAAAGAGCCACACAGTGCCCACTTGTCCCACATATTTTTGGTCTCAGACTCACAATGTAGAGGCCAGAAAATGGTATTTCTTAACCTCACTGTACACAGAGCTTGCTCATTACAATGATCTCACACACACCTTTTTTCTTTTATTAGCTAGATCCTGTCAGCCAAGGTTTTGGTGCCACAGAAATGAGATACAATACAGCTTTTCTAGCTAGCTAGGGTCCTTCTAGAGTGGCGATCAATGTAGTTATCTTGGGAATGTATCATCAGGATATTAAAGTTAGTTATCATTCCCCAAGTGCTGTGGTGGGTTACGCAATTTGAGATTAAAGGTATAAATCTAAAAATAGATGGAAGCATAACAGGAGTCCTCTACCACTGCTACCACGTACATATGGCTCGGTCTAGCAAACCTGGGATGTGCTGTAACTCCTGGATTCCACTTGTTCTGCAGCCAAATTGTTTTGTGCACCTGGATGAGATGCTGCTTTTCTCCAGGGCTCAGTAATCCCACAATTCTTAGTTTCCTTATGAAACTCAATTTTCAAGGAAATTGAATGAATTATATTGTCCTATTTTGGTGGGGTGGTTTTAGCTGGCTCTAGACACATAAACAGCTGTGACATTGCAAATAATAATTTATCTCATTTGCACTTGCTTACGGGTACGCTCTTAAAACGCTTTGTAGGCTCTTGCATATTTCTGCTCTGTAACTGGAGACAGAAATTAGGATTTTAACCTGCCATCCATCACATAATAAAGTACAAGTAACTAACCTCTTGCATCTAGAAAAATATTCTAGCAAACATATGTAATTTTGAAGTACCAAATAAACTTCACTGCTTGACTTAAGTCTTGCAAATCTTCATGCCATGACACCACACTACAGGACTGGCAGCTGGATGAGTATCAAAGAACTGAAAATCCCTTAGCACTTCAATATGTGACTTGTTCAAATACCACAGAGGAGAAATATTTTTCATCTGGTATGGAAAATAAATTAGAGACTTCTCATTCCTGATCAGGCATATGATAAATTCTGTGCAACACCCCTTTTTGTCACATTTAAAACATGTGGGAAATACTGATGATACAGGGTTAAACTGGTCTCTGGCAGAATTCAAGCAGATTCCAGGGTGACTCCACAGACAGGAGCTCCCTGCCATCTGCTGAGCCCTGCTCCATACCTCCCACCCCGACCTGCCTCCGGGCGGGTGAGGAGCAGCCCCTTCCTTCCCTCTGCTGCTGTTCCAAGCCCTGCAGCTTACAAAGACTCCTGCTTTCTCATCTCTCCTAGTGCTCTGCAGCCCTGAAGAAAACGTTACCTGTGCTCTCCCTCCCCTGCAAATGCATGGAGCTTTGCAACAGAAAAAAATCACTGCTACCCTAGGTATGCTGGCAGAAAAGTAACTGAGAGGCACTTGAAAGAAAGAGTTAAATCAATTACAAAAACATGTGCCAACCCCCCTTACCTGAGCTTCAGCTTTCCTCTCCCGTTTTTTTCCTTCTCAGGCTTTTTCAATATAGAAAACATTGTGTAAAAAAAAGCCAGCTAGCTCAGCAGGAGCTACATGCTGATTAGAAAAGTTTTGCTCTGGGGGGTGCAGGTCTGGGGGCGGGAGGAAATGAAGCAAATAAATGGTATTAATCCTTTAAACCTGAGAGTTTTAGCTACTGCATTAAAAAGTTGGCAGTGGTATCTCCTAATCCCAAAGCCCAAGTGCAGCGTATTATCCAGCAGACTGCATGCCCACACTTGACACCTCCCTAAAAGCTTTCCCGCATGTGTGCCAGTTTTATCAGCTACCTGGAGGACTGAAAGAGAACTCACTCGCTAATTCCCAACCTTAGAGCAATCTTGCTCTGTTCCTTGAATGGCAGGGTGAATAGAGCACTATCTTTAGAAAGCCTTTGCTTGTTCAGTTATACCACCTTGCTTCGCTATTAGCCCTGAGCCCAAACCACGCTACTTAGTAGAAGCATCAAAAGCATTCAGTGATGGTCTAATTCTGCTCTCCCTGCTTTGCCTGAGGTGTGAATGCCTTTGCTGTGGACCCTGAAAAGCTGATGAGCAGTTCACAAAAGCACGATGAAACAGTGCAGGCCAAGACATGAAGAAAAAGTCAGTACCCAAGTAAGCCTGCAGGAAGAATTCAAAGAGTCAGGATAAAAATAATAGAATTAGAACACAGCTGGAAATGTGGATTAACACTAGACAACGTCAGTGACAATGAGTGAGGAGGATTCCCAGTTTCATGCCTAATATCAGAAATATTTCCATAAGTAACAACCTGCCCCCTAGCCTCAAGGAGAGTGAACTCAGAGCTGAAATGCTGGAACAGATGAAATCTAGGTCCACATAGTCTGGTATGTGCCTATGACAGTAGCCAGTGTCGCACTGCACAGTGAAAGGACAGCAAATCCTCATTTCTAGGGATAAGCCTCGAAACAGTAGGTTCCTTCTAGCAATGAAAGACCTGTCACACCGCCTTGTCAATGGTCCCTGTGTGGCAGAGACTCTCCAACACCATGCTGAACCATCTTCTTGCTCCTACGTCAGAGAGATAAGGAAACACCACCCAGTTAAGAGTAGAATTTGACAGATTTAGTATAATTAATACCGATATTTAATGATTCTAGATCCCCTGCTTCTTTGTGAAGTCATCCATAAATGCAACATATCTCCAGGTCTGCAAGGAACACAGTACCTGTCCTTTGATCTTGTCCTCTTCAGAGTTACAAAATAAGATTTCATATTAAGATTAGGAGGAAGGACACACACACACACACATACACAAACTGCTTGGAGTTTTGCTGCAGCATTGCAAGGTACTGAATGTATTTTTCTTCCAAATCACAGCTTCCCTTGGATTCTGTCACGGAAAGGCTGACACACCGGACAGACCAGGGAAGAAATGAGATCATATGCAATCTGTTTCTCTCCTTTTTTTTTTTTTTTTTTAAGACACCTGAAGCAGATAAAAAACAGAGAGAGGTCATCAGATCCCTACTGGGTATCAACTGGCATACCTCTGCTAGTCACTGAGTAGAATGAGTCAATATATTGATACCTACTGAGAAGTTATCCTGTGTGTCTTAAAATATTAACAGCAGAATCAACATGAAGTAAAAGGCAAAGGGACTTTCACCTCATCTGTTCAGATCTCCAGCCTAATGAATGTATGGTTTCCCTAACATACACAGTTGATAACTGAGGATAATTGAGCCTGGCTGAGTAAGAGAGGCACTTGCGGCACCCATCTGCCCCTCTCCATCACACTCCTCCCTCCCAAACACCCACCTTCCGCCCCAGAATACGCCTTGCTCTGCTGCACACTCCTGAGTCAGGCAAAAAGTCCCCTGCATCATAAGAAGAAGTAGAAATAATATCCGAAGCAAGCTTCTAAAAATCAATTATCTGCCTGCATTTTTTTATTTACAAGTTAAAAAGGTCCACATTCTGCTCTTACTGATATCAACCTAACCCTGGGAGGTTGCTGTTGAAGACAGCAGAACAGAATTAGGATCAGAACCAGCACTCTCTCATTGTATCTGAACTTAGAGGATATTTTGGCAGCATGTAATGCACGGTCTCACTTTTTCTTGTGCACATTTACTAAATTGCGAACACATTATTTAAGCTTGGGAAACATCAGTACTATTCTTCATTAACTATGTTATCAGCATCACCCTCTGTGAGGCCAATCCACAGCTGCTCAAACTGGCCAAAAATCACTGTCAAGTGGTACCTTGTCTGGCTGTTAGATGAGGAGAAAAATCCTGCGGTAATTACACACGTAATAGCTGAGAAGCAGACAGCGCTGGGTGTCTGTGAAAGTACCTTATATAATTTTTATACAGCACTCTCTCTCCTAACTGCAGGAGCCAGTTAAAAAGACAATTTCCATGCCCTGAAATGCTGGGGTTTGCAGCCTGGAATGGAGGAGGAAGAGCAGCAGCACTGTCCTCCTTGGATCCCAACACAAACCATACAGCATAGACAGAACCTATGCATCGCCCTCCACTGTGGAATGCAGATTTCCAGATTTTGTCCACTAGGTGCAGTATTTGGCCTCATAATCTGTCCCCAGGACTGGCAGACACTCGTAAACTGTACTGAAGAATCTTCAGGAATTCTCAGCTGTGTCATACAGCAAGAGAAATAACCCAAAGCACTGGACCCCCGTGAAAATCTCGGGCATGAATGTGGTTATTTCTAAAACCAGAGTGGGCTATGATCAACAGCCTTCGGGGATTTCTGATGGTTTGGGAAAGTTTAATAAGTTGACGTGCTGGGCAAAGGATTAAAAAGCTTCCATATGACATGTCAGCACTAACCACAAGATGATTCAATTCAATCCACTTAATGACTTCTTCCTGTCATACCTGTAAATGCTACTGATCATCACCTAGAGATGTTTCTCTAGGACAAGCATCTTTCCTCTCCAAGGGAGACTCTTCACAGTTAGATCTGAAGGACCACCCTGTCCCTCCTCCCCTCCCAGCTTCAGCTTCCTTTGGCAGCATTCTGGTGCAGATTTTCTTAGATAGCAGAGTTGTTTTAATGTTTTAAAGCTAAAGACTTCTTAAATTGAAAAATGGTCTTTTAAAAATGGCAACATCTTACTTGCCAACACTTTTTCATTTTTGAAACATTTAAAATGCTAATTCTTTTATCAAAAACATTATTGGAACTGTTATCAAAATGGTTATAACTGTAGTAAAACCCCTTAGAACATGAAAAACAAATCCATTTTGAACCCTGCGAAACAGAAAAAGCATCAAAACCTCTATATTGAAAGGGTAAGTTGAAAAATGTTTTCCAGCCCAGCTCTTTAGAACAGCAGGCAGTTAACCCACTCCTTGCTGCACTCCCTCTCTCTTCTCTGCAAATGCCAGCACTGAAATAGGGTTTGCATTCTCTTTCATCTCTCCCACAATCAAGACTGAATTTTCCACAGCCTGCAGGCCTACTTTCCTACCAAACCTACCAACCAGTGTTTCTAGGGGGGTAGCTATTCACATGCCCACGATTCCATGTACAAATGATGAACTATACAGCTTAAGGACACCCTAAACGGACCGCTTTACTGGCGCACACTTTGCAGGAAGAGACACGGAATGCTAAGGGGTCCTGACCACATGCAAACATCCACTGCTGCCGTGTGCACACATCGGTCATAACCACTTCGGTCTCTCCCCAGAGGACTTTAGGCTGTAGGAAGTAAGCCCAATGAATAAGAATTAGGGATTCTACTTGCCTTTTACCTCTAAAATGGAAGTGCTAGGTAATACCCATATGGGAAATCAACAACAACAAAAAGGGAGCAAGCAGAACTTTTCTTGAGACATGAATCAAGATGGTTTTAAAGTGGGATGTAATGTTGCCCAGCTGTCACAAAAGCCACTGCACTCTGATCCTTCCTCTCCCTCTCATCTAAGTACTCTCCTGGAGTACAGCCTCGTAGAGGTTCAGTGTGGCAATTAAAAGGGTTGTCATGTTTAATGGAGCCAATGGTGGCTACATCTCAGTTCCAGGCTAATAATTTGTTCTTGCCAGCATGGTGAAGCTGAGCATCCCAGATCTCCGGGACAGTCATGTTAATGGAATAAGCAAAAAAGTCAAGTCAGATGCTATCAGAGCCTGCCTGATGAGATTGCATTTTGCAGACAACCCTGCCTTATCTTAGATGATGAACTATCAGGGATAAACAGAGGAGGAACTTCTGTTTATCATCAAGTCTGTTTCTCCAAGACCTTGACTTGCTGGTGGTAGGGGAATATGAATAACACCTAGGCAGTTCAATATAGATTAAATGAGGAACTGGATAAGATCATGGTGTTAACGAATATCCACTTTAAAAATATCCCCAAATACCTAGTCCAATAACCACAAAATGCAACAGATTAAGCTTCTGGTATACATTATTTTAGGAAACATAAATTAAGGGTAAACCCAAGGTCTCCATTCTAAATGTAATGTCTATGTGCAGACATACATCATTCTTTCTATGTGTACACCCACGGTAATACTTGACTTTTACATAATCAACCCCCTTTATGTATCTCAAAATGCTTTACAAAGCTGGGTCGCTATCGGAATTCCCATACGTAGGAGAACAGCACAGTAAGTAGTTTGCGTAATTTGGCTAAGACTATAAAACCAGAAAATGGAAGACGGAGAAACAGATTCTCAGACCCCACTCTCCTCCAGATTCACAAATGCACAGCTGTGTATCAATGACGTTAGCAAGAAGGGGTTTGGTAAGAAAGGCATAGAGAGAAATCTCGCAAAATGAAGACGAAATGCTGTCCCACACATCTGTGACCTCATCAAAATTATATATTCCATTTGATAAATGCCACAGAGAAACAAATTTTAAAACACCTAGTTTAGGTATGCAAATCCATAATGTGTAGAGCCGTGCAAGGATTATTCATTTATGCAAATTGTATTATATGTGCCTGAACAAGGTATTGTAATGTATTACATTAACATATCATATTGTTTTTGTAATGTATTACATTAACATATCATATTGTTTATCCTAAACAATATGTTGTCTAAACAGGGAATTGTTTGGGCTTTAAATTTATCTAGCTTTAAACACCAAAAAACATGGTATGGCACCTAGCAGTGAAGGTGGAATTGAGCCACAGGTCGGGCTTGCTCCAGTAGCAGGTTACAGAATGGAATTTCTTGGTGCAGAATTAGTGAAGTTCACACTGAAATGTTTTTCATAACAGAGTCAACATTACTTTAAGAAGTCCACAACCACAGCCTGGTTTGAAAAAACCTACAGGACTGGGTTTGTTCCACAGTGGCAGTTGAAAGAATACCATGCCCTTATTATTGATGCATGACACTGCTCCATTGTCTTGGAATGCTTTTTTCTCAGAATCCCACTGATACCAATTTCAATTTAAAAATTCTTATTCAATTAAAATCCCAACTACAGATTTATAATACAACAAACATTCTTCTTCAAAGCTAAAACTTCAGAAAATAGCAGGGTTTAGAATATTTGCTTCCAGAGCCCCAGTCACCTAGAGCTAAGATCCAGAAATATTTCTCATTCCTCCTGCTGCTCAAGCCCCTGTATCGAGTAAGGGAGAAACAACAGCAACTATTCTGGGAGCCTTCTAAATGGATTAATGCTCATGTAACCCGGGCTTTCAGAATGGTTCTAATGGCATAGATGTGCATTTTTGTTTGCGTTTGTGTCCAAATCTTTTTATGACTAGCATTGGTTGAGAATTTTCCACTGAAGGGTAATTCATCAGAAGTAAACTCTTTATAGGAATTGTTCTATATTTGGTTTTAAACAAGTTTAGGCATTTAACAATAAGGCTTCGAGTTTCATTAAAAAACATGTTTTGTTTACAAAGCTTAATAAATAAATACTTAATGAAGTTACAAAATGTCAAAGATTGAAACTCCTGTAATGATACTGTTATACCCATGATGATCAAAGGATACAAATGAGCAAGGTTTGCCTCTAGTAGACCTGCTGCTACTGAAGGAGAAAATGCAAAACACAAGGAACACAAACCCGGTTTCCGTCTAAAAGAGTAACGGTAGTTTTCAAAGCGACATGCAGGTTTAGACTAACAGCTCTGAATTTAACATTGTTAGCTATTAAATTAGTCAATTTAAGGGAACAGGTTACTTCTACCTGCAGATCCACAGGGAATGGTACTAGCAAAAGGAGAGGTAATATGCTCTCTCCCTCAGTGGAACAGAGAGAGAACTAATTATTGTCTATAGGACGTGCAGGAGTTCACAGGCAGCAGGATGTAAGAAGAAATACAACATACTATAAATCAATATTGCTATACTGAGCCCTTGATTTCTAGAGTCTAACAGAGTTAAAAATTTTAGCTTCTAAGGTCTCCCTTCAAAACTGTTTTGAAGGAGTCCCTTGAGGATCAGGGCTGACAGTTTAGAATGGTTATTTGTGAAAAACGTTCTCCCTCTGTTAACTGGATGTTTCTACTTACTGAGCGTCGGTGTGAGTTCACCATGGTACACGTGAGTACACCATGGTTCATCATCATTCTGGTCTCACCAGCTTAGGTTCCAGGAGGCTTTTGCAGCCTTGGATGACTTTGCTGCATTGGTCCATATTCTGCAGCACATGTTTGTAAAATCCAAAGCTTTGGATGGTTTTATTGCGAGTGATATTTTAGTATGGTGACTGTAGAAACCAGGCCATCTGTGGCTTGGTTTTGTGGAATGAATTTTGCTTCTGGTGATGAATTTAGCAAGGTTGTTGCAGAGGTAATCTGAGGGCTATAGGCATTTTAGGGAAGGGATGAATTGTGGGAAAACATCTTTTAATGATGTTATTTTTTTCCTATAGAAGTTTAATGATTTTCTGTTTAAGTTCCTGCATGTGGTTTTAAGTCATAAGCAAGTGTACACAATGGATGCGTTTGTGCACAGAAAAAAAGGATTGCATTATCATTATTTTGCAATGTGTACTTGGATGTTTCACATAAAAATCGGATCTATCTCCCTTGAGCAGTAGCTATTGAAAGAAGACAGTTGGACCAACCCTCCCTGAATTCCTCGGAATAGCCAAGTCAACATTTTCAACATTTTTGGCTTTTGTCTCATTTCATAGATGGAAAAAAAAAATATCTTGAATAAACTAGATGGGACAGCTCTTCATGCTCTGTACCCCACCCTACGCACATTATAGGTTACAAGACAGGGAAGTCCTTTCCGCCCAGGCCAGAAGGTCCTTGGCATTCCTTTGCTGCTGCTGAGTCTGCTACCTGGTAGACAAATACAAGACATCAATAAAGATTTTCATCCAAAATGCACATAAACACTCTGCACACTGCCACAGCTGAGGCTGGAACTGGGATCCGCAGGTCAGAACTACTTCTTTAACCATGCAAGTACAGACTCTGCTGACAAAAGAACTGAAGTGACCTCTAGCCCGCTGGGAGCATAGTGCCAGCACACCAGACTCTCTTGATGCCAAATGTCTTCTGATTTGTAACGGCAAAAGTAAGATCAGGCTGGCTGTGCCTCCCAGGCCACTCGGAAATGAGCAAGTATTTCAATTCCCTGTTACCACCTGGGATTTTAGAGCATGAAGAGGTGAAGCTCCAATTCTTCTAGAACTACAGTAGAAGGCAGGGTCAAAACAGGACCCATACTCAGAAGCTGTTGCTTCCATATTCCTTGCTTAGATGACTCTGCCTCTTTCCCTGTGGAGTATTCTTATCTGAAAGCTGCTCTTTGTAAGGCTTTGGGTCAAAACACTAAATAGAAAGTACTTCTACACGACATGGACTGTAACTGAAACACTGTGCGTACATGGCAGCTGCTGTTTGAAAGTGGACACTACAGGCTTAACACCTATGCTGGTTGGAGGCAGAAGAGAAAACATTTCTGGCAGCATTTAGCATGGCTGAGTTGTTTTTATTACACACAAATCCAGATTTCCTGCTAAGCAATGCATAGTCTCTCTCTCTCTCACATACACACACACCAGATCTCCAGTCCTCAGAACTCCCTGGTGCAGGTTACCATTAGCAAGAGAAAGAGGTATGGCTGCCACATGCACAGATTTCCTCAAAGACACCTTATTCTTCTATCTGGAAATTCTGCCTGAGGGAGCTAGAGGGTTACATCCACGTGTCTGGCATTTCTGGACATGCAGTTTTCCAGCACTCATGCCCAGATCAATACTACAATACACGTGCAATGAGTCAAATACTCCAGAAAGACCTGATGTACATGCACTGTACCAACAGCCTGCTCACAGACATTATATCAAAAGTATGTGAGACACACTGGACTTGAGTTTCATGCATGGATTAACCATGATGGTCAACACCTCTTGCTAATGTCAGACTGAACATGCATGTGCTTCCTACCCGTGTGCATGTATTTCTGTGAGGAAATCCTAGACAGAATCATAGCCATGCCACCAACGAAAAGCAATGTGAACTGTGTAGTGGACATCACCAGTGCCAGCTTGTACTGTCAGATTTGACTCCATGAACGGGTGTATTCAGGTAACCTAAACTCTATTAAGCTCCAAAGCCTATTGATTAGGCACCCTGATGGCCTGGAGTGAAGTGACAGAAAGCAGCAAACCCAGGGACTTCAGCAGAACTCGGGCTGTTTAAATGTGGCAACAGTTTCTGACTCAGCAAACTGCATTCCCTCTCCATGCCCCATTTTCTCTGAACACGAAATGCAAAAACCGGTTGCCTGTCCTCTCTCAGTGCTGTGATGCTCTAAGAAGATACATAAAACGCATTGAGACAGCAATGTAAAAATAGCTAAGCAAAAAGTTAGCATAAGAAACAGACTTATTAATAAAGAATGGCATGGGAAATTATTATAACTAGGATAAAACTGCAACGAGTCACTTTCTCTGTTCTTTACAGCATAAGGTGATCATCATTTGTGAGGTCAAGGAAAAAAAACTAACTACCCTCCCTTGGGATATACAATTAAACATATCAAAGAGGTTATTTGCGTCCATCTGTAGCATCTGGCACTGGCCACAGCCAGAGACGGGATACCAGACCAGATGGACCAACGTGTATGGCAATTCTTATAATCTTGTGAGATTAATTTCTTCCTTCAGGTTGGATATGTCTCTTCTAATTATGTATCAACATCTAACCGAAATTGGTGCTGACATATCATTGATTGTACTGTGAGTTTATCTGCAGCTCAGCATTCCGGGACAGTTTAGTCCCTTGCTTACCTCAACTCTAATGCAGGATTTCTTTGTCAGTGAATTTCTACATTCACTCGTGCATTTTCCAAGCCTTGTCCTCAGAGATTACCGACAGAATCCATGACTCAACTGTAATTTGAACCAAAAATCTTTTTTAGTTCCTGAATCTTTGCTACTGGAAGACTGTAGACTACAAGACTGTAGACTATAAGACTCCAAATGATTTTTCGATAGCTACAGTGTTGGCTGTGCATTTATAGAGCCCAGATCCGCATGTCAGGATTCTAAAACCTTCTCACAAATTCTTCTGGAATGACTGCACTGTTTTTCTGTGGTTCACTCCAAAACACGCAGAAATAGCAAAGAGAACAGAAATCTCACCTTTTACAAGAGCCATCCACTGTCTTTTGGAGTTTTTTGGTATGAGGATAATATAAGTAATAATGATTATTAATTTTTACAATTTTATCATTATTTTATAAATAATTAGAAACCATTAGCACTGCACCATAAAATGATGACACTGCACTGTCACATCATGTCAGGGACTCTCTGTTGCTGTATTTTAAACTTCTTGACTAATTAGGATTTCTGTAAACACAGTTGAGTTGAGCTACATGATGGCCAGGGACTGAATCAGCGTCCCTGGAAGGTGCCCTTGGCTCCCAACAGGAAAATGCAGAGACGTTATAGAAAAGGGTTGCTGTAGGATGGTCGCTTAGGCTGTGAAATGGGATAGAAGAAGAAACAAATTGCTCCTGAAGATGTGACTGCTCTGTCTTTACTCAGTATTCAGGGGGAAACAGTCTTCACAACACAACCCCCAGCCCTTTCTTGAATCTGAACTGAGCTTCCCTATGGGCATGAATTACACATCATCCTAAACTGCGGCAGAAACATAAAAAGCAGATACTGCTTCTGAAGAGAAGCAAACTTCCCCAAGGAGCAATACTGTACGTATCCCCATGTATGGCACCCCTATGCAGGGCTGCCATGACAAAAACACCCGCTATTCAGACACCACATTGGAACAAACCACCCCTCTTTGTCTCCTGTTGGGCACCAGGGAAGCACAGGCAGGGCAAGCACACCCCCTGAGGCATCACTGCAGGCTGCAGTACAGCCCAGCCTTTACTGGAGCCGGCCCCAGTGATCTTAATAACACAAATGAAGCGTCCTGTAGCTCTTCCCACGCTGAGCATCAGCAGAAGCCACTCTGTCTCCCTCCATAGAAACTACTTTTTCTTAAAAAGCACTTTGTCTTTTTAGGCTGGTAGGCAATAAGCTGAATGTATTAATGTCTCGTTCTAGATATTGGCAACAAAACTTCCAAAAACACAGGTAATGGTTAAAAAAAAAAAAAGTAAAAAACAAGCTAAATGGATGTTTCAATCTTCACAGTAAATGGTTTCTAAAAACATACGGAATACTTTAGAGTCCAGGTCCAAGATCAATAAAGTGTATGGCTAAAAGACCACTGTCCCTTGAACAGCAGCAGCACAGGGTTCCGGGGGGCAAGTATTCTCCAGCACAGCCCGAACCTCCTCAGATCAGATCAAGAGGAGACAAGAAGGTAACCCTGCTGCCGAGCTCTCATACTCCTCCTTCCTTTCCTACTTCACTGTATTTTTTCCTCCAGCTTCAAATTGTTTGTGTCTTTTGCTGAGAACTACTTAGGTCTTTAATGGTTCTTCTGATAATCCTTGTCTCCTTTATTCCTGATTAAAGAGAAAGAAAGAATGGGAACTGTACCCTTGACTTGATTTACACTTCAGCTTAATTTCTATCTTCCTACTCTTCTGTCCCTCACATCTTGCTAGCTGAAATCACCTCAATAGCTTTGTTCACAATTTTTGATAAAATGGATTGATTGAACAGTTGCAGACAAAATCCAACTTGTGACAGAAGCAAAAGACAGGGACCCCTGAAAGTAGAGAGTGGAGTGATGTAGTCAGCTCTTTGGGTTACTGGAGTGAAGAATCCTCCTGAAATTGTGGAACCAGCAAAGAGATATGCATGTCCATAATGGTCCTTGCAGCAGTAAATGAAACAGTCACCAGCAGCAGAGGAGCACTTGCTCCCAGAAAGAAATTACTTGGAAAAGCCCACTGCTTTTAAACAAACAACCAAGGCATCCCCCATTTTTTTCTGACACTGCGTTGTTGGGACAAGAATCAGTAGATCAGTAGATCTTTGTAGAACTGGTTGCATGAAAAGGTAGTAATCCTTCTCAGGGCATTACAAGGATGAATTCCCAGGACTTCAGGCAAGGGCAGTACCAGGAACCATAGCACTGTGATGTTCTCTAAATTCAAAGAACCAAATATCCCATCTAAATTTCAAAGATATCTTTGCAGTATCTTGGGAGAGAACACTAACAATACAGTGCTTTTCCTCTCAGATGGTTTATACGAGAGATTTTAAATACTCATCACATTTCTGTACGACAGCACAGGGAAACTGGAACATCTGGCAATACATGATGTGCTCCTACAATTCACAACCCAGTTCATCCAGGTAAGCCAGTGGCAGAGCTAGGGAAAAGGTTTGGGAGTTCTTGTCCTCAATTGCCGGCTGCTGCTGAGGAAAAATCTTTTCAGCCCTACCCATTGCCAAGTGGGATTTGGCTTCTCTGCATCAATGGCAAAAGTTCTCACCAAGGAATCCACAAAGGGCTCAGGTTTTCACTACTGCTATAAATAAGCTATCAAGTATTAATTAGTCCAGCAGGGGAGGCTGCTCCTTTGGCTAGTGTATATTTTCCTAATGATTGAGCCAGGGAAAGTAGCCTTGCTATATAGAAACCAACCTGTCTGGATAATAATTAGCTAAAATGAAATAAGCTTAGATATACACTACTGACATTTACATGAGCAGAATTTGGCACCCTGATTCTTCTGTTACAAGATATATCCTTTTTTTTCTACTGAACTAACGCACATTGATTCCAAAGGACAGGAACACCCATCACCTTATTCTGTTCCAGTACTACTACTACAAGCCTGGCATCCTCGTGATGCCGAGTGTCAGAAAAGCAAGGGATGCTTGCAGGGCACAGACACTCTCCTCCAGATTCTCCATAGAAAAAAAGTTTAAAAAGCCGACAGTAAGAATTCTATGCTCTGTTTCTCTTCTTCAAGCCCGTATAAGGTGCTGAATACATTTCTCAAGGAAAATTAATTTCTTTGCCTTTTCTTTGCCTCTAATGAACTGCCTCTGAATGCATGAGGGCACAGGAAGGAGAGCAGACTCCGTGGTGAGATAATAAAAAGTGAAAAGGCATTCAAAGCCATCAGTACCTTGCAAACCTACACTGACGGAAATATGCTGGACTGCAGACGGGAGCAAGATCAAAGCAACTTGGAATGGCTTTGGCGTTCATTACTTAATAGCAAAGATGACATTGGGGGACCAGGGGGTTCTCCTGCAAACCTACAGAGAGATTATGGAAGCAGATGTCTAGATACAGGCCACCGGTATTCCTAAACACTGCACTCGGTAGACATCAATGAATGACAAACTCTTCTGTGAAAGCCCAGAACATCATAATTACCAGTAGAATAATCAGAATGTGAAAAAAAGCATGAGTGGCTACCATTAGACAAATAAATTGAGATGAACAAACAAAGGATAAAGGAAAATGTCAGGTTTTTACCTACTGTTTCCACTTTTACCTCACCAAGTACTAAAAGACCCAAAGTGCTTATAGGTCAGAAAATGTGCCTATATATCTACATCCTTCAATGGTCTTTGGAGTGCAACTGTCTCAGATGATCACCATAACTCAGGGAACTTACAAAAGTACAAGAAAGTTAGAGGTTTTAATGCAATAAACAGAGGAATTCCTAAGTGTTTAACCAGACAGTGAGAACCTTTCTGCTGTACACAGTCCAAGACCTTGGCAGAACATTAGCTATGTCCAGGCAATGTAATAACTGAATCAAAACTAATCAAGCCTTTTTTTTTTTCTTCTTCTCTTTTATTTGGAAACACTTGCATTTCTTCATCAATTTCAGGTCAATTTTTATTTCAGTCAAATATTCACTTGCCCTGCAGAAGGCAGGAAGATCTCAAACCATCTTGCAACTTTTGCTAGCACAAGTACGTGCTTAAGAAGCCAGTTTTCTTGCTGGACAAAATGAGCAGTGTTGAACACTTTCAATTTCAATAAAACATGGGTAATTTGGCTTCTCTAAAGCCATGTTTATGTATGCTCTGTAGATAAGGTCGGGAGAAACATTGTTAACGACCAGTGTGCTTGATGCCCAGTTTAGACACAGTTTAGAGAACTGTGTGCTCTCTCCCTTTACCACCCTGTAACTGCCTTCCCAAAGCTATTCGGAAAAATCCTTGTACTTCACTGCTTTGCCCTGGTGGTATGGGTGGAAGCCTTCACCAACCGTGGAGGACATCTGTGCTCTGGAACACCTAGCAGCTGAAACTGAAAACCCGCAGAACCAGCTAGACAGGAACACTTCCAGATACCATCCCTGTAACATCTTTGCTAGCTGGGGTGATGGAGGAACCCGGCTGGAGCAGCATCATTGGTAGGCTGCTGTTAATTGCAGGACCTGGTTCTGACAGGGAATCATGAAAACACTCACTGGAGAGAGCAGCCTGTGAGAGAAGAACCAAAGGACTCACCAAACACATCCAGTTCGTGTCATCCAGCATGATACCAAAGATCAAACTGTTGGAAAAAAGCAAACGTCACCTCCTCTCCAAATAATTTTATTTGCTTGACACAGGTACTCATTCTGAATTTGTTCTGAATTCAAACCCACACTCCAAGGATGGTGTGGAGATGGATTAACTCTGCAGTTATTACACGGAGCCTGGCCTGGTTGAATAAACAGGCAAGTCAGCCTGATGGGACTCCTTCCCTGAGCCCTCTAGAAAACAAAGTCTTCCCTGATTCTTTACCATATGATATTCACAGAAAAAGCAAAGGGTCTTTTTTTAGCAACATCTTGCGTCTTTCTGATTCATTCACCTTGTCCCTTGAGCTTCTGCAGACACAGAAGATGCTCTATAGACTGTGAAATACTTTCCATCCTCCTCTTCTCCATCATCGAGAATGCAAAGAGATGAAAGGTGCAAAACTAAGAGATGACAAAGTAAACCTTAGCACTGGATCAATTTAGTAATGTCCTTTATCAGCCTGCTATTCACGCTTAGCAACCACTATAGCTCACACCAACTTCATTTTCATTTTAATACACCATACAGAAAAGCAGCCTAAATATACATCCCCAGATCTAAAGCATATAATCTGTAAACTACAGGAACAGGCAGATCATTTCCATTAGTTTCTTATGTAGCAAAAACCACAATTTACACCCAAAGCATATAATTATATTCAAATTCTAAAAGACAGTGTCGGAAGTACTTTAAATTCATAGTTTGGGGGAAAGTCACTCAGGGGTATAAGTAGTTATGTTTTAATGTGCAAAAACAACATGCGCGCGCACCCCCCCAAAGAGCGTGCAAGAGAAGGAGTTTGTGAGAGCGGGGAGGGAGCGGTGGTGGATCGCAGCCCTCTGGCTCTGGTGGCTGCCTGGGATTCAGCTCAGCCAGCACTCCAGCTGAAATGCTCTCCTGCTCTTGTGGAAACACCAAGGCTGGCACATGGCACTAGAACCTGTTCAGGTTTTAGAGCCATGTGGGAAAATGCTACTGGGATCTATGTCCAGAATTTGAAGGTGTCCTTCAAGCAAGGATCGAAGCAGGCTCCAACACCTAAAGCCCAAGGGGACTATTGGGGTTTCAGGGATCTCAGAGCACACAAGTACACCAGGACTGCCCACCTCACCTAGGAGATAAATGGATTTCTCCTCATTTCACAGAAAAAGGACACAAGTCAGAGAGAAAGGCAACATTTCACCAAGGTCACACAACAAGTCAGAGCATGTTGTCTTGTGTGCAGGGACTACACAGAAGGCATGAACCCCACCCTTTTCTCTTTAGTACAAGTGATCTCTCACCTTTACCAAAGCCCCCTGGAACAACAGAAACGCAAAACCAAAAATGTCTACCAGCCCACACAGGACCATCATCCTGGGCAACTACAGGGATAGCCAGTCTTCTTAAGGCACAGCACAGGGAAATGGAGAAAACATGCTCATCCTGTGTACTTCCCAGACAAAACTTCTGTTCCTTGCACTTATAAACTCCAGCTCTTTATTCAGGTACCTTCTGTATGGCAAACCACAGAACTTGGCCATGTCCAGCTCAAGACTGGGATGTGTCCTGTTCTTTTCAGCATTCCCACCCTAGATGATTTAGGAATGTTTTCCTGCTTCTAGTGAGACCTCGTGTAAGGAATTTGGAGTTTCCAGCAGTACTGTATGTAATAACCCAGTGACTATCATAACATTGTTCAAGCATGTATTTTCATGATGTGGGAAAGAAGAGAAAGAAAAACAAATATCAATAAGGACAAAGGGCCAGCATCTTTAAGGAAAATGTCTTCCATTTTTTTAAATACAGAAATATTATTAAAAGTACCATTCTCATTCTACAGCGTCCTGACCGTGTAGCTTGTGTCACATATCCCAGTATTCTTTACAACTTTGATGCCTATATGAAGCATACAGCAGGATCCTTCATCTGTCTTTGAAATGCAGTCACCTTTGCAGCAGGATGTGGCAGCTGCTTGACAAGTCAGGGCTACATTATCCAAAAGCAGAAACGATGAAGAGAAGAAGAAACTTCTCTCCGGTCTAAATAGCAAAGGAAATATAAGGGGAAAGAAAGCCCTGATCTAATTTTGACTCAGGACTAGCATTTGCACTTTTTTGCAAAATGTGCTATGAGATTCTGCACAAGACCAAAGTAGCTATCAGAACGGCAGGTTTTTTAAACACATCCCATGAGACTGCACCTTCAGCAGCACGGATCTGAGCAGTGTTTCACAGAGCACAGAGACACATATTCAATCAGAACGGCAGGGTTCAACAATAACATTAGGCTTCTCATCAGAGCTAAGATCACTGGGATCTCCCAGGATCAAGTACCAAGCAAACAGATTTAAGCTTCAGTTTTACAGCACAGTGCAAGCTATTCAAGTTGGGAATAGTTAATACTGAGCACTCCCATAGGATGGCAGAATGAGAAGTTGAGCAAAGCACCTTATCAGAAACAGTTTCATGTAAAAGTTTGCAAATAATAAGTGAAATAGTATCCAGCCTTTGCATATACCAGAATTTTCCTGTGTTTAACTACCTAACGCTGTGACTTCTCAGAAGAGCTACAGAGACGCAGTGCAGGGGGGCAAAGCTCAGCTACGGTCACTTAAACAAGACTATGAGGAACCAGTGAGTTTGGATGCTTAGATTTCTGGATAGCCAGCTTGAGACAATTTAAACAAACCTCACCTTTCTTGAAAAACACAAGTCATTGTTAATGTCTCTGAGGAAGGGAATGCAAACATTCAGACAGACAGAATCACTAGTCATTTAAAAAAAATTCATTGTTGATAGAGATTAGAGGCAAGCCAGAGAAAGTAGTCAGACTCCTAGCTTGTCACCTTTGCAGAACTTAACTGCAACCCTAGTTTCAGCTCTGAATAAAGCTAATTTTACTGGATTGCTGGCTGCTCCATATAGGATGAATTTTTTTGCTTTTGTTAAAGCTATCAACCTTTACTCAAAGTAATCTCCCGATGATGGAGGAACAGGGAAGGTCCTGCTTGGTACCAGGGAACACGTAGTGCCAAGGACCGAGAACTAGTTTTCAAAATTACAGAAAAGGCAGGATTGCAGTAACAAAGACACTTCAGATGAGGAATAGATGACACTGGAGGAGCAGCAAGGAATAGGAGATGTGTATTGCAAAGAGGATACACTATCACAGCTGTCTGTGGCAAGCTTTGACATTGGCTTGCAGAATACCTGCCTATTTCATGGAAATACTATGTTGATTTGTCCAATAATTTGTTCTTATTTACTAAATAAAAAAAAAAAAAAAAAGTAATACATATATATGAAAGACAGAAATGCTTCATATAAAAGACAGGATTTCTTAGAACCAACTGAGGCCTGAGAGTTACACCTACAAAAGCTGGTGACAGCTCACTACCAGCCTTCATGACAAGCCTTCATTTTTTGCTATGAGTTGAGCATAAGGCTGAGCAAGCCCAGTCCCCACAAAGTGAAAACCAAAGGAGAAATACCCCCAGGCACACCGCTGCTCCCACAGCTGCCCCTGCTCCCATAGCTGCTGTTGCACAGCCATGCTCTGAACCTGCAGGAGGCATCACACCTCGCCTTTGTGCACCCTTGTTCCCCACACATAAAGGAGGGTCAGAGAAAAAAAAAAAACAGCTGGAGGAGAAAAGGAGAAAGCAAATTAATTAATTCGTCACTAAGATGAAACACACACAAATCTCTTCATTTTATCTGTCGACTGAAACATGCATTATTCATCAGCTGAGGCAGTGAAGACACATAAAGAGGGGCTGTGAAGCCACTGCTGCAGGCTCTGGTAAAGCAGCTGACCTGGCTAGGTGCTAAATAGCTAAGGGGAAGCACATGAGGACTTTCAAGAAACATAGCCCCAACTTTGTTCTATGGTTGGATTTTTTCCTTCCCTGTGTGAAACAAAGAGGAACCACAGCTTCCTCTTCCTATTGTTTGGGGAGAAAGAGTCTGTCAGTCTACGAAGGTCCCCACATGGAAAAAAACATTTCTTCTGACTTGCTGAGGTCAAGCAAGGCTAGGCTTGCTCCCCTGCTGACAGGGAGGTAAACCTGTTACAAGGACCTTCTCCTTGAGAATATGCACTGTGCCAAGTTTTACATTTGCAGGTTTGCAGCTCAACTACCGGAAAGCACCCGCTTGGTGATTTCAGAATTAACTCTCGTAACACCAGCCACATCTGAGTAGTAGATGTACATCAGTAACAACTGCCACATCTGAGCCAGGTCCTGTACAAGTTAAGCCTCAAGAAGGTTTTCCACTGATTTTAAAGGAGCACTGAACACAAATTCTAAACAAGTATTCGCTGCTTGCAAGACATTTACCTTTCCTCTGTTCTAGACACTAATCCGCTTCTTTAAACAGGCTGAAATCTACTGAGACATACAAGAAAAATGCAAAATACAGTTAGATACAAAGCTGAGCCATAGCAGTCGGCACTGCTGGACTGGGAGGCAATGTGGCATGGTGACTGCAGTCCTGACCTGATGCCTTCTAAAACCAGTATGGATGCAGCCACTGAATAGGGCAGGAGTCAGAGCAATTTTTTAGTTTCCTACAAGCAAAGAAAAAATATCCAAGTCCCAGGAATCACATGGAGTACGTGGCCTCCCAGGGATCTGACTCCTCAATACTGTCATGGATTCAAATTCCAAGGGCCTCTGTCATGCAACAGTGAAAGGAAACACAAAAATAAACCACGCATATGTTTACATGACCAGCTGTCTCTGTGGTCGCTTTTTCCTATCTGCCTCTGCCCCCCCTCTACGCTCACTTATGGCCAAAGGGGGTTTCCATGCCAGCTTTGCTACATGGCATGATTAGGAAAGGGAAAAAAAAAATCTCATGCTGGCTTATGTACCAGCCTGAGCTCTCTATTTCCCTTGATTCCTTACTGCAATGAGGACAGAAAAAATGCCTGCCTCTCACTGAAGTTGATAACAGCCTTTGCTCAGGGCTCTTAAATGAGGCTTTGCTGGGCTTTCAGGGCAGATGGAAAAGTCATCAAGGAGAAAAGAACTATCATTTCTTGACCAGGAGACAGAATGTGGACTCTCCCGTACACTACTGCCTGCCTTTTACATCAAGGCTAACCACTATCACATTTTGCAACCTCCTTGTCTCCTTTCTTCACAAGCGACCTACGAAATGGACTTTGCTATCCCCTTCCATCACAGGAGCACTCCAGCTAGAAAAGCATGTCTGCACAGGGCCAGAAGAAGAAGAACCGGTGTCATAAATGAGGGAGAAGACTTGTTGGAAGGAGAGGGGAAGGAGAGGGGAAGGGAGGGGAGAGCCCCGGGGCAGTTGGTTGAAATGCCGCATGACATGGCTGCAGTAGGCGCTAACAGGATGTGCTAGCAGGGCTGTGTCAGGGTTACAGGGATACTGAAATCCTGGAGTGTCATGGCTAAGCGCTCAGGTGACCAGCAGAGCAGTCTGAAGAGTTCAAACAGCATATTGAGGCATGGACCTCCAATTAAGGCTGTAGGTACACTGGCAGAGCCATAGAAGGAGGTCAGTATTGCAGGTCTGAGCTGAGGCGCATTGGAGAGGGAACA
Organism: Jacana jacana; assembly: GCA_013400555.1. Lineage (NCBI taxonomy): Eukaryota > Metazoa > Chordata > Aves > Charadriiformes > Jacanidae > Jacana > Jacana jacana. The sequence goes on along the minus strand of VZTM01006579.1, from coordinate 151,095 downwards.
TGCTCAGGAACGAAGCCAGGAGGCAGATGCTGCGGGTCACAACTGAGCACCAGCAGAGCAGGGCTGCGCTAGCAGGGGGTGCCTTGGCAGAGCTGCTAGAGGGGGCGGAAAAAGGGTGGCAGGGAGCACTGCAGGGCAGGTTGCGGGTGCTCTGGCAGCACGGGAAGGGGAAGCCCAGGGTGCTGCAGAATAGCACCATGTTGCAGGGGCAAGGACTTTTACCCAGGACAGAAATGGTGCTGGGAAAAACAGGTTGAGCTCACAGCCAGTTTTACAGACACAAGTGGCAGCATCCTGTCAACTTACTTCTCCCTACTTCTGCCCCAAAGTTCACATTCATCCCAAAAAGCAAGAGAAACACACTCAGGCCCCACATGGGAAGGGAATCAATGCCATGCCAGCCATCAAGACCATCTGTCAAGCACCACTCATGTGAAACTTAGGTATAGGTTATTAATCATTAGCAGCAGGAGCCCTATTGTAGCCATACTGAAGGACCATGTGGAATAGTCCCTACTGTGCAAAAGCAAAGGATATGAGGGATCAGTCAGTCCCTACCCCACAGGGTTTCCAACAGGAATAGCTAAAGGAAAAGCAAGCTGGGAGGGAAAAGAAGGACAGAGCTGGGTACAATGGCAGAGATTTCGGTCACTTTTCCAGTATATCACTACCTTTACCTAAAGGGTAACAGAGCAGAGATGCTGCAGGATTTGCACAGTGGCCAGACCTGACCCTGACCTGCAGCCTTGCAGGTCCTGGTTTACCAGCCTTTCCTGGCTGATGCACCTGAAGGCAGAAGCCAAGGGATACAGGGAGATGAGAAAGTGGAGATAAGGGTGAGCCATTACATCAGCCAGGCCTAGGCCAACTCCTCTCAGGGTGGGCAGACTCGGGAGAGCCAGGCAGAGGCAGTGCTGGTCCAGCTGCTGAGCGTTGCTCAGCATTTCAGGGGCAGGATGCTAGCGGGTGTCCCCCTCTCCCTTGGTGTCCCCAGACTCACTCTTTCCCTTCTCCCTTGCTGCCGGAGTGAAAACCAAACCCACTCCCTATTATTTCCTGCCCCTGGGTTTCCCGGGAAGCCACTGCCAAGCTCCAAGCAGGGATCCGGGGTAAGGAGACCTCACTGTTTCCTTCGTACACCCCGAGCTACACGACAACTTCACCAAGGAAGGCTGCGAGCGAGCAAGAGGGCAGGACCAGGGGAGAAGCCGCAGCAGCCGCCTCCACCGAGCCCCCAGCCGGCCCTCCCGCAGCGGGGCACCCGGGAGGACCGAGAGGGAAGATGTACTGCTGCAAGGACCGCGTCAGCCGCTACGACCAGGCTAGAGCAGGGAGCCAGGGATTTAACGACCCCCTCCCGGAGGACCCCCATTCCCCAGCGGGATGGGAGCGGGTGCCCCTCCGCCGGCCCCGCGATGTTCGGTGCTGCCGCCCGGCATGGAGCGGCCCGAACCCGCCCCGGCCCCGCCAGCCCCCACCCTCAGTCCTGCTGGACTATGCCGGCCGGAGAAGTTCTCTCTTAAAGCGGCCGGTCCCCGTCCCCGGCTCCGCTCGGGGCGGGAGCATAGGGAGGAAAGGAGGGTTAATGGAGATGGGACTAACGGCAGAAACACGAGGGGCTGGGACGACCCCCCCTCCCCCGGAGTCACAGCCATCGTTCAAGTTCCCTCTCTGCTGCTCCAGCTGCTCTGCAAAAAGGTTAGAAAGAAACAAGAGTGGGAACCCACCGTGTCCTCCTCGGAGGGAGACAGGGGAGCGGTAGATAGAGATAGGCACAGAGTGGTGCTTGCTGCCGTGGAAGTGATGCTCATACTGAGCCTGAGATACAGACGAGGAAGAGGAGGCAGAAGAAGCCACGTTAGAGGAACTCCACACAGAGCTGACGATACATCCCCAAAAGAGGGAGCACATCCACAGGGTCCAGGCAGGGCGGCGTCCCGGGCAAATGCTGGGGTCTATTCTCAGGTGCATGGTCAAGGCACAGGGCACCTACAGACGGGCAGTCTGAATTCCAGCCAGGGAGAGAGGATAAGGTTCATGATGCCAGGGGACCCATGCTAGCAGAAAGGAGAGTCGCTTCCGAGGCTCTAGGGCGTGCGTGTGTGTTCAAGAGGCAAAGAGAGCGTATGTGTCTGTGTGAGAGAGCGTGTGCTAGGAGGGAAGGGGAGGGAAGGGGGAAGGTTAGTAACCACACACAGAAGAATAAGACGAGCCGTTTCCCAGGGCTGGATCTACTGTGCCAGGAACCCCGCGGCCGTATGGAGCCTCCAGGAGAGCGCAGGAAAGCCGCACATGTCAGCGCGAGGGTCCTGGATCTTGCACTTGTCAGGTTCCTCCAGGATCACGGAGTCCTTGAGGACTTTCCCTGCCCGCGATCCCTGTCTCTCACTAAGCTGAGAGGGACTACTGAAAACGAAAAAGAAGAAAAATAGCCAGAGACCCCAGGTAAATTTTTTGATTTTGGTTTTTTTTTTTTTTTTATCCCAATTCCAAGGGGGGGTTCTGTTGCTTCTCCACTAGCAAGTGTTGCAATGCAGACCTGCCAGGCACACGCACACGCGCAAACACACACACACAGAGATCTGGACTGTTATCCTCCTTCCACCGGATCCAGGCGACCGAGGGCTCAAGCTGATTAACCCCGCGTAGCCGGGCAGGGCAACGCCAGGTCTTCCCGGGCGAGCAGGCGGGCGGGCGGGCACGGAGGAGAAGCCGGAGGGCCGGGCGGAGAGGAGCCGGAGCCGGGGGCGGGATGCTGGCNTCCCGGTCCCGGTCCGGTCCCGGCGCGGCTTCCCCCACTCCCACCCCTCCCCAGGGCGAGGAGGGTGGCGGCGACGGCAGCGCTGTCAGCGGCGAAGAACAGCCCGGCTCCCCCAAACTGTCCGCACAGGAGTTGGCAGCGCTGCCCCGGCGGAGGGAAGCGTGCCATACAACCGGTGCCCGGCAGCCGCCCACGGGCGGGGGCCAGGCCCGAGCGGCCCCGTGAGAAACGGTGCGGGGACGGGACGTGCCCACCTTCCGCGGGCAACTCCTCTCACGCTGCGGTGAGAGTCGTGCTGTGCCGTGCAGGGGAGGCCCTCCGCGGGCGTGGAGCAGGAGGAGCCGCGGGGGCCGGAGCCCGGTGCGACGGGGAGGGGGAGAGGCCGGGGGGACGGGAAAGAGCCGATACTCATCTCTCTGAGATCTCTGGGATCCCTCTGCCATGCCCCAGGGACCTCCTTAATTAACACCTTCCCCCGCACCACCCCACCCTAGCTCAGGTCCTGTGGCCGCTGCTGCCCAGGAGCAAAGTGAGACCCGGGAGCGAGTTCTGCTTTTACAGATTGTTTTTCTTTTTTAAACGCTCCTGCACCAACAGACCGAGTCCAAAACTCAGGTATATTTGCACTGCATCCTTGGAGGGTGAGGACTGCAGCCAGAGTTTGCAGCCCATAAATTAATAAATAACACACTAGCATTATTTAGTAATTTATTGTCTATCAATTTGCAAGGCAAAAATCCTCAGCCACACGGGAGAAGCCAGGCACCAAGGGTGAAGTGACTTATGCAAGATCACTCAGGGAGTCAATGAGGACCTTTGGAAAAGGAGCCAGCCAGCCTCAGGACTGGCCTCGCACCACACTGCCTCCCTCTTCTTCATTTATTCATTCAAACCCGAATCAATTGTTTATGACTGCAAGTTTCCTTGTCTTCCCCTGGAGATCCATGCTTGTAGCTGTGCTCACACGCGCCTCAGGAACCTGCTTGACTCAGTTCAGAAGTATCTCCTTAATGCAGAGATGTGCTGCTTTGGGTCATTTGTCTCGATTTGGTACAACACCTCAGTAACTTGGAATGATCAGCCCAAGTTGCACACCTAGTACTTCTAGCTGAGCCTGATACGCTTGTAATTTATTTTCTATTAACTAATAGCATCATTTAAGTGATCTAAATCAGGGGCTAGAGCAGTCAGAAATACTTCAGTGTTTTGTTTAATCCATGATTGAGGATGGTTAAGCTGGAAAGCAAGAATATTACTTTCAAATTTATCCAACATCTGCCACCTAACAATCTCAGAGTGCTTTAAAATCTTTTATTAATGAAGCCATTCAACAGCTTTAGGTATTACTATGCCATTTTGCAGATAAGGAAACAGAGGCTTAGAGGCGTTGAGCCAGTGAGTGACTGATAGACATGGGAACTGAACAGAACAGGCACCGAGATTCTCCATCCTAACAAGTACATGCTGTTAGTATAAACATCTGACTGATTTGGTGGCCATTTGTTAGCTTTAAAGTATGAATATCAGCCTTCCTCACAACAGGGCACACAGCTGGAGACAGGGTTGGGCAACCTGTGGTGCAGGAGCCTGCTGGCTGGCAGATATGCACTGCTGTGCACGGGGCACAGAGCGGTTTTATCTGTGCAAGACAACTGTTCCTGGCCCTGAGTTTTGCTGAGGAGACGGGAGGTGCTGCCATATATGTGGTGGGATAGCCAGAAGGATCCTGTTTCAGAGGGGAAGCTGTCCCCTGCTCTGAAGGGAGCAGCGTCTTGGGAGAAGCGAGGGAATATAACCCGGCCTATCACTCTTGAAAGGCTGCCGACCCATGAGGATGCTGCTGGCATCCACCTCAAATCTCTCACCACAGAAGTTCTGACTTTCACCTAGTCCACAAAGTACTCTGAAATATTTATATTGTGTAGTTAAACTGTAGGGAACTTGATGTGGGGGAAAGGGGGAAGGATGTGTATTAAATACACATCACTGAAAAGCTTATTTATAAAAGAGAGGAAATCTGTTCTGATTAGATTTCAGACCAAGCCAATTATCAGCAATGCAACGACAGCAATGCCATACTCGAGCCTCTGTCGATGCCAGCCACCTCTTGGGCTGCTGTAGGAGGCAGAGCCCTCAACAAACAATAAATTACCAAGCTCAAAGCAAATCACTGATCCTTTCACCATTCAATCTGCCACCAACCCTTCCCCTACAGCTTAGGTGCAAGGGGATGTACAAAGGAGATGAGCATCATTTCAAACTGCCCTTAACTTTGGCCAGAGACAGAAAATGCCTGGTAGCCTCTGAACAGGAGACAGAGCTTCTGTGTGTTGTCCCTGTGCTGGGGTGTCTTCTTGTCTAAGTTCTGTCTAGCAACCTTCCTTTGCCGCAAACCATTGGGTAAACTGCCTTAGGCAAAAAGGAGAAAGGCCAAGAAAGCCAAGCTGCAGGAGAACAACATAAAAATAAAAATAAATAAATAAAAAGGCAAAACTGGAAAGCTGGCTATAAATACATCATAGGGTTCCGGTGACACCGTAAAGTACTGGAACTTCACTCTGCCTTGCTTTATTAGGTGTCGGTGGATGTATTTACTGCCCTGTAATTCACAGGTGACTCGTTTATTTAGCTGCAGGAAGAGGGCAGATTTCAATTGCAGTTTCCCCTCTTGGGTGGCAAGGGGAAGTTTATAGTCAGAAGTGAAGTTTCAATAACATTATTCCCACCAGATTTACTTCAAAAGAGGCACCGTTACTTTCCTATTAGTTTAGTTCATCTGGGTAAACATAGTCTTTCCTAAATGCCTTTGCGTCTTCGGAACTCAGATGGGTGCCTCGAAGAATGATGGCTCCCATCATAAGTTGCTCCCTACAGGTATGAGAAAAGTAGTCTTATTTCTTACATGGCTGTTTCTTTTACTGAAAGAGCAGAGGGCCACCATAGTCTGCAGAAATGAGAAATAATAAAGCAATTGTTTCTGAGCTTTAGAATCCCAGAAAGAGAGCCAGTTGGCTTCAAGCCCAGGAAAAGTTTGTACTCTACCTTATTTGTGTCAGCAAGTACAACTCTCTCTCTATTTCCTATTAAATCTCAGCTGTTAATTACTTTGCTGCACTCATAACTGAAAAAGTCAGCTCTGCTCTAAAATCACAGATCTCTAAAACTAGATCCACAAGGGAATCTCCATTACCTTTTAGCAACACAGGGTGACTGCCAGAGAGATGACAGCTCTGGCTCCACCCAGTAGAGGCTAACGAGGTACAATCACTATATAATAAGGTTAAGAGAAAAAGGTCACCCAGAAGCTTTTCCCAGACTGAACTGTTCCTCTCGGGGTTCAAAACAGCCTCATTCTTTTCTTTTTTTTCCTCATGTACTTTTCCAAGAGCAAGAAGGAAGGTGAGAACAGATTCCGATTATGAACTTAAAATAGAGTCTTAAATAACATGAAATAAAATAAACCAAACCAGAGGGGATTGCACGCTTAGGACTGGCCATAGACACCTTTGTCTTTAGCAAGGTGCTTCAAATACTGCTGAAGACAGCAGTGACCAAAAAGCTGGTAAGTTCCTCAGCACTGCCAGCAGAATTAACTGCTCTGAGACTAGTCCCTGGTGCCTCACTGTCCTTGCTATCACTGCCTCTCTGCAGGCAGCCTCGAGAGGCGGGTAAGACCCAGCAGCGCCAAAGAACTATCAGCGTCTGCTCATCCAGAGGGAAAAGGAAGGCTTGCTCCACGACAGGGCTGAAGACCGGGCACACGGCTGCTGCTATGCGGTACTTCTGCATACAACCAACTCACTGCAATCGTTGTAGTTCTCAGTTTTATTCTGTACCTTTGAAAAAAAAGAAGCAATCTATTCTCAGAGCTTCTTGTGATTTCCTTGAGCATCCAGTAAGTCCAGTCACCTACAACAGTTGAGGCATATGCCTTAACATGTTACCAGTGACACAGGGCAGGTCTAATTCTCTTTTCAGCTCCAAGGGACCACGGTTTGCCACAAACAACTAATACATAAGCTTTGGAGCCTAGTTTTGTTCTCATTTATGTCAGGGTGAGTAAATTCAACAGAGCCAATTGACTGACATCACTGAAGGGAGATCTGACCCTTGATATTCATTTGTGAGAAGAGAAATGGAAGCTGATTACAACCAGTTAGCCTGGGCTAGCAGTGAGTTAGCCAAAAGCAAGAGCAACCGCTGGGAGCTTTGACAGATGATGAGGGACACAGATTCTGTTCTGTCAAGGGTCCAATTTAAGGGTCAGAAATTTTGCAAAGTTCAAATTATTATTTTCTGAAATTTCATACCTACAGTCCTATGGTAGTGGAAACGAGTAAGAACAAGTGTGGACAGACACACAAATACAGCAATATAGCTTGTTTTGATAAGCATTAATCAATTATAATTGGGAAAGAGGTAATGTCAGAATTTGCTAATGCAAAATGACAATAACATGTTATAATCAACCCTGTTTACTAGACAATGTACTCAGCACTACATAAACTAACAGAAGCAGAGTCCCTTCCCTGGAGAGCTTATAGACTTGCTGGAAAGACATGAGCCAACATATGGACCAGCTTTATAAGCAAACTATACCGGTTTTGGCTTAAGCCTGCTAGATTGTGAACCTAAGAGAATGGAAAGGCTTAGATACTGCAATAGTGGCTTCACAAAGGAGTGACTGCAGCTGCTTTCTGCCCTGAGCTTGTAAGTCTTCTTTCAATCTTTGCTGAATGTGCTGCAGAGATACCCCTAGCTACCTACACAGACACCAACAAGCATCCTCTCTCCCAAAGATGCCTCAAAAATTAGGACAAGATCCTTCTCACACTTCAGACCCTCTACCAGATGAGTAATTATGAATGTGCTTTTCATTAAATGAAAGGTGCCTAGGTTTGGTTTACTTCAACCATCATGAGGAGCTCCTGTTACTCAAGTACCTACCATCTCCCTTGTTGTCTCACAAGCACTTTAATCCCTGCCTACGGGGTACTTTATCAAAGTGGGCTAAGTAAGCTCTGGTCTGCCTGTCAGCACTGTGCTCACAGGCAGACTTCATCTCAGAAGAGAAAACTGATCTTTTGTGGCTGCAGAGCTCTTTACTCCAGGAAGGCTGGAGCTGCATCTACCCTTTTTATTCTCCACAGAAGCTGGGCTCAATGGCAGCTGCTCATATCTTGTCAGGCAGAGAAACAGAACCTGCTTCTACTTCTTGTATCGTTTCAGGCAACATGACTTTTTATCAAAGGTTTGTTCATAGTCAGAAAGATTACAGAAACCAGAAGACCAGCCAAGTTTGAAGAAATCAAGGTTGCCTACTGCTCGACCTTAGATAGTTTTTCAATCACCAATGAAAGAAAGGAGCCTGACAGTTTAATTTTCTGACATTTGTTGTTACGGAATTCACAGATCAGTACCTCTACTACCTATACTAGAATAAAATGGTAGTGACCTGTAAGATGTGCTGAGAACTAATTTCAATCACTCGTAACAGCCCCCCTTATAGGTAGACAACTTCCTAGTCAGCTCTGCAATTAGCCTGATTTTATGTCAAGCCAAATTATTTTCTAGCCTAACTTCTAGCAACTGATACCACGGATGTAAGTAGCTACTTTGTTTATGGAAAGAAAAGTGAACCTTGCTCTCTCTGTGGTTGGAATTGGTGTTGGCAAACCTAATGTGAAGGTGAACAACCTGTTTCCAGCCTAGGTGTGAGCCTCGCCTACGATAACACGCTGCTGCAACCCCTTGCCTCTAGTGACTCTCACAGCAGCAAGAGGCTAAACACACCAGCAGATCACGGAGGAGGACGTGTGACCTACTGTCATCTTGGCTGTATCTATCCTGTAGATGTAGATTTAGATCTCTGAGATCTGCCAGTCCAGCACCTTACATGCTACTGCTAGATATTAGCATTGCAGAACTAACGTTTATGTCATGAATCCTTAGTGTGGAAGAAAAGAGCTGGGAAATTATTTCTGAAGAGCTCTCAGTTCTAAAACTGACAGAGTACCTGAAAGGCTGAAGTAGAAAGAGACGTGGAATAGATGGAGTTAAAATATCTGCTGTGATAAATATGGAACTATTTTAATTTTTACCCATGAGAGTGGAAAGGAGACTTTTATTTTCCTTTTGCACTCAAAGAAATCTTGTCTGACACAGAAAGGAAAAAGCTGGAAAAACTGTTGCTTTTGCTCCTTTAAACTGGCTTCTGTGCTAATGAAAAGCGAGCTCTCTAATAGGCACTGTGCACAGGCTCCCCTCTGCTTCTCTTCTCTCTTCCACCTATCGTCTTGCCTGGCTTCTGCCCGTAATCACCTGTTCATCTCACAGCAATAACTGCCGGGTGACTGGTGTTTGCTATAGTCTCCCGACCACCGAAAAGGAGAATTAAAAGAAAAGCAAAGAAAGATGTAGGGGGAAAACCTTTCAATGACACAAGTGTCTCCCCGCCAGCCAAACAAAGAGTGAAACATCTCCTGCGGCCAAGCCTGCTCACGTGGGAGCTGCTGGTAGCTGTAATTTCCTAAGATGTATACCTTGTCAGTGTGCAGAAGATGAAGAGAAAAAGAAGGTCAGAGCAGCCAAAGCTAAAAAATTGGAAGGACAAAAGAAGACACTGTGGGGAACAATTCTTCTGCTTTTAACCCTGAAAGATCCCATGCCGCACGGTCTGTCACAAGCCAACTTACTGCCTAAGGCATAACAAACAGTAAGACTTAGCCTTCTCCTCACCCAAAGGAAACAGCTATTTTTGCATGCAGTGCCTGTACTACACAACCTGCATAGGACAGTACACTGTACATGGTCCATTTGCTCTCAGCCACGGTAAAAATTATTTTTTTTTCCCTCCAAGTAACTAGGCTCATACCAGGAACTTCAAAAGGCTACCTAGTCCATCTCTCTGTGCCACAGCAGGAGAAAAGGAGAATCTTTACCTACAACGTTCTTGGTGATGTTGTCTAACCTGCAGTGAGGAAGAATCAATGTCTCTAGAAGAAACATATACCAGTGCTCAACTTTATCAACAGATTTTTTTTTGTCTTTTCACAAACCTGCCATAGCCAAAGAAGTGGCTTGTGACACCTATAAATTACCAATGCATTAATCAGGGTATAACTAATATTAGCTTTCCTTGTGCCCAGATACAAACGCAGTAAAATATTGTAACTGACAGCAGTATATAATATATTGCAGCACCGTGATGGTATATATAAGCATTTCACTAAGTATGGGAGTAGCATGACCACCCAACAGGCTTAGTTGGTCAGAGGAGGCATCCAAGTAACAAAAAGTTGCAACAAAGGACAAAAAAGGCATAAGGAACAGAAGGGATGAGAACAGACAGAGTGTCCTGCTGAATACACAATAAATAACTGGGAAAAAAGAACAAGAGGAGCACACTGTTAGCAGTTGAAGTTCTCATTTCTGGGAAAGTGAAAGTAGCATGAGAACATCAGGTATGAAAAGGGAAATTGGATACAGAAGACAACAAGCCAACATCAGATCCAACTTCTTGCATCCTTCTCTTCTCACCTCTTCTCCTTCTGCAGCTGAGACCATGCAGGACAGTAGCCACCAGTGCTAACTAAAGAGGAATTAGCTCTGTGGTACTGTATAGTAGTAGTTAATTTAGGGGATAAATTTTAAAGACTTAACAGTTTTGTATGTAAAGTAATAATTAATGATAATGACAGAGAATGAACCATTAACATAAAGTGTATTGCTAATTAATGAGTTCAGTAATGTTTTGTTTTAAGTTCAAGGCTGACCTGGTTTATCAGTCTTCTCAACATTCCCTTCCTAGCAATCTGCAATTCCCTAACATACATACACACACATTTTCAGTTGCAATATTGAGGTCTGCTATTTCTTGCCTTATCAGAGAAGAAAGATCATTTTCTTCCTCTTTACAGATACCTTTGGCATACTTGAAGATTTCTGCTATGTCCCTCCTCCTTAGCCAAGGACTTTTGCTTTATTTTTCCTTAGAGAAATATAGGGGTATAGACTGTGCTCATTATTACCGTTTTCCTAGAGACTTTTCCCAAATATATACATTTTTCTTGAGGTGCAATGCCCTAGACTGGATGCAGTCCTTCAGATGAAATCTCACTAGCACTGCATATAGAAGAACAGTTATTTCACATACCTACTGGGAGTCCTGGCCTACGGGTTCCTAGGCCTTTTTCACTGAGATTTTGAGAGAGTTTTGCAACTTTCAGAAACACAGCTTTGGTCAGTGTAGCATTAGGATGGGATGGGTAGTAGTACAGCATCAACTACCTGTTCCCTGCCGACACATTTAATACGCCAGAGGACAGGCCCTGGCTTCAAGGCACGCAACACCCACACAAACAAATCAAACAGATAGAAACAAAATACATTCCAGGTCCATTTGCAGCAACTGATCAGAGGACATACGGGGACACTTGGTCTCCTGCAGAGTAGCTCAATGAAAGCACAATAACAAGAGCATGAAATGCTTTAAAACCAGCTCTCTCCTTGTAGAGCACCTCACTTTCCTATCATTCTCCATGGGCTCAAACTCCACCCGCACAAGCTCTTCCATTGTTGCAGGTCTCCTGAGACACCAGCATTTTTCTTGTCTTGTCAAATTCTCTACCCTGCCTGTAATTCAAAGAGTGTGCTCATCACATGGATGCAAAAAGCTTGCTTCCTCAAACTGAACTTCCTTCTACCCGATACTCTCGTCTCTGAGGAAAACAGGAGGGAATTTTTGTAGGGGGAGGCACCCAGCAGCAATAAAATCCCTCTGGAGCCATGAATACTAACATCAGAGCAAGTGCAGACATCAGGAATACATGGGCTTTAAGCACCCAGCAACTGTGAAAACTGGGAATTAGAAACAAAGAAGGGGAAAGAGCAATACAGTCCCTCGCTGACAGCCCGGACATACCAGACAAGGTGTACACTACACCCAACCTGGATGTGTTGGAGGAGACAGACAAAAAATTCCAGCTATTCATTGTAAAGTGCCAAGGGAAAAGCTAGGGATAGGGATGCAGGGAGTACATTTAAAGTAGTCAGATGCATACAAAAGCATGTGCAGACACATATATTTCTGCTTGTCTCTCCCCTGTAGCCTCTTTATCTCTTCCTCTGACTATAAGTCAGGAAAAACTACAGAAGAAACCAGAAAAGGGGAAAAGAGGGAAATGCCTGCAATAACCCACAGAGGGAGCATACTTGAAAAAATCACATTTCTTTTCTTCCCTTCCAAACTTATGGTTGGTCATACAAATGCCATCCACCCCTTGGACCACTTCATACCTTAAGTCACCTCCCCCTTAGTTCTAATTAGGTCTACATAGTTTTAACTAGGTGCTATGTTTCACTCCCCTCCCCTTTTTATCAGTCACCAAAAGTAAGCACTCAGGATGGCAACACACAGCCTGTCAGTGACTCCTCCAGGGTACTGGCAGAAGTTTGGTGGGTACTGGGAGGATGAAAAAAATCCAAGTGGTCTTCAGGATGACTAACTCTGAATCATTTTGTTGCTTTCTTTATCTCTGCATTCTGATCTCCTCCTGCACAGAAATCAGAAGGTAGTTATTCTGTGACAGCCCAAGCTACCAAAAATCCCCCAAAGAGACAGAAAGCAGTATGTGATCAACGAAAGAAGTAGATGTACAGGTGCTCTGTGTAACACCTTTTCTTGCACTGCAAGGCTTCTTACTCACTACCAGCCCCTACACTCAGTGTAGTCACCAGAAATGTAGCAGCAGGCAGATAAAAAGAGGGCATCTGGTATTCTTGGCTACCTGAAAACACGTTGTTCTACAAGCAGCAGAACTACAGAAATACATGAGTAGGAAATAAGGCTTCATGTTTAGCCTTTGTCACATCCCCCCTCTATATTCACCCTAATACCATCACCACATCACCCTCAGTTCCCCGCTATGTTCTCTCACACTTTCTCCTCCGATGCGCTCAGATTTTTGTCGTATTTCCTTACCCCCCTGTAACACCTTTCATTTCCTTCCCTTCTCATGTCTGTCTGTGGCCAGGGAAGAGGCAGCCTGTGCTGTAGCAGGTTCAGAGCTGCAAGCCTACCAGCTGGTGGACCAGCCTTTATGCCTCAGCAGGGATGAGGAACAAGTTCTGTAGGAATTCAGTATTTCTGGGTCTCCAACGCTCCTGTCAAATCTGGTGGTTGCTGGCCAGGCAACCAAAGGGGTGTTGGCCAGACAGAATGATTGCCAAAGCATAATTTCCTTAGAAAACCAGACTAAAATAACACTATGTTTCCACACTAGCACAGTATGGCCTCAAGTGGTGTGACAGTTGAAGCTGCAGGATGTGCATTTCTCGCTATGGGCTGTCCTGCAAGACAGCTTTTGTAAAAGGAGCACCAAAGCTGGAGTGTGAGAGGTGGGTAACTCAGGGCCTTAGATCTAGATACGGTAATGAAGCATGGCTTAGTTAAAGGGCAACAGAAATAGCAGCACCAGAAGGAAACCTTCAAAGGTGAATAATTCTGTGCCACTTTGATCAAGCATTACTCTCCACTGGAAATGTGAGAGTGCATCTAGCACTGGCAGCAGGACCTAGACTGGCTGGAATCTAAAGCCAGGGAGACCGCCTCTCTTCCCCACCCACAAGCACCGCTTTGGTGTCAAAGCCAACCACTGAACAAAAATTGCATGGGAAAGAGAAAGAAATGATCTAATGCAGTTCGAAGTAGCAGGAAAATATAATCACAGAATCACAGAAAGTAAATTTCAAAACTAGCATGATAGCATATTTCCAACCTCTGTTGGGGAATTAGGTGGCATCTGAGGGGAGCCCCAAAGCCATCTAGGTATTTGTGGGTTCTATGAGACTCTCAGCCATCCCCAGAGGAAAAAAAAAAAAAAAAAGGCAAAAAGCTGAGCTTTAAACAACTTATTAATAAAATTTTTGTGTAAAGAAATACATCCCTGAAAAGCTTCTGCTTTCAACAGGGGATAGTCAAATAGTTTTATTTTGCTTTTTCACAGCAAGCTGTATTGCAACAAATCGCTCTCCTTATCGGGTTTTCTTCGGTCACTAGTTACAGGCTGAAAAAAAAACATAAGCAAATGTTTATACAAAGCTTAGCTTAGGTTACATAAATCATGGTAAAAAAACTTATAGGGTTAAAATCAGACTAGACAAAGCACTGAGACTACCCCAGGCAACAATCCCACACTATCCAAGTAGGACAGCTGGCATTTAGCAGGTATTTTTACCAAAATCCATCTTCATTTTTCTCGCTCTCTATCTCCCATTTTTGTAATTGCCCATCCCATCCTGCACAGGAACACACACAGGCTCACCCACTCACTCCCATTTCTTCTCTTGCCAAGAAGAGCATCCTGCGTGGGATTCAGTCATTTGTGTCCACAGAACTTCTGGTGTGTGTTTCTCTAAATAGCTGGCATCTGGAGGAGCTAGATGCTACTTATACCCTCCTTAGCACGATCAGATGCTGCTGAAGAATGTGAGCAAAATGCCTGATTTTAAAAATATCTTCTCTTTACCCCCTCCACTTCTTTCTAACAGTTTAGGAGGGTAGGGGGGGTTGGATTCGCAGTCCACTACGTATAGCGATCAGCTTTCAAAACTGTTGTTCTCAGGGACACAGAGAGACCAATACAAAAGTATACACTGATAAGGGTGCATCGCTTCTGCTCTCCAGCACTCACTTCTGTAATATACTCACTAGTTTTTAGGAAGAAAGTATCACTCCAGAACCCTGCTGCAGAGATAGGAACACAACCCAGATACCCATGATGGCATTCAAGTTCTTTAATTACTAACTAGACCCACTCCTTCCTCTTCATTATTCAAAAGACACCTTAATTTTTATAGCAACTACAACAGAGGTCTCAAAGACTACAGGATTTTCTACTGATACAAATCCATTTCACTTAAATGGTTGTTTCTGCCTCACAAACAAATCAGGAGTCCACAATAACACAATCTTATAATTAAAGAAAGGAATGCAGAAAGGGGAAGATGTTACATTTACTTCCAGCATGCCTCAATTATAAATGCTTGATTTTGCAACAAAAACCAAAATCACTCAGAGCAGGGGTGTTATTGTTTGGTTTTTTTTAATGTTCTCTTTCACACATATCTATCTATTCATGTGCATGTGTAATCTTTACTTCAATGGAGTATGCCTTCATTTAAAAAATACAGCTAGGACATATACGCCTCAAGTCACCCAGGCAAAAAAAATACAAACAGCCAGCAAAGTGACGGGTAGAACAGATGCACCTAAATTGATTAAATTGCTGTTGCTAAAACACACACACTGCAATCTCTTTCCCTTCTGGTTTATTCAAGATACCCTGTCATTCTCCAATCCTTTCCAAATGCTCTTGTTAGCAGGTTGAAAGAATTAAGTTAAGTTGACTCACCAATATTAATAGGTGTCTCTAATTCAATGGCAGCACGTTCAGAGAATGCCACCTGCCTTCTCTTTAAGCAAAAGACACTGAAACATGGCCAAAACTTTGCCCAGCTGTTTCAAAAGCTAGAATTAGACATAAGCGTTTTAACAGTTGTTTCAGCAGCTGGACATGGGGATGTGGATCAATAAGATTTACTCACAGCTTTCTCCCCTCAGAGCCACAGTTTGACTTTAGTGCCTCATCCCGTGTTTAGAGGAATCTGTGTTGCAGGGCATAGTGTGAAAGAATCAAAAGAAGTCAATGTGTTCCCCTTCCCTGTTGTCTGGACCTTGCTGCAGTGCAAGAAAAGCTGCCTGTTCAGTGCACTACGGGCTCAAGATACTGGTCTTGATCTAGATCTAGACGCTGGTCTTGATCCAGTATTATACAAAGATCTTGAACCATATATAAACCACTGCAGTGATAAGCTGCAGGTATCATAAAACTGCAGCCTTCTGAGGTCTGTACCCTTCCATTCTCTGCAAAGATTTGCCAAAGCTGATAGCTAAAGCCAGCAAGGGAATCCTGCCAACTTTTCCATTACTGATCTTGGAGTAATCCAGCTAACATGCAAAACCCACTTCCCCAGCACCTAAAGCACAACTGTCCCACCAGTTGTCTTCACGTTCAGTATGCACCTCCACTGCAGAAACCGATGGCATGTTGGAAACAGAAAACACTGAGATGTTATTAAAAGAACTAACTGTGAAGTAAAAGAATAAATCAAATCTTATTGAAATTACACTTTAAGCATTAGCTGGAGCTGTTTCCAGGCTTCTGCATCTGACCAAGTTGCTTGAGAATCCAAATACCGTGTCCCAAAAGGAAGATGCAATTTGCTAAAGTTGCTGTATTCCAGTCTAGTTCTGTTTCCCTTTTTCCCTGAGGGAAAATCAGTCTACACAGTACTAGCCAGAGCCACTTATTCCCAACCCAGTGGCAACCCCTCTGGTGTGACTGTGGGACCAAATGCTGAACAGGATCAGTAAGAAGAAATGTGCAAGAACAGGAGCTCTGTGCATTTGTGTTGCAACTAAGACACAAGAGAACTCTCAGGAAAATTTTCAAAATTACAGGTGGCCCTGTAGTCTTAAGAGTTCCCTTAGAATCAGAAGTCATAAATTTGTAGGCATGAATGCACTCAGGTATATAAAAGCAAACAACTCCCAGAGCATGTTCTCATCTCCCCTGGGATGGGCACCTGTGTGTCTTCAAAGACAAGATGTGCACCTTTGTGCATATGAAGCCAGACAGGTAGTACACAGACCTGCGGACATAATTTATAATGTACAGAAATGTCTTCAAGCATACAACCATGCCCACACAGCTCCACAGCCAATGGAGTAGGTACCTCAGAGCACAATGTGTATTGTTAGGCTCCCATGAAACACACCTCAGATTTTCTTTTTCAAACAGAAAAGGGGCCGCAGGGAGGAAGAGAAACTACTTGGTTTGTCAAACCCAGTAATAAACGCTTGTCAAGAGCACTTCTGATGGGATCTAAAGGTGCTTGGAGAAGTGGGGCCACCACGGTCAAACTTCAGAAGTTGAACTCAAGAGCAGTGAAGACAGAGAGATGGTGACACGAAGACTTTTACCCTCTGTCTTTTGAGAAATAATGAACAAATCCTTCAGAGTGATTACTCGGTTACACCTGCTGGCCCTGCTCTCAAGTCTGTATTAGGAGATGCTCCTATCTTCCCCCAGATTAAATGTGCCTAGTAAAAAGCTATCAGAGATTGGCACGATAATTATCTTTCCTCATTAGAAAGCAAGACCTGGACTTGCCTGAATATGACTCCTCTGTCAAGGCCCTTTGTGGGCTCTAATAGTACTCAGGCAACATCAACGGGCACAACACTTCATGCGAACAAAACAAAGCAACGTATCAAGTAATCTTGTCTTTTTATTTGCTTTTTCTCTTCTAAGCCTGCTGAGCGAGGTGGGAAGTTGCCAAATTCCTTTTTAACTTGTATAAATGCATCTAAATGTCACAGAAGAGCCTTGTTAAGCGAAAAGCTTTCAAAATGTTTTTCTCTCCTGTACCTAAAATGGATTGCTCTTTTTTTTTTTTTTTTTCCCCTAATTAAAAAAGGCACAATCTCTCAGGCCTCTGCCCTTCACCATTCCTGGGGCCAGCCAATTCCAGTGACCCACAGCAGAGCTCCCAGTGCTCTCCTGCAGCAGCATTCACCGTAGTACACGATGTGTCTTTGCCTAGGGAAGCCAGGAGGAAGGGTAAACACGTAGGTAAAGACATGGCTGAAAACTCCTCCAGCTTAGAGCATGAGCAAATCTAAGGGGCCTTTTTGTGACAGAACAGACAGGCTCCCTCCTTTTCGATTTTTTTTTAATGCATTTGAAGCATATTCATTGCTTTGGTTCATAGAATAGATAGAATCATAGAATGATTTAGGTTGGAAGAGCCCCTTGGGATCATCAAGTCCAACCATNCCTCAGTATCTCTCTTGTGTTGAGCTGCCCAGAACTGGACACAATACTCAAGGTGTGGCCTCACCAGTGCTGAGTACAGGGGGGTTCTCTTCTATAAGAGTGAGCTCAAAGACAGTGCTTAATTCTCCAGAGCTGTGACCCCCGGGACTGCAGCACCGTCACAGGGAAGGCAGTGCTGAGGCCTTTGCAGACAGTGCAGCTGGGACAATGTCATTTAAAAAGGGGCGAGCGGGAACAGCTCAAGTTTCCACACTGCTGCTCACGTAGAGACGCCTCTTGTAGATACGCCACGCTAAGAAAGACGGGTGGTGTGGTAAATGGTTATGGGAGCTGCGTGGTAACAGATGAGGGCGGGCAGCACTGGAGTCTACAAACCTCAGAATTAAGGAGAACTGCAGAGTCCGACTCCGCTTAGTGGCCTCAATGAATCAGCTCCTTCCCTTTTAGTACAACCAACCACGGTCCTTTCATCATCCCAAAGGTCACTCCTATCTCCTCGGTCTGGCTCATTCCCTGCTGTACTCGGCTTAAAAAAAAAAAAAAAAGAGAAAAACCAGCACACTGGACTATAGATTGCCTTTCTGATCCTACCAGAAACATGTCAGGAGAAGCATTCCATTTTGTTCTGCAGCCAAGTACAGGGCTCAAAGAAATTATCACATCCTATGGTCTGCTCAACAAAACATGCTGCAAAATTGGTGTTATTATGCAGCAGAAGGAGCAGAACTGTGTTACTGCATTACAGGATCATGCACGACTGTCAAATTAGATGTGTGGTCCCAAAATGGGATGGTATGTAATCAGACAAAACTTATTCTTCAAGTCATTGTATAATCTACGAGAACACAGAAAACGTATATAATCTACAAGAACGCCGCAACTTGACCTGTAAGAGCAGAGTCAGCCACTGAATTTAGGAGAGCTGGCACTTCAGAAGGGGAATAGGGGAATATCAGGTTCCCTGCAAGAACCCTTGGCAAACAACTCCTGCAGATGATCCCACTGCAGCCTACTCCATTATCAGGCTCCTTCTGACATCCAACTCAAGAAAGACCTTGCACACTAGAAAAATGAAGTTTCATAAAGGTCATTTTCCTTTTTCACCATCTGCCACAGTCCACCCAAACAGAAATGTGGACCTTTCCATTCCAGGCTGCAATCCAGAACCTCGGACTAGTAAAACTACCAGCCTCTGAAGTCCAAACATGGGAACTGGCCCCTCCAGTGCAAAAAAGGATTATCTTTTATTTGTGAACATAGTCGCATTTGCCTTTTCCCTTTGTATTTGGGGAGAGGGAAAAAGAAACTGTTCTCATCTGTAATAGCTAGAAAATTTGTTTTCAGAAAAATAAACGAGTAGATGCAATGACATACCATGTGCCTGCAAGAGCTCAGATCTGGAGATACGCATCAGACACCAGTGGCCCGAAACTTAAATTATGCACTAGCAACAAAAATACATCTCACATTTAAAAAACCAACCAGAATTCTTGATCAGTGAACGCTTCAAAATCTCTGTTCTGCAAAGGCACATCCAGGTGTTTGCTTGGTAAATGTAAGAGAATGCTACTTCACTGGAGCAGTGTTTAACTGCTGTGATCATTTAAATATGCATTTATTTGCCTTTGGAGTGAGAAAATGAAAAGCTAAAGTCGAGTCGTGGCCCCACTGCTAGTTATGAGCCTTCTCATCTAGGTAAAAGTTGGGGAGGCAACAGTGATCTCCCCTGCACTGCCTGAGCTTTC
Organism: Jacana jacana; assembly: GCA_013400555.1. Classification (NCBI taxonomy): domain Eukaryota; kingdom Metazoa; phylum Chordata; class Aves; order Charadriiformes; family Jacanidae; genus Jacana; species Jacana jacana. The sequence continues at coordinate 131,689 of VZTM01006579.1, read as the reverse complement.
CTAAAACTAATCGCCCCCCGGGGAATCTGACTTATTTCTTCTGTCTCCCCTCTCCCGTGACCAACTACCTCATTCCTTTTTCTTCTTCCTTCCTTGTCTCCCTGCTCCAAGGGCTGCAACAGGATAAGGAGGCAGAGTAGCACACACGTAATGCCAATCTCTTTACCTTGCTGCTTGCAGCGGTGCTCAATTCCAGGAAAGAGTCCCTTTTCACTATTTCTGGCTGGCACCTTTTTTGCATAAGGATGAACCATGCAGCCATACTACCTCTCCTCTTCTGCAATACCACAGTCTGCTGATGAGTCTGAATAGTTTTAAACGGGGTTATGCTTTCTCTTGTGCCCTCTTGCAAGCCTGGTGCTCTGCCAGGCAGCTGCAGAATGGATGCCCTGACTGCTGACTATTCCCCGTGCGACAGGCCAACAGGAGCTCCGAGGGGGAGGCACATCCAAGCTCCCGCAGCTAAAGCCTGGCAAAAAGAATGAGCTTTCCTGCTGCCTTGAAAATGATGAATGTACACAGAGGCTTTGCGCAACCTACAGCCATACAATCCCCCAACGCTGTCCCCTGAAACCCTGCACACAATATAAATTGCCAGCCAAAGAAACATGCTCAATAGCACTGACCTGAACGCTACCTAGAACAAGCAGTAATGTAAAAGGTAATGTAACTCCACTGCACAGCATCAACCTTTGCTTGTAGGGTGCCTTTATGTGTGGAGTTTACATATCCATACAGTAGACTTGTGGTTGGCACGTTCAAGGGGATGGCAGGAGATAACCTGCCTTGTTCCTTCTGGATAGAATTAAAAGCTTTTACATTGGTTCAGTGCTTCTTGAGAAAAATAACTGTTTCTCCTCTAAATCTCAAAAGACAGCAGGTTCCAGACAAGCTGGAAATGGTGACAAAAGTCCTTCTCCTGGTACTTCTGCTCTAAAAGGGACTCTGTAAAATTATACACATTTTCTCACCTTCTAGGAATTAACCAGATCAAATATGCTTGACCTTTTGATGAGAGAGAAGTGTTGGGGTTTTTTTCTGTCAAGGCTTAGACCTGAGAGAAAACTTGAGGTCACACCCAGCAGGAAAGACTAAATTACAAAAACTACATAGTTTAACCTCAGCAGTCCCCTTGCAAAAGCAGCTATAATGTAAGAACCCCTTGCCAGTGTGTTCCCAGCAGCCCACATATAGTCCACCTCCATGATGTCCTCAAACACAGGGCATGCATTTACAGTTAGTCACATGCTGAATACAGTTTGTGGCGTGCTAGCAATGGGAAGGCATGCTGCTGGCGAAGGTTAAGGATCAGCACAGTTTTTTGGTGTCACTTGTGTCAGACATTCAGGTAAACCTCTGCTTTTCCTGGGGAAACAGCCCAACAAGCTTATGTAACACCACCAGCATCTCATTTCCCGTGTTTGTGATAATTTGGCCTATTAACAAATTTCAATGCAGTCAAAATACTGGCATAAACAAATACTTGGTTGTACTTATCTAAGTTTTCAACAGTTTCATAAATCCCTGATCAGTTACAGAAAATATAGGGTTTGCTGGTTAATAATGTATGCCAAACTCAGGCAGAATACCTAAGTATGTAGCGGTAGCAAGAAGAAACCCCAGAGTCTCCTGCTCCAAAGCAGCTTTCTAGGCTGCAGAAGACCCGATCTCCCAAAAACAAGGGGCATATGAAATCCCCAGCACGCTCTGATCAGCTCTGGGTCTATTCAGCAGAGCAGCAGAACACTCGGTTTTATTTTACAATGAACGCATAACCCTGAAAACATACTGTCGTGGTTTAACTGCGGCCAGCAACTAGGACCACGCAGCTGCTCACTCACACCCACCACTTCACCCTCCCCACCCTAAGGAGAAGAGGAAGAAAAGCAGGAGAGGGAGTGCAAAACCTTGTGGGTTGAAATACATTTAATAGAATAATAATGGAAGAGGATAATAACAAAAATGGTAAAAGAATATATGAAATAAAGTGATACAACAAGTCACCACCCGATGCTCAGTTGCTCAGCCTGTCCCAAGCAGTGATCGTGGATTTTTGCCCTCCCTGCCAATCCCCGTTTCTATACTGAGCATGATGTGTATGGTATGGAATAACCCTTCAGCCAGCTTCTCCTGTCTATGCTCCCCCTCAGCTTCTATATGAAGCTGAAAAGCTCCTTGATGAAGGTAAACATGCCTTTGTGACAACTAAACTGATATGTTTTATCACCATTTCTCTCACACTAAACCCAAAACACAGCAGCTACTAGAAAGAAAATTCACTGTCCCAGCTGAAATCAGGACATGTATGAAAACACTGTTCCAAAATCTGCAACTCCACAAATAAACTGTGCACTTTATAGAAACAAGTTATATTTGTAAAATGTATTGTATCAAACTATTCCAAAAGAATTCAGTGGCACAGATCATTAATTATCTCCAACTTTGAGAGAGCAGAGCTGAGGCAGTGAGGGACAGAGCAGTCCCTGCCCCAGGCCTCCGCCACTAGAGCAGATTCTCTCTAGTCCTACCACCAGCAATTGCTTTTATTTATACTATTGTTGATTTCTGGGCGTAAATTCCTGCACAAATACAGCATAAAAGCAGTCCCTGGTTTCCAGGTATAGATGTTTTGATACATCCTCTCATTACACAATCACACACTACTCTTTTTGACACGACCTTTCCTTTGTTCAGCACACAAAAATGCCTAATGCCTGTTGAGGGGGCTGTTACTCGATTCTACCTCTTATCTCCATTGCTCCATCTGTGGCCCCTTCTCCTGCACCTTACACTAATCCTGCTCCAAGCAGTAATCTATTTCCACATGGGCTTTTCTGTGGTGCCACTCAGCAGAGAACTGGACTGTTTTGCAAAAACTAATTACTTTGGACAACACCTTTCTGAGGTGATAGGCTCGTTTGACAAATGTAGAGCTTGGGAACAGGGGAATTAAGTCAAAATGCCCACTAGTATTGAACGTGCAATTTCAGATTGCAAATTCTGATTACACAGAGCGCTTAGCACCTTACAGCACCTTACACAATTGAAGCACATTTAATGCCAACTTGATTGCCGTTTTCAGGGCTCAATATTGTTTCCATCAGAGCTCTACAATCTCCAGTTGGGGACAGGAACACAAGGAGCACATAACTCAGGGATGGACCGAGAAATAAATTGATTTTAGTGACTTACCCAGCATCATGCTGTGACCCTGGGGAAGGAAGAGGGATAGACAGAACAAGAGGTCCCTTGATCAATGCTTTGCTCAAGAGGCCTCCCTCCCCTGTGAGAATCCCCCGCACCACCGGCTACACGCCCCACTTCAGTAGAATTGAAGCAGGCATTCTATGCATGGGGCAGTCATTTTGAGAGCAGATCCCCAATTTATGCCAGAAGACCTTTTGTTTTTTTCTGTGTGCAGCATGGGGAGAAAGTCAGAGGGGGGAAATAGTAAGTAGAGATCACCTCATAAAGTCCAGACCAAAAGGGCACAAGGTTCACTGATGCAAATTTTTAACTGCTTGATTTTGGGTTGTCCCCAGACTTTTCAGATTCGTTAAATATGGAACAGTTTTAGGGTTTATATAAATACTTGCGTACAGGTAGATATATTTGTAAATACAGACATACAGAAAACCACGAAAGTATACACATAAAACCACATAGTGTTCTCTGAAACTTATTTAAACTTTCAGTGAGTTCCTTTTGATTTAAAGAGATGCTGCCATACCCACCGCTATTTCTGTTTTACATTTTTTATTGAACAAATCTAGAACTGGAAACTAGATTTTCTTCAAATTCCCCTACCTGCGTGATGCAAGGAAATGAAAATGCCTGTCAGCAAAAGTAATGTGTTTAATACCATGCCAGCCCTAAACATCAGTAGAGATTTCTCTGTATTGCAGATAATTCTATCACCAAGCCATATTGCTCTGTGATGTGCTTTTATCTTTGCTGTAGGATAATATCAATATTTCAAGCATGAGCAAAAGAATGTTTTATGAGATTGATGTGGGAAAATACAGTGACAAGAACATAAAAAAGGGCAGAGAAAATACCAGGTAGTCATCATAAATGCCTTCCATTCCCACCAGAATTTGTCTAGTTTATCCAATTCTAATCAACAAGTTGAGGTCCACTGGGGCCCCAGTGACTTTGATTACATTTTCAGCTCCGACGAAGAACAAGCGAGCGAAAGAGAGCACAGATAACAGGATGGGGAGGCTGTCACCTACATCCCAGAATCCTAGACCTTTACAGGCCAAAAAGTCATATTTTGTTAAACTTTTAAATTAAAAAAACAGTGATTTATGAAAGAAGGAAATAGAAGGGGGGGGAGGTATTAAGCCATTTTCCATACTGCACGTGCCTGCTAAGGGCCAGATCGTGCAAGGCAAATATACTCAGGGAACAACCTCTGCAAATCCACAACGATGCCCCGAGCAGGCAGTTCCTCGGGCACTGCTGGAACCTGAGCGTGGAAATGCCCAGACAAGCAGTCATCCCTGTACAGCTGTGGCTGGGTGAGTTACTCAACTCTTGCCTACCTCTGCGAAGGACTCATCTTTTCTGAGGAAAAACTCTCAGTTACAGATACAATTTACACCAAGAAAAAAAGGTGCTTTTCCCCAGTGCAGCTAAGTGCCTATCTGTGCCCTGCGCTGGCACGAGATATGAGCTTGTTTATATAAGCTCTGCATGTAACTCTTCTGGCAAATCCACCAACACAGACCATTTGTCACGTTGTCTTTTTGTTCTCTGGGGCTTGCAGTTCCTCCCTGTTTGACAACAGAACTGATGACTATTACTTAAACCCTCTCCATATCAACACGGCTGTTGTTCAGCCAGACTGATGTTTTTGTGCAGTTTGGTGTTAGGTACCTCAATATTTGAGTGTTGAACTGAGAACCCTTATAGGAACCTGAGTTTCAAGAAAAGACTGATCAGTACCCTCTGCAATCAGTTTTTAAAATCAGTTTCAAATCATTAAAATTGAGGCAATCAAAACCACAAGTTCTGTAAAACTTGCCTGTTTTGATAGGAAGCAAAAAGACATCTTGCAGCCCAATCTTTTCTAAAGCACCCTCCAACCCTACTGTCCCCTTATCTCCAACTCAACATCCCGTCCCTGGGGACATTCAGATAGCTTTTAGTCCATCTGGAATAGTGCTCATTTCAAAGCCAATTTGAATGAAATGCCTAAAAATCTGTTAGAAAATAACTCTCATAATAAGCACTGTACCTTTTATGATGTTACATTATTACCAGGCAGTAAATTCATTTGTTTCCCCAAATCCCTTACTGCCTTCTTTTAAATACATAAATAAAAAGGGGGAAAGTCAGTGGATATTATTTCACAATATGTGGATCTGAGACATTTTAATAAGAAATGCACCTCCGGGCTAAGAGGTATGAATTGTACACCGAAGGGAACGGTTTAATACACTGTTTAATGCTATCATCAAAACTGATGATAACATGATGGCTTTTATATGTTTTAACATTTCTTTAGAACTGGAAAAAAATGAGAGTAAGAACCGTATTTGTATATTAGCTAAATGTCAGAAGTGACACCGAACCAGCCAGGTGGCACACAGCGCCTATAGCATTCCCCCTCCCCGACCAAAAGATATTACCTGAACAGAGAGATCCTGGGATTTCCTCTTAGAAAAACCCTCAGAGAGAGCACCTGCCTCTCCTGTCTACCACACCAGGTCACGCAGAATGACCGACATCTACAACGTCCTCTTGCTCCCAAGTATGGTGCGTATTTTCAAAAGCTTTGACATGTCATCAAGGTATGACATGTTGTTAACAGCATTTGGAACAGGACCAAGATGGACGGGATACTCTTGTCCATCAGGGACTAACCCATGACCAGCAGGAGACCTAAACACCTTTGTTGGGCAAAGCTTTATGAAGAGACCATGGTTTTGGAGAGCCCAGACAGAGCAGCAGTCAGTATAAGCTCTCTATGCAAGAACCTGGACAGATCTGCTGAAGCATAGGTAGATAGAGAATAACACTCTAGCACCATCAAGGATGAAAATAACTCTTACAGGAGAAGAAAAAGGCTCCTTCCTTAGCTATAGCCTTTCTAGAGGGACCTTGCCAGACAAAACTCTCTACTATATAGCTTCTATTTCATACAGAAATTCTTCTTTTAGAAGTGTATCCTTACCTTTTTTACAAAGAGGTAGTTGAGGCCAGTAACGTGAAGGCAACAACCCCCTTCAACTGGCAGCAGCCCACCGCAAGCCACCCAAGTCTCAATACCCTTCCCTTTCCCCAAATGTAGGAAGGGAGGAGTAGCATTTTCTGGATGTACTCCTGGATCCCCCTGAGGAAAATGCCTCTCCACAAGCCAAGGACAGCAATACTAGCAAGTCACTCAGTCTCTTGGATGGGAAGATTGTCAGGGTCCACATGGGAATTCCCAGGAAAGGATAAAGGACTTTGAGACATCAGCTATACAGGGGGAGGCTGAGAAAGTAATGTTGCACTGATTTTTAATTAACCAAAACCATAAATACTATTTTTGTGTTCTCAGAACGCCAGCAGGCTTGTGATATAGGACCCAGTGTGCTCAGAGCAGATACCCATTTACTGTGTTTCTATGGGCTCAGTTGATCTGGTCAGTTCTAAATCTTTGAGTTAGTGCTGCAAGAGGAGTGCTATTAGACTTCTATAACACCACAGAGAAGTAAAGTTGGCCTTTCAGTGTCCTGAAGTAGGTCTGTGCCTAAATTATGCAGGTTGGAGCAAAACGTAATAGCTTGTACATAAATGTTTTCTCTTCCTTTTTTATTCTTCCAATGAACAGGAATTCCCTAGGGTGCTGTTAACTGTGAACAGCAAAGACTGCTTGCACTTGTCAACAGAAACAGGGTTTATGTCTAACAATCAAGTATTCCAGCACTTTACAATGTGTATTTGTTCTTAGCTCTATACCCCTTTAGAGGGTTGCTGGCACTGTTACACATTCACTGGAGGTAAATGGGGAACACCTGAATCTACCTTGGGCCCCCTCTCTGGAGAAGAGGGACTTTGCTCATTCCATAGCCCACCATTATCTTCTTGAGAAGACAGCACCTCCAAATAGACAGGCAACACTTTCCAAGTCAGTGTTGGAACATATAAAGCATATAAGACAACTTCCCGATTTCTCTTATATTTGGTTCCTGGTGGAGCAGCAGTTCCCCTTCTCTTCCCAGTCAAGACCTCTGGTTCCCGTGGCAGTGGAAAAAATCTAGGTTAAGAAGGTATGGGAGAGAGCATGCGGTAGAGACTTCCAAAAGGGAGCATATGCCTCACATAGGTTCTCACGAATACCAAACACATAGCCCATATGTGAATGCCCATCTAGAGTGTCTGCAACTCCCTTTCCTCCTGCTAGGGAGCATGCTAGGGGAGAAGTAAAAAAAAACACATGGTTTTTCTCAGGTTGGAGTTGAATGTTGAAGCCTTCTCCTTTTCATAGTGCCATCGCCTTTCATAGGCGAAGAGCCCTAACCAAGTGTTTTCATATCAAGATAAGTTTGGTGGAAAAGTCAGGAAAGTCTAGCCCAAGGTGATGTCTAGCTGTAGCATGGGGATGGAGAAAAAAGAATTTCCAAGGTTTTAGACAGCAGTTTTTTACCAGAAACTATGAGTTCTTAGTTCTGCAGTATACATGTGGAGGGGTAAGAAGTGACTTACACAGGTAATCAATTCGCATTTCTGGACTGCTGTGTCCTTCCCTCACTGCCCTCTCCACACACTCCAGGCCTTCCTCCAGTGCTCCTGTGAATTCTTAGACCTGCCTTCTTCCAGAACTGACCTGCATTTACTTAAATGCATGTACAAACACATTTATATATTTATTAACATCAATGGAAATATCTTCTTGAGCTTTACAGAGATAGGATTGGTTTTTTCCCCCAAGTATGAAAACAGTGCATTTTAGATAGTTATTCTTTACCTAAATAATAAATAGCTGGTATTTTGATATAATCTGGTGTTTCAGCATACAAAGACAGTACACTTTCAGGATTTAAAGCTGCTTCAGGAAATTAAGATCTCCAGCTTATAAATACATTTAGTTTCTCATAGCTCTGATAGGCTTTCCTCTTCAACTTGTTTGTAGCTTTAAAAAGAACCCCAAAACCAAACCCCAGCAACATACTATTATTTCCTAGCAGGGCACTATGAGCACTGCATCACAGCTGCAAATTTCACAGGTGAGGGTTGTTTTTCTTTCATTTTTTAAATTATTATTATTTTTAATTACTTTGGCCTTAAAACAGTATGTGTAACTAAGCACTGTACTTGTGGATTCTCTTAGAGTGCTGACCTGGCCGCGCGCTGCTCCTCAGCTCTACGCTGCTGCTCTGCCATTATGTCACAACTGATCTCTAACTCTTCCATCTGTGAGTTATTCATTGCCTCTCCTCATGCTCGTCTGCTGGCTATTTATAAATTAAACTCCACTATCACAGCATTCACTAGCTCCCTGAAAGGGGGTCTAAATTTGTAGAATAAAATGCTGAAGGTGCACAAACACTCCCTACATTGGAAAAATGTTTCCCATCTCAGAAACAGAAGAGTTACTGTGGGTATTTGAAGTATTTCCATTTGGGGCTATTCTAAGTATTGCCATTTGATGCAGCATTTTGGACTTTCTGCTGGCGTGAGGGCACAAATGAGCTTACTGAGAATCATTTGCACATATGATGATAAAGTCCCGGCTTGCGGTGTATTGGAAAAGCAATCACCACCAGTAGGAGGTTTAGCTTCCTGCAGCTTCAGAAAGCCTGTGCATAAGTGACTGGAGGCTGAAAATCCTTAGGCATATTATAGCCATATTCTGTAAGAAATAAGCCCTAGGGACCAGATCCTCAGGTATAAGTCATCATATTCCCATTGCCTTTGGGAAGTCCTTCTAATTTATACCAGCTGAGGAATCAGCTTTTATATGCGTAGCCTCCGTAAATCTCTTCCTAAGATACCTCGAATAAAATGAGACTGATAAAAACAACTGTATGACAGCGTGAAGAGGAAGTGAGTCCTGTTCTACCTTGTACCAGTAAGAACCTGAAAAAGGCAGAGCGTGGAATAGTGGCTTTAGATCCACCTCAAGACACAGAAGAAAACCTGGCCAAGGCGACATCCAGAATTAGGAGCATAACTCTTGGTCCATTGTCTTATCCCTGTAACGCTTTCTTCCTGACCTTGGGTAAGTTGATTAACCTTTCTTTTCTACGTTGCTCTAACTGTGATTTGATGCTGTACCTCCTGTAGAGGTTGTGGTACTTAATTGGCCCGTATCTCTCAAATCCTTGAAGTGCTTTGGATAAAATATGTTGTGTAAGAGAAATAACTGAAGTCAATGGAGCTGTGACAACTGACACTGAGCATCTTCCCCATGGTGTTTAAGAGGATCAGAAGAAGGCTTAGTTGAAATGACAGGAAGCCAGAGAGACATTTGGTGGTAGTAAAGATCATAAATGAGTCAAAGGGGTTACTTTTTGCGGCGGCAATACTCAGCATTTTTCATCTTCCAAACATTCTATCAGCATCCATTAATTTTCGAGACCTCCCCTTAAACAGAGATCTGTAGTATGCACCCCATTACACAGATAAGAAGAATCAGGCAGACAGGCCATGTGACTTGTCCAACAGAACAAGAGGTGAGAAATCAAGTTTGAGCCCCTAGGTCCTAAGCCTGTTCTCAGGGCTCCCTTTCCACCACTCTTCTTTTAGGTATGTATTTCCTTATCTTTCCATTTCAATTATGAAAGCCCATCTCTTGCTCCTTTCTCTGCAAGCATCCCTGCCTAATTCCCCATTAGACACTGCTCAGATGCTCTTCTGTAAACTTCTCAAAGCTCGCAGATAGAGAGCAAAGCCGAGGGGAACGCTGCTGGGCTGAGCAGCTCTCCTTGTCCCAACAATCCCCCTTCCTCAAACCCTGAGAAAGAACTAAGAGCATTTGCCTTTGCAAATACTTTTCCTTGTTCGCTCTCAGCCCCACACAGCACCTGGCCGCTCCGCTACAACCTCTCCTCTCAGCAGCAGCTCTTACTGGAATATGCCAGGACAGGGTCTGTCGCTTCAAGCTGCCTATTGCTCATTGCAGGAAGAAATTCGTGACCTGCTTAAGCCCTTAGGAAAAATTATCGTCGTTACTTCAGCTCTGGGAGATGCCTGCTGTTAGAGGAAGCACAGCTGGGGTTATGTAAGCGTGATGGCCAAATCCAGCTGTTTCCAGCAGCCCAACCACAGCTGCTCTGCTCTGCTCCCACCCCTTTCTGCAGTGGGTGCCAGGCCAGGCTTTTGGGCTCTCTCTCACAATAACAGCCTCAAGGGGAGTCTCCACAGATTTGTTTCTGTGTATTTGAATCAGCTCCCTGCTTGAAAATAGAGAAGTATCATACTGTGCCTGGACGCTGCTGTGCTGAAGGGTCCCAGCAGAAGGAGGAGGAACATGAAATGGGACAAATTATACAACTGTTATAATGCTATAAATCTGCAACAATCCCAGAGAATGCAGTTTCCTTTATTATAAAGACTTCCGCTGCTGCTTACAACAACCATGCTACCGCAATATTTGGGGTAATTACTCTGGAATGCTGGAGTTTGGTTTTTTTATTAAGTGGTATACCCTAGAATTACACTCATAGTTCGGAAGGCTTTGGCTGCATTAGTTCTACCTAAACAATAGCCCAAAATGGGATGAAGGAAAAAATATCAACCACCACCCAATCAAACTGCAGCACCTCCTTTTGGTAACACCACAATGAGCCACTTTTGCACATATTATTCCTGGCTATCTCTAGCAGGCTTGGCACAAAGGAAGCAGGTTTTCCTTTTTTCCTTTAAAAACCAAACAAAACTATCTGCAGTAAAAGTGCAAATATTGGTTCAGATTAAATGTGAAGCAACAAGGATGTAAAACGAGTGGGTGTGACTGGGTAATATTTTTGTTTGTTTGTTTTTTACAGAACAGGAAGGTAAGGAAGGATGCATATTTGCACTTGCTGACACTTGCATGCTTAGCTGATGCATCTCTATTTTGTATGTTGAAAAGACACAGTGCATCACACACACAGACTATAAAGTTCTTCCCATCCAGATGGTATGGCGGTCACACTCAACCCCAAAAATTCTATGAAAGAAAGACTATTATTTTTGTTCTCTTACATGCTCTTGGCTTGCTAAAATATAAAATTCTAGACATTCAATTCAGATATTGGTTTTTTAACACGTGGAGTATCATTTATTACAAACAAGTGAACTCCCTGATAAAAGTTTAACTCAAAGCCAACCGCCAGGGTTCAGCTGGAAGGGACTCAGACACTGATTCCTTGTATAACCTTAGGAAAATATCTTATTTCTTGTGTTCCTCTAGTGGGAGCTATTAGAGTCAATCCATTAACATACATAAATCTGATTTAAGAGCATTAGACAGAAGGTCTTAAAGAAAGGCACTGTTGTCATAGATTTACATTAAATTACCTTAACAAAGTGAATGCTATGCTATCTTTAGTTATAAGGCGAATAAAAAAACCCCCACAAAGGTATGCAGGCAGTGCCATTATCTGATAAGTAACACAGTGGGGAGATCTGTGACACGTAGATGAGCGGATTCACAATAGCTAAAACTTCAGAGAGTTTGTGCAAAACTACAGGTGAAAGCAATGACATGTTTCATTTAGAGGCTTGCTCAGAGCTCATCTCCTAATATTGTTTGTCTGAAAAAACAGAAGAGAGAGAAGGTAGCAATTACCACTGGGGAAAACATAAAAGATGACTGCTGTGTGTGTGCCAGGCATTGGGGAAAATTACTACTTTGTCTTTAGCAGAGATGAGATTCTCCCTGCAGCCAAACCAAAGCTATACTGTAAATGCAAACTTTGGCTTCCTCACCAAGAAAAGGTGAGAAATTCAGCTGGATCAGAAACAGAGCTATTTATGAAGTATTTTGGATAGAGAAATTTTGCTAACACTCTAAGCTGCATACAGCAGCTTACCAGTCACGTAGAAGACGTGGCAGTGCCGTTCCTGTTTCGGGAGCTCCAGCAGGGAATTACCCAGGTTGACGATGGGAAGCTGAGTAGTCATGAGTACAAGGGAGGTGGTCTCAGTTGGCACTTGGCTTTTTTTTTTACACATTTAGGTGAAGGGGAGCCCTGTGCTGCCAAATGGAGAGAACACACTTTCCAGCTTGGGAATAGATTCCTGGATTTTCTTTTTCCTTGACAGCATTGATCTGGAATGGTCTATAACGATCCAGTGGGCATATCCCAAACAAAACGATGACTCAGTAGGTATATGAGCTTTTCATACTTACATCTGGATTCCTCTATATGACTGCTGGCTTGGAGGGAAAGACCTTGACAGCAAAAAAATAAATAAATAATAATAATAAAAAAAAGCAGCACAAAAGCCCAAGGGAAATGGGGCTAGACTACAACAAGAAAAAGGAATAAATAAATGGGAAGCAGTGTGCAAGCAGCACTTAAGTCTGTGTGAGGTTAACACTAACCACTTACTCCAAGCTAAATAAATGCTGCCTGGGGATCGCGATTAGAGCAGGCAGCTCAGGAGAGGCAGCAGCTCCTCAAAGCTGCAGCCAGGAGGAAGCTCTGGGAGCTCGGCAGTGTGTATGCCTTTTTGAGGACTAGCCCCATCTGACCAAAGGGAACATGATGTTCACAGTAAGGGTGGAAACGCTCCACTCTCCTACCACATCCATCTGATGTGGCGCCACCATGTTGCCAGGCTGGACAGAGATGTCAAGTCATTCTGTCACATTACCATCAGAGAGCCTCAGTGTGAATGGAGATGTCATGTGTCCTGCCCAAACTGACCACCCCGTGTAGACAACAGTTTGAAATGCCTCCTTCCTGCTTTACAGTCCCAGTTAAGAGACAAATGAGCAGGCAGTCAAATGCAGATCAAAATCCTCTTGTGAATACTCTTGTAATACCTCTGCCTTTCAGAAGCGGGTATTAGATAAGATTGCTCAGGCACAGCCCATAGTCAGAAGTAACAGCCAAATTATTAATTTACTTGTTCTGATTCTTATTACATTCTACCTTCAGGTACGTAATCAGGCTTTTATTCACCTAACTGCTTTATCCTCTAACAAGCTATTCATCTGAAGAGTTTTCACTGCAGGATTTCCACTGCAAGGATCTTTTTTGTTGTCTTAGAGAAGGAATTCACTACTCAGTGCAACACTTTTGCTCATTAAAAATAATTTCCCAGTGAGCTTGGTTCCAGTAGCTCTTCAGTCATATTAGAGGCCCTGTTGCAGCATTAGCTCCAGAGAACATGCTAAAGACCAGCAGGGAAAATGAAAGGGAGAGGAGAAAACAAGAAGCTGGAAGGGCAAGACAGATTGCCGGCAATTATAAGCAAGCCCAGACATGCTGCTGCCCACTGGGGTACTGATTCTTGCAGCCCTGGGAAATGTGTTTGACCGTAAAGTCAGACTGTACCCTCAGGAGAATTTCTCCCCTACTCCCAAATACAGTTCTCTACGTATTTTCTCTCTTGCCTCCCTCTCTTCCTCATTCCCTTCCACCTTATACCGTTCCTTGTTTTTTTTTCCTTTGCTACCACATCTTCTGCTCGCTAGCAATGCTTTGAAGCTTGCTTTCCAAGTGCAGACTCTTTCCAGTCTTTAGGGAAATTTGGTAGATGGAGAGTCTGTGGTTTATAGCAGCAACTTCGCTAAGATGAGCTTACCGCCCCGGAGAGATGGCATGTTCAGCTCCCTGAGTCTTTACTTCAGCTCCTTTGCTTTTGGAGCAGGCAGCTCCCTCAGCAGAAAGCTTTGTGTGTGGCGTGGGGCAGGCCTGCAGCAGCCTTCTCTCTTATAGTATGTAACATAAATGGACAACTTTCAGTGTAGCTCCCACTTTTCCCATAAATAATCAAGCTAGCACAGTCTGGAGGTGAAGAAAGATTATTTCAAGATGCAAAGCATGTTAATCTCCTCTCTTGTGACTTAAGCACAGGTAGCAGTCAATGATCTATTTCTAATATACCACATAAATAATGAGTCACATTATTCAGTGAAACATCACCTCAGACAAATACAGGAAGAAGCAGTGTACTACTTTTTATTCAGTGGGCCGATTTCACCTCCGATCTAAGTCAAAAGCCTTCCTGAGGATCCTCCTCAGGTGAACACAGCTTTGTTTTAAAAAAATAAACAAACACACACACACAAAAAAACCCCAACAAAACCAGCCAACCAACCCAAACCCAACATCAAGTCCCTTGGCATAAAAGTGCTGATCACTTCAAAGAATTCATGGTAGGACAATGACATCTACTTCTCTTTAAGTAGCAGAATAGGAGGACTGGGGTAGCCTCTTCTGGACACAGGAAAAATAATGCAACTGATTACTGCTCAGCTTAAGGGAATATACTACAAGATAAAACAAGAAACTGCTTTTCTGTTTTAGAGAGGGTAGATTACCCTGACCTAGAGTCAAATATGCTGGAAGCCTCCCCGCTTGAGGTAAAACTAGAGACAGAAAAGCCACTGAGATTATCCTGCAGGGGGACAACCTATGTAACAGGAGGATTGAACTAGTTGAGACTTTCTAGATCTTTTCCATCTTTAATCTTATTGAAAAGAGCTGCCCTGGTCACTGTCTCCTAGGAAGACAAGGGAATATAAATTTGGGGCTCAAGGCTTGAATGGCTCATATCAGTGTTCCCTCTGACTGCTACATCTCAGAAGTCCTTTCATTCACTTCTAGCTTCCCGCTTCTGACACTGGTAGGTGAGAAATGGCTCTTCCACATGCTCTTAAGCCCTGGGGGAAATTCTGCAGTCTGTTTTATCTCTAGTATCTGTTCAACTGGTGTAATTGGGTTGTTTCACGATGGATGAAGCAAGAACCAAGAAATGGGTACCCATGAGTTACTGAAAGAAGAAAATGCAAACAAAATCTAAGAATGGAAGTTAAAAGCTTAGGTGCTTTTTCCAAAGCACCCTCTCTTCCAAAACCTCATCTGTAACATGTCATTGCAAGAGCTGGTGTGGGAGTACTGAACATATTGAGACACTGTCTGTCCTCCTCAGACTGGTCCAAGGGTGATGATGAAAACACATAGAGACCATCTTTCACCAGGAAGGGGAAGTAGTAGTTTTTCCATTCAACAAAAGACAAAATTAAAGCAGAGAGACTGTGAAATGAGGAGGCAAAGAGCAAGCAGAAGCCGAACTAAAAGAGATCATTAGAACTCCAGGACCCAGACTTAAGCCAGTATAAGTTATAAAGCAGTATTGACTCTGAGTGCAGGAGCTTAGTTTGACAAACCCAGCTCTTTTTCATGAATTCAATGAAGATAAGGCTGTTAGCAGTGACTAATCAGAACAGTCTCTTAGGAAAAGGAAAGTTTAATTACCTCAGTGTACTATTCAGTGACTTGCCTAGACATACCACACACTGCAAGATACGTGACAATGTGGGTGCCGCAGTTATATCATCACGCGCTCGGGACGGCCATGTTAGTCATGAGTGTGATACCTGTCTCCCTCTTTTCTGAAGTGCATTAGTTGCTATGGAAACGGTGTCATTAGAATGGGCAGGGCTTTCTGACACCCAGATGAACCCCATGCTTATGGTAAATGACATACCTTCTGTGCAGAGCTCTAGCTCAGTCTAACCTTGGCATATTAACTGGTTCAGGTCCATCACACACGGTCTGAGGTGCATTTCTGTACAGAGGAGGTAACTCCCAAAACTTCAACAGTTCATTTCCCTAGTCTTGATTTGTGGTGGACTTCTTAATACCCTATAATGTCATAAAAAGAGCAAACTGCACAATACAGCTGCAATGACTGGCAATATGATATTTAGTTAAGGAAGCTTGAGGATTATCACCCTGTGCCAAAAAAGTAAGACTAGAATCTCCCTGCTGAATTCCAATCACAAGTTAATTGCTTTAATTTTTTATGCTTCTTGCAGTTCTCCTTTTGAAAAGAGGCTGGAAGAGATGCTACCTCAACTGGATCACAAGACATAAAGAGAAGCCAGACTTTTACATCCTCTTGTTAAACACCGCTTACCAAAAGACGAAGATACAAATACAATCAAAATCTGTCTTTAAGAAAAAACAAACAAACAAACAAAATCCCAGCTGTCTTTAATTAAGAGGCCTATCAAATTCCATTATCTGAATGAAAATTTTTGCAGCGGAACAATGAAACAAGAACTTCCCTGCTCAATCAAATCAATGGCTCATCCTTTCCTGTATCTAAATGAGACAACTGCCAAATGTTTTGAGCAAGATGTAACCGATTCCCTTTCTGCTACAGCCACTCATTTCAATCCCACTGCACCACAACCCAATTGGTGCATTCCTTCCGATCCCAGTCTGAGATCCCAGACAGAATGATCAATTTGGAAAAACTTCAAATGCTCTGAAACATTTACCAGATTTTAGAACACCTGGAAACCCATGACATAATAACATAAACCAACAAATCTTGTACATAATTTTTTTTCCAACAGGAGTGTGCTTGTGACCTATTTAACTTCCCTGGTCTTTCTTGGTCTGCATTTGTTTAATAACTACAGAATAAATTCCCAGATATCACAAGGAAAGCACTATCTGGATCTCTGGATGCAAGCCCAGAAGTGACTAAAATACCATTGTGGAGACCCAGACGACTTGGAAAATCTCAATGAAGCTTATAAAACTGGAAATTTGTAACATTCAAGTTATCACATTGGTCACAGCACTCAACCTCCAAAATGCCAGTTTTGCTCTTCTTGCAAGAAGCAGTAAACAACATCAGTGTCTTATTGAAGAATATGCACGACTCAGTTTATCAATGAATTCTGAGCAGCAACCTGCTGTGACTGAAGAAGCTTTTGTTTTTTGGATAGTAAAATTAGACATTAGTAATTTACCCATAGTGTATTAGACTCAACTGATCGAAGTCTGCCACTCTGCAGAAAGAGTTAACTAGAAAATAGAATGGAGAAACATCGTGTGCAGCTTCTAACAAACTGCAGTGAGATGTCAGAATATGATGAGGTATTAGAAAGCAGCCCTGAGGAAAGGGACTTGGGGGTGCTGAGGGATGAGAAGCTGGACATGAGCAGGCAGTGTGCACTTGCAGCCCAGATGGCCAATCACATCCTGGGCTGCATTAAAAGATGTGTTGCCAGCAGATCCAGAGAGGTGATTCTGCCACTTTGCTCTGGGGTGAGACCTCACCTGGAGTACTGTGTGCAGGTCTGGAGCCCTCAATAGAGGAAGGACATGGACCTGATGGAGTGGGTCCAGAGGAGGGCCATGAAAATGATCAGGGGTTTGGAGCACCTTTGCTATTTGAGGACAGGCTGACGGAGCTGGGGTTGGTCAGCCTGGAGAAGAGGAGGCTCCAGGGAGACCTAAGAGCAGCCTTCTAGTACCTGAAGGGGACCTACAGGAAGGCTGGGGAGAGTCTGTGTACAAAGGCCCACAGTGACAGGATGAGAGGCAATGGCTTCAAGCTGGAAAAAAGCAGATTTAGGTTCGATATTAGGAATAAGTTCTTCACCATGAGGTGGTGGACCACTGGAACAGGTTGCCCAGGGAGGTGGTTGAGGCCCCTTCCCCTATTCAAGGTGAGGCTTGAGGAGGCCCTGGGCAACCTGTTCTAGTTGGGGATGTCCTTGCTGACTGCGGGGAGGTCGGACTAGATGACCCTAGAGGTTCCTTCCAGCCGGGACCATTCTATGATTCTATGAATATGTAGGAACACCTGAACTGCATATTGCAGGGAAGAAGCAAGTTGAGGACTTGGAAAGCAAAAGAAGCCTATTTAGGGCAGGCTTCTCCCTGCAGTAAATATTTGCAATGTTCCACGTTTGGAAAAAGCAGGACAACTAACCACAGCAAAAGAGGCATGTGCATGCTTTGCTTTTTTCTTCTTAGCTAGAATAGTTCCAATGCTGCCTTTGAAATTGCTGGTAATCTGTCACGCTTTGACAAGGCTGTTCTGTCTACTATTTGCTGTTAAGCCAAACCAAAAAGGAGTGAGTCTCTGGTGGGGTTCTCACACGTCTTTAGTCTTGCTGAAAGGACAACTGTAACAAACAGTAGCTGTGAAGCCAAACAGTTCAAAGACCAGTGGAGCTGCACAGCTCCCCCCCGAACACTAGTCAAGCCCAACTGAGTACTAAGAGTTAAACTCCCAAAAGGACTGTAAAAAGGTCAGAGGCACAGCATGCCTGTGACAGATGCTTACTACAGCCCCATCACCACGCAACACAATTCTCAGTCACATCAGCAGATGCTTTGTTTACCTGGGACTTTTACAACTGGAATGGAGCAACAACACATTCTTTGGGAGACTGGTGATATAATCACATTAGTTTTCAACTTTTTTGGTTTGCATACACTTAAACATTTTTTTTTTTTGCACCTCTCTTGTAGATGTCTGTACAGTGAGTTTTAACCAAATGACAATAGGGTTGCTTTTCTTAGTTACATTTTTATATAGCTTAGATGTAGTCCACCCACCTCCATAAGACAAAACATAAAGACATCCCAGTAGATCTTTTACACACCTTACTATCAAATCCACCAACTTAAAATATAAAGCCAGTTTATGAATAATTTTTTGTAGCAGTGATCACTACTTTGAAGATACTTCCACATTCTGTTAACTTTAACCTCCAATACGAGAGGAACGTGCCACCACGCTGTGGTATTTGCATTGCACTGAGTGGGACTAAGACAATATGCTGACACCTGGATGCTGCAGGTTGGCCTTTCAAGATAGATACTCCTGAGCAACCCTGCTGCAACCATAGGATGAGTGAATCTACTTCTGTTTGCATCTCTCAGTATCCTATTGCTACGTGGTACTCACAGGGCTGGGAAGAAAGTCTGCAGAGATAATGACTGCAATTTGGAAGGGTTTCTCTTTGTTTCAGTTTCTGAGCTTGCTTGCTGAGGCGGCACTAATTGCAGAACAAGGCTTCAGCTCAGGGGGCCTCACAAGCAGAGCCGCCTGCTCCTGAAGCTTAATTCCACGATTCGTGACCTTGGAACAGCAGGGAGACGGGAGAAGAGGGAACACATCCGACAGCGAGGATGGCAGAGCGGCCTGAGGGTTCAGGACATAGATCCTGTCCTCAGCTCTATTTTCTGCTGGATGTCAGCTGTGGACATCTCACAAAAATCTTTCCTTGGACTTGAGTTTGTCTCATACTGGTGATGATCAAGTGCTTTGAGATGTGCAGAAGACAGAAAATGTAAAAACGTTTTGTAGCATTTCATTATTAAATATAGGACTAGACAAACACCTCTGAATGTTGTTATTATTCAGATAGATAAATATAGAGCTGGTTGCACTGAGTCCCTTCTGTGTTTTCCTTCTGTGAATATTATAGCAAGTGACATGTAATGTGGAATGAGAAAAATGGAAAAAGAGGTAAAAGGAACAATTTTAAACTTGTATCAGAAACTGTTCACAGAAAAAGATTTTTGATTGTGTTAGCTTATTTGCATTTGAGGCCTGACTTGTCTTATAGAAAAAATATAATGTGATTTTACAGTAAAAATAATAGTAATAAAAAACCCGATGATAAAGTCTACTGAGCTCTCCTATAGCCAAATCCCTGAGTTACTTCCTCCTATATGGCATCTGAAGAATCTTCTTTTCTCTTCATGGAACTAGTGTTCTGTGTATCAATACCATTGTAAATCACATCACACCACACTTTCATAGCTAACTAAAGACAGGGGTGGTAGCAGGAGCCACTGTAACGGTATGAACTGGACAAGGCAGTCAAACCCCAAAAGCTTAAGGAGAACAATACTAATGGAGGAGACAAGTTGGACTATCTGCTCCCAATTAAGACGAGAGAGCAATGTCTCTCCAAAAGGATAAGTGAAGGATACTTCGTATAACTGATTTAACCTTCTGGATGCACAGCCCCAGAACCATGGAGCCAACAGAAGGTTTTCTTCCTACCATCAGTGCATGCCAAGGGCGGCTCCAGCAGTGTTACACCACCACAACCCAGAGGTCCCACAGCCAAGATGGTCCCAATGAGGCAGAAGGCAGCACAGAAGACTCCATCTCAAAAAAAAACAAGGTCACACTTCCAAATGCTGTTCTGGTTTGGTCCTCCTCAGCTTCACCTATCCTCCCTGCTTATGATGAATGGGTAAATCAATAAATACATGGCACGTGACCCTTAGCTCAATGAATTCTAAGTCCAGCACCTCAGTATTGGTGGCATTGTCTCACTGCCTTGTGAAGACAGAAGGAACTAAATTACTTCTCTATGCATATGGCAAAAATACAAAGGAGAAGTCATTCAGTTGAATTAGTCCTCCAGGTAATCCATAGGGTCACTCAACAAACAAAACTTAAGACTAATTTTTGGACACTAAAGCTGAACCCCAAAATGTGTGCACCTAGCAGGGGATAACTTTGTGTACTTTTGTAACAGCTTCAAAATTACCCCATGCCTGGTTTGAGCAACACAGGACTAATTTCTCTTCTAATGCTTGGGAAAACTGCACATTTAAAAGACTTTAGTGTCTAAATTTGTGAAAATATTTGCTTTATAGTCAGCTATCCTATGTGGGTTTCAACATCTCAGTGTTTTCTAGCCTAGCCAAGTGCAGGGAGGAGGAGGAGCAAGACCCAGGCATTTGACTCAAGCTGACCAACAGGATACTCTCTTACCAGGAACATCACATTGAAAGAAATTAGAAAGCTTGATGAAAATTTCTCTTTCTCCCTTGATGGCTGGAATCCTGAGGCATAGGGAGCTTTACTGGCCATAACAGTGATCTTTAAAACCCAAAATTGCCTGGATTAATGTACATCACAGAGGGGTCCATTTCTCAATAAGAAAGTTCACATTTCAGTATGAAGAGTTTTGGAGCAAACACCATTGGCATCTGTCCACCTAGGAGGTACCAGTCACCATATTATATAAGGACCAAAGATAAAATTAGATTGAGAACAATGTGTAGCATCTTCTAGAGCACAATGACTCACATTCACACATGAGACACTCAAGCTGGAACACAGTCATGGAGATTGTAAAAACAAGGCTGCAGTAAAAAGTACATCTCCAGATTCTTTTGTTGAAAATATGGAGAAGACTACAGAGCTAGCGGCATACTAGTGCTCTCCAGCCTACTGACTGCACAAGCCACAGAAATTCATGAACCATAGGAGATACAAAATCTTATATCCTTCCCTAACATTGAAAATCACCAAACAGAAAGAATTAATGGGAAAAATGTTAAGAAACAAAGATTAAATATCCTTAAAAGGCATCTCAGGAGAACTCTTTGAGAAGGTGAAGCCTGTGCCTGTGATGAGGTGTCAGCCTGCACAGAGACTCCACGCTACCTTATTCATACTTCCCAGCTTAGCAGAAACTGGAAAATGTGAGATCTTATACAACTTTGCCACTCAGGACAAGCATACTGTTCTCACGGTGGTACACACAGAATGAGAGGAGTGGATCAGTCCATCTGCAACCACCCTTTCTCCTACCTCCTTTCAGCTTCCCATGAAGGAATCAACGTTGTTGATCCTTACTTCTGTGCATTCCCCCTCCAGATAACGGTTGCATAGCCCTGCTCATCAACTCATGGAACCAGGGGAAAGACAGACCACTTTTGGCTTCTAGTCTAGTACTATCAACCTGACTCCACAGCCACTCATGTTGTATAACTCATAAGAAAATGGTCCTTGAAAAAATTCCTGGGTTCTGACTGAAGTTGATGCCTATGGCAAATATTGTCAGGAACCACCTCTCAAGCACTGTCAAGCACCTCTCAGTGAAAGTGTTCAGAAGCTGTCTCCCAGCTGCTGTCAAGAGCTATCAAAAGATGTGGTCTGATGCCAGCATCCGATTGCCGTCACTTCACAGCAAGCCTGGTCAAAGCCACCTCCTGACCACTGTTGACACCAACCAGCTAGCCAAGTTACTTGTCTTTTCTGGGGATAACAGGAACAAAGTCACAGTACAGTTTTGCTTCAGTAACATCTAAAAATGTTTTTTATAAGCTTATCTCACACTCAGCAAGCGTGTTATTCTGCACCTGGCCGAGGCTAGCAGGGAATCCCTGTATCATGAGAGTTAGGGCACTGAACAAGAACTAGCCAGCAGTTTTGTCCAACTCTGAGAATAAAAAACCAGCAAGAATACCACCACTGACACAGGGCAGATCTAACTGCCATGAAATCTTCCCTCTGCCACATTCAACTGAAGCTTCCTTTCTAAAGATTTCTCTTTTCCCTTGTACTTTCTTTTGCTGTGGTTCACTGTAAGCAATGCTTCTCACTCCTTGATTTTAAATAATTATCTCATCCCTACTTAGTCACAAATTAGTCAAGTTGTACATATTTAGTTTGTTCATATAAATCCACATGCAACTGTTTAATTCCCTTAGGAGATGCAAAAAAGCAAAGGATGCTTTTTAGTGAAAGGAGAAAAACGACAGATTGTCCCTCAATGTGTGTGTGTATATAAATACACACATACACTGTATGTTCTGGCACATGGTAGGGTGTATTTACTGTATGAGGCCATATGCTTCAAGAATTAGAACAGAGGAAAAAAGCCAATTTCTGAGTGTTGTATATCTACTTTACATATTGCCAAATAGATTCTAAATAACGGGAAACAGAGTTCATGAGATTCACAATTGGTAGGGGACAGGCAACCATATATAAAGATCTGGGAGTCAGATTCACAAAGAAGGTGTAATGCCTCCCGTCTGCGTGAAGCCATACCCCTGCTCCTGCCTTCCCAGCTTTTCAAAAACACCTCTCTTAAAACTCCAAGCATTCCAAATGTAACAGGAGCATTATCGTAACCCTTGCATCATGTGGATTTACTGGTCTAAGTTTCCACTAGCCCAGAGATGGAAACACTGAGCACCGTACTATGGCACATAATACAGATATGTCCATGGACAGTTTGACTCTTGGCACGAAAGTGTAAACACGTTTAATGGATGAAAACACTGAGAATTAAAAGGCTTTTTCAACCTCACAGAAAACAGCACAAGAAGAAGAATTAGCTGAGCACTGGAAACTGAAGCAAGATAAATTTTTATGAGAAAATAGGGCTCAATAACTTCCAATGAGTTTGAATATGTAGATTATGCTTGTAATCAGAAGAAATTTAAATATGAAGAAAGAGTAACTTATATCAATGCTTTCATACCCTTTGTTGCTTGTTTTGTTGGGTTTGAGGCTTCTTTTATTCCCTCCTGTTATTATGAGGCAGAAATAGCCATGTTATGTGACATTTCCTCCCTTTCACTAGTGTTTAACTGGAAAGAGAAGACACTAGTTCTTAAACAGCAACAGTTAAAGACTATGGCCACAATTAACGATTTTGTGTCTATTTGTCTATGCCCAGTCTTGCCTTGTAAAATCATCATTAAAATAAGAGCTGGGGCAATGGCTGCCCTCATAAAATACTAGTCAGGAGCCAGATCTCTTGTTTAAGCTTTTTAGGTGCATAGAGAATTAGAGATAGTCTTTTCAAGTTAGACAGCATCTTCTCTGACAGCTCCCACCATACTGGATTACATAGTACCGTTGTGAAGTGACTAGATCTCTGCTTTGGTAGAGTTATTGTCTTAAATTAACAGTTGGGAATAACTCGAATTACTACAGAAGAATTAAATTCATTTTAGTCTAGCAAACTATGTCAATAAAAGACTTCATTTCATATCACATCATGATCTCTTCAAAAAAAACCACAGCTGCCTTAAAATTTTAGAAACAAGATTCTTCATGAGGAACTGATCAGAAGTTCCATTTCTTTCATGAAAACCCATTCCTACATTATGATGGCACTGGAGATCAGTTATACTACTTTTCTCCTTATACTTCAGCTAACTGCTGCCTACAGAACACCACATCTCTCATTCCAGACTGGTCACTGATTCCTCATGAAACCTAAAGCCTTTTCTCATTCCAGTACCTCAGTTTCTCTTCCTTTCAAATATGAGGATGATGATGTTGGTATCTACACCTCAGAGGGATTCTGAGGATTAATTCTCAAATGATTTAAAATCATCTGAGCTCTGATACTTGGGTAGAAGCTATGAACTATTAGCAGATGTTGCTATTACAGCAACGACAACTTACAATTTAGAAGCTAACCTTTTGTGTGAAAGGAAAACAAAAACAAAAACAAAAACAACCCCAAACAAACAAAAAAAACCCACCTTTTTGGTTTCTACAGCAGACTTTAGATAGACTGAGACTTGATTTTAACCTTCAAGACTCTTTTAACCTTATTGTGCAGTGAAAGAAGATTGAGATCGAGGGCTGGAAAAAAAATCTGAAATTCACAGAGAATCTCTTCTCTGTCTTCCTTCTTAATAGCACTTCAGACCTGCGGCTTTGACCCCTATTAACCACCATTATGGCACTTTGCCCCACTGGTTAGGAAAGGCTTTTTCCTGGTGTGCTGAGCAAGTACAGTCTCCGACCAGCCTGTGCAGAGGCAGGACTTGATGCATAATGTGAAACACACAGCAACAATGACAGGACAAAAAGGACTTTGACAGAGAAAGATTGATGGTGGCAAATGGAGAAGTGTCACAAAGCCAGCCTCATGCTTGCCAAACTCCAAAGCCACATTTTTCATCTGTGGCACTTTCTCCCTGGTGCAGGCTGCTTGTCAAAGGGACTAGTTCAAGTGTTCAGCAGGCGAGGAGATGTGGAGGTGAAGAAGTGAAGACATCATTCTTCATTACTCACTTCAGAAAGGGGGAAAGGAAAATAAGAAAGAGTCGACCAGAGTACAGTCTTGATTAATTACCAGACTTGGCAGTGACAACGAAAGCCAGAGGAGGGTGAATTTTATTGCTATATACGCTCAGTGCAACCAGAACTTCCCTGAGAACCATCAGCTCAATGAGGCAAGCATTAGTGCCCAGATTCTGAAGGCCTGCAGGCTGAGAACACAGACCTGCAGAGCCCTCCAGCCCCTCCTCCCTCTGCAGTGCTGCTCTGGGCCTCCGACCTTCTTGATGGGCACATCTCAGGGACTGGCACCAGCTTCAGCCATACTCTAAGCATTATGTTGTGTATGGAGCTGCCAATAGGCAAGTCGTACCTACAGACTGTGAGAACAATTCTGCTGTGTAAAACCGAAATGGCTGTGAAGAGGATTTAAATACTTTCAAAGGGTAAATCACATGCAGTTGTGATGGCTTTTCTCAAGCTGATCTTGACCCTAAAAGTTGACAAAGGCTTTGTTTGAAAAACCTACCTCTATTGTTAGAGTTGCCAATAACTGATCTCTCCTTACATGTTATTTAAAACAATTTAGAGTGCAATTATGCTAGGAAAGCAGCTCAGTTAAAATTCCATTACGGGTATCAAGTACTCTTAGCA
Source organism: Jacana jacana (assembly GCA_013400555.1). Taxonomy (NCBI): domain Eukaryota; kingdom Metazoa; phylum Chordata; class Aves; order Charadriiformes; family Jacanidae; genus Jacana; species Jacana jacana. Next base: position 106,288 of record VZTM01006579.1, on the reverse strand, counting down.
TTCAAGAAAAAATGCTGTTTTTTCTTTCTCTAATTGCCAACCTTGTAAACAGCCTGTGATCTGAATTTTACACCTATCCAGCTCATACATCACCTGAAATAAAGAATGCACTTTTGGACTTTTTAAACAATTCAATAAAAATATGTAAGCCAAAAAGAAGACGCATCTCTCTTTTCTCAACCTTCTGCTGACTTTAATATGAGTGAGAACTATTTCAAATACATTTTAATTTCTATATACTGCAATTCTAATTCTGCAGTACCAAAGGGTTAAAAACTTTTTCCATTATTATTTAAAAAAATAGGCTTCATATCATATTCCACCAGGTTTCAATCACAGTGGCAGCTACTGGAAACCACTTGTCCCACATTCATTAGTAGTAAAATTGCTTTCAACAGTGGTTGAGTGGGGATTAGACCAACTCATGACAATCACTATTAAACGACAGGTCACTTTCCCAGTACATACACAGTCCAAACATCTAGAATCCCAGGGCTGATGACGGACTCCTAAGTATAAGTCTCTGCAGTGCCCAAAATAAAGGACTCTGAGACAGAGGACCTGGACTGCAAACACTGTACTTACACAGTTCCTGGAACAAGGGAAATTTTCTGAGCTTAAAGACAGAAATTCAGAGGTCTCACTAGGTGGAGTGAGTCTGAAACACATACCCACCAATGTGGCTTCTCCCATTCTCCTCCCACCCTGTCCCCTCCACTTGAGAAGTTAGGCATAAAGAGACCCAAAAAGCTTGGACAAAAGAAAACTATGCAGGCATTTAGTGCAGCTAAGTTGATAGCACTTCTGGGCACACACAGGAGCTGAGTAGGAGACTGCTTTTTTCACCAGAAAAAGCGGATACGTAGGGCATCCCAGGCAGACACGCTGCCTAAGCAGAGCTTTCAGCATCACTTAAGCTGCACTTTAAAGAGCAAAGTGCTTTTGTGGATTCTGGCCACAACCTTTTGGAACGGAGACTTCCCACCTGCCTCTTAACAGACTATTTCACAAAACTTCAGTGTATGCCTTCTGCCATAACATGAAGGAGGCAAGTACTACTACCTTCACCTTCACAGCTGAGAACCAGGAGCCCTACAAGGCAGCCAGAAAAGGCCAACAAAGAAGTGGACAGGAGAGTATCTTTCAGAAAGCCATGAACCAGCTGCATCCAGGCTACATCAGACAGGAGCAGCACACCTGGAAAGCGTTCTGTCCCTGCCGAGAGACACAGACCAACAGCTGTAGATGGATACTACGATGCCGCTGTGAGGAGGACAGCACATACCCCCGCGTAGATCTGCTCTACACAGTACGCAGGCACCAGTCTGGGCCCACACACCCCACACCGTGGCTGGGCGGTGGGGCACAGAAAGGCTAGTCGCTGCTCAAAGTCACCTTCTGCAGCCTCAGAATTGATGGGAAATTTGTACAAAACTTCAGCTCCTAAAAATGGCATCATTTTCATCTCCTCACTCCCCCTGCCCTGATTATCATGTTAGAAACGGTCCCATCTTTTCAAAACATAAACACTGTCACCCTCAAAGCGCGCGTGTTTTCTCAGTAAAAATGAGTCACTTTCTGAGTAAATGTAAACTTCCTTCAGAAGCTCTGTAAATCGCTGCTCTCAGTACCATTTGCATGCAAACCTACAATACCTGCTTTATCAGGGCTTCTCACAAAGCAAAATCTGAGCAGGTGCAAAATCCATAGAAGGAAAACTGTAAAGTTTTGTGCCTTTTTTAAAACGCTTTTAATTTCACCTGGTTCTAAATTGCAGCTCAGGTTGCAGAAAATAGGTACTACTACGAGGGGCCTGTCTTTTCCCTGACACACTTTATTCATTGATCTCACGTAATGAAAGCCAGCTTGAAAAGACTGCTCTACTTTGCATCCATTTTTCATGTTCACTGGCTCTCGGTGTTCCTCCCTGCAGCTGGGGCCTCGCTAAAGCTCTGGAGATCTGTCCCCTCACCAATTTCACTCTGAAAGCACCCAAATCTGCTCTTAAGCAAAGAAAAATGTAGCTCCAAATGCCTGAGTGGCTTCCCCCTTCACCCCTCCCTGCAGGTATCCATATTTTGTCCTTTCAAGATAATCCTCCAAATTATAGCCACTATCCTTCTTCCTGACCCGCCTATGAAGCCCGACAACACTTTTTCTTAATCACCTGAAGCCATCAGTCATTATGAGTGACACGCCAACTCACAGCTGGAACGTATTACACACAGGAATCCCACCACTGTCTAGGCTACACAGTGACAGCTTCTGACTGGGCAAAGGGTCTGAGGCAGAATAACACAACAGATGTGCCACCACCAGGTTGGCACTCTCCTGCACCCTATGGCCGTCTCACAGCTCCACAGCAACAGCAGGAACGAGATTTAGATCACAAGACCGCTGAGGCAGAAACCATATATTTTATTATGTGGAAATTCAAAACACTGTATGACACATCCTTATCTTTGTACTTGAACTTCTGGAGGATCTCCATCAATAGAGAGGAGTTATGACACAGCTGAGAGACACTTAGTCAAGCTCGTAGAGGAAGCTGTATACAAATGCACAGTTCATCAGACAAGGGAAGACCTTCCTACCTCTTGCTCCAAAGCTCAAAACAAATGTTTTAGATGTTGGAAAACATGCTGGGTTCTTCTCTATTGTTCTATATTTGCAGCTGACAATACAGTCACTGTTGCCACTGGGAAGCAAAAAAAATGCCTACGAAACAAAAAAAAAACCTACATTGCCCAAGCATGAGGCAGAAATACTAAAAGAGGTACAAGACAGACTTTCCACACTGAAAATTTAGTATGATCACTGAGATGACAGTGTGTAACCCACAGAAGAATGTAAAGTCAAAATTCTGAGAGGGCCTTTTTCTGTCCCTTGGTCCTGGTGCTTAAACAGGATGAGCTCTCAATGCCACGTTGCCCCATGGCTCTTCCACCCAGAGCAGACATAACTCTCCGTGTTCTTTGCACTGGGTGTCAAACTCCAGAGAATACAGGCTGAAAGAGAAACGCATCCCCTGGTTTCAACACCTGCAAGAGCAACATCAAAGTCTTGCCACTTAATGTGCACCCTGATGTTTATCCCTACTTTGCTTAGGCTGGTGAAAAGAATGGATCAGATGCTTAATGTTTTTAACGGCCACCTAACAGTAGAATCAATACTGCCAAACACCATGGGCTGTCCCTCATTAATGCCTTTACATCAGCGGTGTCCCTGATTTAACATACTCGTAATGGCTTCCAACATTTGATCTATACACTTCACTTGCCTAAACAGAAAGAAACAAAGATCTCTTGACACACTGTACAAAATGCACACGGACAATGGAAGTAGAGAAGCAGCAGAGTATGAACACTGGGGCAGTGGCTGCAGATTGCACTCAGCACTGGTCTTGACTGTAATTAACAGATTCCAGCACAGAAGTGGTAATGACAGTTAAGAAACAAATGGTGCTCTTGCAGACAGCAGATAGTGAGGAAGAGAGCAAGGAAAAGAGTAACTTTTATGTTATTCCTCATGTTTAAAGAGTTTGGGGTGCTATAAACAAGAGGAGCAAGAAGGGTCAGATTTTCCACCTTTGGGGCTTGTGTTAAAAAGGCACAGATCTGTCGTCTTCACAGTGGGTGCAAAACCCACACCTCTCCTGTCCTAATGCTGTATCACACAGCATTCTGTGGGACATCACATGACGGTACCAGGTGAATATGCTACTAGATTAGGATACTCTGGGGCTTCCTGTGATGGTGTGACTACACAATGGAAGCACCCACGGGCAGATGGAGTGTCCCACTGCAAAACACTAGAAGGGAGCCACAGAAACAACGTTCAGCAGATGCAGCTCCCTCAGAACTATTTAATAACTGCTGTGTATATTCCCTATGTGTGTATACAAATACACGTATACACACACACACACACACACACACACAGATACATAACCTCTACTCAACAACATCCAGAAATTACAACTTTGACTGGATGGGTCTTGTATCCCAAAGAATTGCGTGGCCACAACCACAGAAAGGTGTCTCTGGATCCCTATGCTTGTGGCCACAGCTCAGTGAAAAGCACTCTTTTCTGAAGGATGACAAACAGCATCCTCACGCTTTGTAGATTTTTACCCTTATGACTGCATCCTAGCAGTTTATCATGTGTTTCCATACCTGGAGTCTGCAAGGAAATTCCTTAGCACCTGGCTACTACCGCATTTTTGATTCCACTATGATAGAGACCAGCTCTGCATTTCCACAGGGCTCTGCCCTCTGCCTTAATAACCAGCACAGATCTTGCTCTATGAAACAACTCAGAAGGGCAGATGACAATGCATTTCTCTTCCCTGCAGCTTGGCCTACCCATCACCTTATCTTATAAAAAATAATTTTGTTTTGGCGTTACTGTGGCTGCCTTCCTTATAAGTACATCTTTTACCTTCCACCTTTGCTTCATGTACTATTCAGACAACATTATATTCCCTGCTCCATGGAAAATGAGGGGCCTGGAACTGGTGGCCCCTTGCCTCTACAAGAGCGGTGCATCACTCTCAAAAATGCACATGGGGATTTGTTCCAAGTTATTATCAGCTGTAATTCAGCCGATACTTCTGTTCAGTCTCTGTCAGCCTCATTTCTTTCCACTACACAGACGTGTGCACATCTCCTTCTCCCCTCAAGAAAAGAACACAGGAAAGGGGTGGCAGAGAGGAAGAGGAGGAAGGCAGTCGCGTGTTTGTTCTGTAATAGCATGAGGAAAGTGTGCGGGGGCTGAAGCAGGGCTAGAGCTATCATCCAGTAATCACAGCTCAGGGAGAAAAGCTTGCACTGCAAGGCGGGGAACATCTTTGGAATGTGATTTGCACCTGATAACCAGATTTTCTTTTATATTCTCTTCCTTTCCCTGGTTTGCTCTCGCCAACCTGTAGCACATGGGAATATTTTCCTTCTATTATTAAAGCAAAGGTTTTATCTCCTGTTCTTGCCATGAAAGAAAAAAACCTAAACAAACACATTAAAACAGCCTCACAAAGAAGAGCACTCTTAAAATCCAGATAGAGTAGCTCAAGAAAGCAGCTAACACAGTTTGGATGAAATAGGAGACAGAGATGGAGGAGTTCTGGCCTCTCAGCGGATTTGCTGCGTGGTTACCTTCTGTAGGGAAAGTCCTAGGAGAGCATGCAGCCTGCTGCTCTCCAAGCTTTGGAAGTAAGAACTTGGAATACCTGTATTTCCTACTTGCACAACCTCCCTTATGTGTTTTAACTTATGAAAGCCTTTAGGACTCAGTATGGAGTGCTGTGGCAAAAAGGAGTCTTCACAGAGTCAGCACAGTGGGCAAGTGCAGAGAACCCAAGAATGCGAGGCAGCAGCCCCCATTAACGGAGGAGCTGCAAGTATAGCACAAACTCACCAAAAGGTGGGAAAGAGAAACCTGCTGCTGTCCATACAAATGACAAACATGCTCTGGTAGTGTGGGCTAGTAGTTGGGAGGTCTGGTCTTATTCCCAGCTATGCCTCTCCTCTCCAGTGAAGCACCAGTCAGGTTACACCATTCCTCTGAAATTCAATGTCTCCATCTGTAAAATGGGCATGTACTGGCTCTCTTCCATAAAGCACAAAGATCCACAGAAAACTGCCAGATAAGTGCTAATTATTGTTAAAAATATGATTCTGTCCTGAGTCCTTCAGAGATACCAGCAGCAGCTTAGAAAATGAACAGTGCAATCTCAATAACGATGATCATCCCAACAGCACTAGTAGGTTTAGCTCTGTATAAATCAGGGCTGGCAGTTTGATGAGTTGCAAGGAAGGCGATATTGTGTCTCAAGAGGGATGGACAAGTGCTGACAGCTCACCAAGGCTTCCTCTGCACAGACATTAAGCAGCTTTCTGCAAACGCTCAAGCTCCCGCGAGAGGAAAGAATGGCGGGGAGGGAGGGAAAGAAAAACATTTTGTAAACTTTTTTTTCCTCAAATTTTTTTTCTGTACTTCTGCTGCTGTTCCATCTCCCTCCCTAGCTCCTTTTTATTACAAATTAAATAATTACTGGGCTGTAGCCCAAAACACTGAAGATTTCACATCTTGTTTGGTCTAATTATATCAGCCGGCCTGACAAAATGGTTTCATCAATGGAATTGCCTTGCAAGAGCTCTGGCTAATCAATTCTTTGACACTTAATTAAGAACTCTGCTGGTCTGTAAGGATTCAGGGAAGAGGGAGGAGATGTTGGGCCGCAGAGTGTCTGGATACACAATGTAGAGCACAGGTTGTTAAAACTCCCAGGACAAATGGACCTCTACTTCCCTTACTGTCCCTGCTCATCTTCCAGTTTTAATATTACCTCACACTTTATCCATCTCTCTAACCACTTGCTTCAGTTGGGTTTTTTTTTTATTACTTTAATCTCAGCCCTGCCACCAGTAATGGCTTCAAAAGCCCTCTAGGGCCTTAGATCTACTTTCAGACAGATGTTTCCAAGGCAGGCTGCAGCAGACAGGCTGGAAGCGTAACACTTCAAGCTGAAAGTGCATTGGACCTCACACACTCATCAGACTCAGGTTCAGGCAGCACTTGGAGAGGAAACCTCTGCTGAAAAGTCAGGCTGCCACAGTGAGAGGGACCCTAGAGAGGGTCCCCTGGGTCAACACCTGCCCTCCCATTGAGCACAGTGCCTGCAGGTCATTGCTACCTCCAGGGTAAAGGCTGTCCTTTGAAAAACACAGCTACCAAACTGTGAAATCTGGGGATCACCCACCAGTACAATCTGTCATCTAGATCTGCAGCAAGCAGGCAGTTGCCTTTGTTCTGAATGACGCCTGCAAGCAATTCAGAGCTTTTGTTGGTTTTCATGGTTAAGTAGGAAAAGAACAAAACAGGTAGTATCTGATCCAGCAGAAACGTTGCTATTCACTGGTGGTGAATTCCACGGTTGGTTAGTCCAGTAACACTTTCTGAATAGCCCTATACCCCCGATGTAAGTTTAACCTGAACCAGTACATTGCATCATTTGGTGGCAGTGTTTTTTGATCTGGCCCCAGATCAAAGGAAATTAAAACCTGTGAACTACTTAAAAACTGTATCACTTAGGAAAAGAAAGTGGCATTTATAAACAAAATCACATGATTAAAAAAACAACAACAACAACAACAAAAAAAACCAACAAACCACTAAAATAACAAACAACCACCACCTCCCCTCAACAAAACAGCAAAAGCAAATCAGCAGAACAAATCAGGAATCCAGCTGGGTAAAAGCTAGTTTATCAAAGTTTTAATAAAACATATGGCAATTGCACCCAGAGTCATTTCAGGTGCTGAAGTCCCATCACCAAGGTACCTACACAGCCCCTGCTTGCTGCTGCTCTCGAGGAAAGGCAGAGGCTAGCAATACCAGAGGCAAGCAAGATGTGGGAGGTACCTCTTACAGCTTGAGCATGCACTACTAGCCAGATGCTCATGAAAACGCCTGGTTATGCTGCAGATCCCGGGCTGCAGGTTCAACTCCCACAGCGGCAAGGACTGACTAAGAGTTGGAAGGCCAAATGCTTTACTGCAAAGAGAGTAGGCGGTGACAGGCAGTCCTTCACGACACTAACACATTCAGAGCTGTGACGCAAAGGACCCTGTCAGCAGTTAATACCTTTCCATTCTAAACTCCTAAATTTTGCAGTTTAAGTCAGAGGGCTTTGATGAAAGACAAACCTTAAAAAACTTTAACCTTCTGAAGCTTAGGATTCAGATTTGAAGATTCCATTTCAGGTTCATCCAATAATCAGATTCTTATTAGCAAAGGAATCAACCAAGAATGTGATAGGAAATCACAGAGTGCATTTTACACACATTTTCTCTACACATGAAATACTAGTAACTGTAACTCCTCCGTTGGCTGGGTCCACTCCTGGTTTGGAAAGTCACGAGAGCCCCAGACTAAACAAATGGATATTTAAAAAAAGAAATGCAAGTGTTAGGTGCACCACTGACTTTTATCGTTACTAAATGGCAGGTCTGGCACATGTGGGAGACTCTGAATCCACGGTTCCAAAGGGGAATACAAATTAGTAACAGTGAGAGAGTCAATATACACGCTTAAGTTTCAGCCACCGTGAAAGAGCATGGGAAAGCCAGGCATGCCCTGCTGAACCAGAAGTGGGGGAAAGCAAGCAGGCATCTTTAATTCTCAGCTTCCAAGAAGGTTAACCTTGTCTTAAGCACCATCAAGAAAAGAGGGTCTAATTTTCTCTTTCACCTTTTGTGACTGTTCTTCTCCCAGTGTTAACACTGTCAGGTTCTTTTCCTTTACACCTCCTGCCATCAGGATATACTTTTCGGTATTGACTTCTCTCACTACTGTTAAGCTTTAAATTATTTTTTCTCCCAAGAAAGCACTAGCCCCTACACCTCTTCACTAATTTTTTTCCACATCTTTGAAAACAGAGGTTGTGGTGTTTTCTCGGTCATTGGTGGACACTTGTCAATTTACACAGGGGAAAACTTTTCTATGCTTGAAAGTAAACTTAATAAAAAACTATACAAATAATAATGACGAGTTCTTTTATTCACTGCTAAAACACATCTGAGTTTGTAGCTTGCAGCAAACAGTGGCTTGTACAAAGAACTAGCTGACTATCTGGTTCAGCTGGAACCAAAATAAGAACAGAGCAAATGGAACATGAGGCTAGTGACAAAAATGGAAATTGGGAATTAATTAGGAACAGAATGAGAAAGATTGAAAAACTACCTTTATAAAGCTCTGCATTGACTCCAGTCTTTCGGTGTTGACTGACTGTCAGGAAGTTAATATTTTGCTGTAAGAAATGTGCAAATCTTTCATATTTGTAATTTTATTTTTTTTTTTGGGGTGGTGAGTAAAAAAAAAAAACCAGTATGAGAAAAAGGTCCATTTGCTTCTTCCCAGAGAATATGATTTCAAATTTCAATTAAAATGAAATGAGCAGCACGATTATCGCTATAGAGCAGGCGCCTGGTAGCAGCAATAGGCCTTTTTCACTGCCATGGCAACCCGTCCTCATTGTCACGGCTACCTTGGCACTACATGTAATTGTCAATGTGTGAGCCTGACTGATAATACACAATCAATATCCTATAAGCAGCAACCATCATTTTCAGTCTGGGGGAAAGAAAAAAAAAGGGAGGGGGGGATGATTGCAAAAGAGAAAGAAAGAGGGAAAGAGAAACAGTGAAAGTGAGACAAACAGTGGGAGAGAGGAAGAAGGGAGACCTAATTCTGAAACACCTTTAACAATGAGACGTGCTGCTTTTTTCTCTATAAAGCTGATAGCTGGAAAAATCCCACCAACACACACCAGCACCTGCTAAGTCCTTCTAATAATATATTAACTAATTGTTTATGCCAACATCATTAAAGCATTATCCAAACACCACATCAACCAAGAGAATGCTTTTGTATATAATCAACAGAAATTCTGATAATGCCAAATTCTCAGGAAAGAGCTGGCACTTACAGTGCAGAGCAGGAAGCTGATTTCTGTATATAGAGATCGTTAGGTTTTTGTCTGACTGAGTATAAAAACAAAACCAAAAAAGCCCAGGGAACAAACAGATCATGTAGGGAGAAGGGGAGCTTAATCCTCAAACACATAGCAAAGTGAACTGAGATATCAGAGTGGAGACAGGTGCAGGAGAAGGATAAATGGAGAAATAAAAAGTCTGCTCAGTATCAGCCCATTAGAATACTTTGGTCACCTCATGTTCTTCTCTGAACACCGTGTCCTTTTACCTAACGTTTGCATGCTGTGCAGCGCAATCAGGTCCCATTACTAATGTAACACAAATGTGGATGGAAATGGAGAAGAAGGAAGAACACATAGAAGAGTACCAAGAGAGAAGCGAGGGGAACAAAATTAAAAGAACAGTGCAGAAAGAAATAGAAAAAAAGTGAAAGGAAAAGCCTTATCCTATTTTTTATAGGTGTGGGGCCCAAATATACAGGTATGTTGACTTCAGAGTGAGCTACCTGCATATTACACCTGTGGAGATGGGCAAGACACAGCATACAATATCAGCTGGTACCAGTGGGTTAGGCTGCCAAGGTCCCAAGCAGCTAGGGATGTGGAGATGCAGCACCAGCCATTCTTCTCCAGGGGATAAGCAATGCCACTGAGATTTCAGATCAAGCTGGAGTAAAATCTTTATGGGGTGGCATGAAGCCAGTGTCTTGGAGTTTAAGGTGGTTTACTCCTTCAAAAGTCTCTAAGGATAAGTAAAAGCAAACTGTGGACTCAGCTAGAAAAGTAAGGGAATGGTAAGGGAACTGGATCCCTGTTGATATTGAAACAGCCATCTGAAAATACCCTTAATGGGATCTAGTTACTCCACCAGGAAAAGCCACAGACTCACCCAATTGTGTGGAGGTGAGATGCTGGCATCTTAGACCCCTGCATACCTCTAGATGGTATCAGGTGGTGTCAGCAGGGCTGAAGAAACATGTCTATGTACCTGTTCAGAATGACACAAAGAGGAAGATATCCATGTTCTCAAATCATCTTCTTCCAGGCTTTTTTTAATTTTCTTCAGTTGTTCTATTTATTTATATGAGAAACTCAAAAGGTATTTTGTAGGTATACATGAAGAACTTTTGGGTTTCATAGCACAGGGCAGGGGCAGCTGGTGGTACAACATGACACCAATAAGCTTAGCATATTACTACCGAATGCACAACAGAGATGTCTTCCTAAATCCCATAAGACATAATCATCTGTAATAAATTAGCTACGTCAGAGAGAGAAGAAATTCTTAGCTGTGGTGCATGAACATGGGCAGATGTGAGTCATCCTGGTTTATGGTCTACCATTTCTTAAATATCAGCATTGCATCGACTGAATCTGGGCATGTACCTTTGCTTTAGACTAGTGTCCTTTTATTGATGTGCTTCTCTGAGATACCATGTGTGGCAGTACTAATTAAAAAAAAAAAAAAAAAAAAAAAAAAAAAAAATTTTAGATTAAAAAAACAAAAA